>CM042158.1:89332991-89364467 GCA_023376005.1 Doryteuthis pealeii | reverse complement strand
TAATTCTACAATCGACATCCTTTGTTGGGGATTACACTTGTCCAAGTCATTTCTATTAAGAAAGTTATCCGAATTTTATGCGATCATGCGTTAAGTGCCTTCAAGGTTAAAAAATTTATATATACTTTATCCGCAACGTTTCTAAATAAAACAAACATCCAAAACTTATATATATATATAATATATATATATATATATATATATACAAAAAATATCATGGTATATACGTGTCGGCTAATCAAAAAAAGAGTATATATTCAGATTTGGATTCTTGCATACACATTAATATTTATAACTAATAAACACACCAAATTTAAACATTGATTTTTTTTACTGATATAATATAATTAATTAATTAATTAATTAAATTTCAAATGATTTGCAGAAATTGTCATATGGCCCTGCTGCTAACATTAAACTTTGGCTGGCTGCTGGCTATGTCAGCAGTGATTCAAAATGGCCGCTACAACTATTATTTTGATTTTGACCTTCCTAAAATAGTAAACATATCTCTATTTATACTAAAACTAGAAGTCAACATTATTCCCAGTGCATGTTTAGATATCACTTTGATTCCAGAGGAAAAATTTGAATCAAATGCATTTTCGAAAGATAGTTCAGTAATTTAGTACGAACTGTTAAAATGTTTTGAGAACTAAAAAAGAAAAACAACTTTTCAAACCAAGATTATCTTTTTGAATGTACACAAAAACGAAATTGTAATACGAAAAAAATTATATATATGAAAAAATTAGAACATTTTTACTGATATTTTATTACGAATACTTTCATATTGTTACATAATCTATGCGGTTGCATAAGATTATTGTCAATCCCCTGTATTTCTGAATGGTGGCCCTTTTCATATCACGGGCGGGACTTTCCATGGAATAGTACAGAAAGCCCGCGAAATACGTGAAGTTACGTGGGACTTGGTTGGGTCCTCAGTTTTCAGTTGGACATCAGGCAGTGAAGATGTCCTGCCTTAACTGTAACTCACACTGCATACGCGCGCTATGTTAGTCAGATATTTAGTTACATGAAATGTATAGTTAAGTAAACAAAAGCTTAAGAAAATAACACAGTTTTGTAGTTGGTAACAAGACTGATCGAGAAGGAGAAATGAGTTAAGTGCGACCGACCACCAAGACGAAGAAGAGATGTTAGAAGAGACTGACGCTAGAAGAACAGAAGATGACAAGAATAATAGAAGTAAGAAAATAAGAAAAGGGTATACAACAATATTTCTTAGAATAAAATATATCTCTTTTTAATCAGATACTCAAAACTTTTTTTTAAAGAAACTATTCATAAAATAAAGAAATTCGAATATTCCAACTACAAATAAGATAATGTTTAGTGAGTAGGTTCTTTGTTACTTTTAGAGATCAAAAAAGAAATGAATTACATATGTTGGTTTCCACAGAAGAACGTCACTTATGAGTTCATGTATGCTTCTCCAGCAGTGCCCAGCGTGTCTTGTTCGCCTCACAAGGATGATTTGTGTGATATGGAGCAGGTGGCCATACAGCTGTTTTTTCGTGGAGTGTTGTTTCCACGTCTTGTTTAATATTGCACGCATCATTTTCGTGCAAGACCCATATATAATTTTAATTTAATTTTTTTTATGTTTAACAGAATATACAATTTGAAACTCTTCCAAAAAAATCAAAATTCTTCTTCCGAAATTCCTAACCTGAAAGTTCTGAAGGTTCTTTGTTACTTTTAGAGATCAAAAAAGAAATGAATTACACTGATATATTTTATTACTAACTCAACAAGCAATTAAAAACTGAATTTAAAATTGTCTTATGTACGAACATTTTTTTTTTAGTAAAATCAATTCAAAACATTCACGACGTAAGTTACTTTTTAAGATTTTATTCTCAATGTAAATAAAAAAAAAACAATCGGCAAATTCTTAGCGATTACAAAAAAACAAAATAGGGGATATAAAAAAAGTGGACACCCATGTACTATTATTATTTTCAAATTACTAACTGGATTGGAAACTGAACTATTCATCTCTCAGTGAAACTTTTGGTAGAAAACAGTATTCTATTTACCACAAAACACTTGCTGCATATAGGTGTATAATAAAAAGTATGGTATCCAATCTTCGTAATAAAAAAAAACCAGCAATCGCAAAATTACAAAATCTTAAAGCTCACATAGAACTAAAACTTAGCCCCCGACCCCAGTTAGTATTACCACATAACTAGTACTGTATGTTATAATATCACAGATTCCATTTGTGAAATTTGAATTTAACGCCTTTTAGAACATTCTGTGTAATTTAGTATGAAGTGTAAAAAGAAAAGTTATTTTTTTGCT
The DNA here is from genome assembly GCA_023376005.1 of Doryteuthis pealeii. Taxonomy (NCBI): domain Eukaryota; kingdom Metazoa; phylum Mollusca; class Cephalopoda; order Myopsida; family Loliginidae; genus Doryteuthis; species Doryteuthis pealeii. The sequence goes on along the minus strand of CM042158.1, from coordinate 89,362,133 downwards.
GAACGAAAAATTAAATCATTAAAACGTTCCAAAAAATATTTTGTTCGTTTTCCTAATATTATGTTAAATGTAAACAAAAAGAAATAATATGGATACCAACAAAATGTGCACTGATTTTCATTTTAAAAACGAAATTAAATTAATTAAATCGAGTATTTATGGTCAAATTTTTATTTTATTCGAAAAGTAATAACATAATGAGCATCAGTAAAAAAAAAAAATTAAAAAAAACAATATTACATGTGTAATTAAATTTTAATACATTTTAAACATTAAATTCTGACAAAAATTCGACCAAAATTGCACTTTCTGTGAAATAAATTACGCACTAAAACACACATGGTATTAAGATTTTAAAACATGTAAAACAGTTTCTCCTTAGAAATCAATAACAAAAACATTAAAAACACTATGCACATAAAAATTACTAATTTTTTGATATTTTATTTTAAATTAAATATTTTTTGTTCCAAACACGCAGAAATACTAAGAGCACAAAAAAACAAAAAAACAAAAAAAACAAAACAAATGCGTTTTTGTTACAAAAGTCTACGAGAAAACGATTTCAAATACAGTGGGCAATAAGTGCCAAACTTACCAAACATCAGGGAATTATCTGATTTTAATAAAATTTTCTGTGTTGACTTATTAATCAATGAATTCTTTCTTTTAAATTTTCTGAATCGTTTCAATCAAGTTATGGAAATAAAAGTAAATACTTTAAAATAGATATTACAGTTTGCGCCATCCATAGGACCCTTGAGAGCAACAATTTATGTACCTAATTAATAGATAAAAATAATTAAAAATATAAATCGCTTAATTTTAAGTTTTAAATTTCATATTTTTAGATTCTAAAAACAAGTATTTATTTAATAACAAGCATATTTTAAGTATGGTTATCTAATAATCTTTGGGAAAACTCAATTGAAAAGTTACGCCTCCCATGTGTTGGTTTCCACAGAAGAATGCCACTTATGTGTTCATCTTTGCTTCTCCAGCAGTGCCCAGCGTGTCTTGATCGCCTCACATGGATGGTTTGTGTGATATGGGGCAGGTGGCCATACAGCTGTTTTCTCGTGGAATGTTGTTTCCATGTCTTGTTTAATATTATTGCACGCATCATTTTCATGCAAGACCCATATATAATTTTAATTTAAATTTTTTTTAATGTTTAACAGAATATACAATTTGAAACTCTTCCAAAAAATCAAAATTCTTCTTCCGAAATTGCTCACACCTTAAAACCTAAAAGTTTTATGATTGACAATACAACAACTAATAACTTCCAAACAAGTTTCATTTCGTGCTAACGTCAGTCACCGCCCTGTCGGCTGGGGTGTTAGAATGCACCGACTGCAACTCTGTAGAGGGGTAAGACTCCCCCAATGGGGCCACCTGTTGGCCGTGGGTGGTGACCCGTGATGCTTAAGGATAGAACCCAGGTGGCTGAGCAGTTCATGACTTGCAATACTCCACGTTGGCCCTATCTTGGAGAGGCCCCCTCCGATCAATCGGTTGGTTACGTCAAGCCCTAGCACCTATATAACTGCCCCAACCCTATTGCCCTTATGGCAAGCCCCAACCCCTTTTTATCATATGAGTGCTAGAAGGCGGTGGCAGCGGGTCTACATGTCCTGGGAATGACGTTAAACTCTATCTGATGGTGAGGTTCCAGTTTTGGAGGTTTGGGGAATGTGGAGCACCCCTTCATCACCATTGCTCCCTGGTCCACTCTGACCCGGAGTGGTAGTATCTGTTAGGGTCCCATCTATGGATTAAATAGAAAAATCTATTTATAAAAAAATTGTATTATCCATTAAGAATTGATTTATTTCAAAACTTTATCGGCATTAAATGACCCACTGAGGTTTGATATGCCGTAAAACAAAACAAACCAAACCAAACGGCTCAGTCACGGATAACACAATAGTTTACTAGAGATACTACTTTTTTATTTTCTTCTTTCTCTATGCAAATTTATGCTAACAAATCTCACTGTTCAGGCACCTGGGAAAGAATCCAACATCTCTAGACTGCTTCATATTTATTTATTTATTACTTATATATTTCATTTTATTTACTTTTTTGTTCCCCCGAGTGAAAAACGGGTGGGATCGTTTGGTTAGCCAGTTGTTAAGAACCAGTTTATTTTCTAATGTAGCTTGAAGACGAGAAGACATGGTCTGAACGCGAAGATAAAAATGAATTATTAGTGGAAATAAACTCGTAAATGCCAGATCTTTCTCTCATAAAATAACCCAAATATCTGAAGCAAAAGAGAACGAATCAAACTGCGTCTAGATTGTTCGTAACAAACAAATAATGTTAGTACAACCAGATGTAGGTCTCGATAAAGAAATGAATAACTCGACACACAAACTAGACAGGGAAATCGGTAGCATACTACCACCCGTCGTGATGTAAGGGTTAGCCAGATAGTCTCGCAGATCCATTCCTACAGAAAGATACTAAAATATAGATATATAAGATACATATATATAGATATAAATATATATAGATATAATATTATCTGCGTTATTCGGACTATTGTCCCCATCTTCATTGTTGTTTGTACAACGTTTCGGCCGATATACCCTCCGGCCTTCTTCAGGTATTTCTTGTCGGACTCGGGAACGTTCTCGGACTCGGGAACCTTCTTTTCGAACTCGGGAACTTTCTTGTCGTATTCGGGAGCCATCACGGAACTTTGAACCTAAACCTTTATTTATTCGACAATACAAGTAATACGACAAGAAAGTTCCCGAGTTCGAAAAGAAGGTTCCCGAGTCCGAGAAGGTTCCCGAGTCCGACAAGAAATACCTGAAGAAGGCCGGAGGGCATATCGGCCGAAACGTTGTACAAATAACAATGAAGATGGGGACAATAGTCCAAATAACGCAGATAATACTAATCTTAAAGCCTCATCTCAAACATTCAGAGAAATAATATAGATATATAGATATATAGATATAAATAAAAAATATTATAGATATATAGATATTACGTTCTCTACCAGCCGTCGTGATGTAATGGTTAGCCAGCTAGTCTCGCAGATCCATTACTATAGAAAGATACTAAAATATACCGAAAATTATAAGTCAGATATGAAATACGTCTATGAAACTATCTACAAAAATTCACGTGTAAAGCAAAATTATTTACTAAATTGCATTCTAACAATTTGTTTAAAAACAAAATATTTGCCTAAAAACTATTCCCTTATAAATCACATACATAAAATATAAAGAAAAACATTTGGCATTAAATAATCCACAGAGTTTATATGCCATTAAACCAAACGAAACCAAACTACTGAGAAGTGAGTTCGATCCTCGTTGGAGATCCCATAAAACAACAAATCCTCGTGTTAATTTGCCCTTGTGGGAGATTCATAAATTTTAAAATTATAAATCAGATATGAAATACGTCTATGAAACTATCTACAAAAGTACACGTGTAAATCAAAATTAATTACCAACTGCTGTCTTGCACTTGAAAAATTTGTTCAAAAACAATCTATTTATCTACAAACTATTAAACTTAAAAATTATATGTACAAAAAAAATGGCATTAAATAACCCACAGGGTTGATATGCTGTTAAACAAAACTAAACCAATCTTGAGGGTACCACCTATGTGTAATATATATTTACCCACCCCATCCACACGAGCAGGATGTGACACACGGTCAATTTCTTAAGCGGAGTTTAACAGGTCTGAATTCTGAGTTTTCCTTCTCCTAGACTGGTTGCGTAAACAAGGTTAAAGAGTCCAGTCTACCCTGCTATTTATCTATAGCTGGAGGGAGAGTAGGATTCATACCTTTCCCAAGGGTATTAACGTTAAGTGAAATGCAATGATCACATCCAGGAATTGAACCCGGGGCGAAGTGTCCATTTCCCATGGCTTTAACCATTACACCACGCCTACCACCTATGTGTAATAAGCTACTTTTATTAAAGCCCAACATTAATTGCTTACTCTTTATTATAACTGAGATTCTGCAGCAGGATGGCAACAGAGTTAGATCTGTATTGAGTTACAGCTACTTGTTGCCTTGTCTTACCAATTCGACGGTAATTGGAACTTAGTATGATTATTCTACATGCACCTGTAAAGCAAACGAAACCAAACTACTGAGAAGTGAGTTCGATCCTCGTTGGATGTCCATAAAATAACAAATCCCCACGTTAAAAAATTCTTGTGTCAATTCGCCCTTGTGGGAATTGATAAATTTTAAAATTCTGAATCAGATACGAAACACGTCCTCGAAACTATCTATAAAAATGGACCTGTAAATAAAAAATTGATTACCAACTAGCTGCTTGGTTTCTATGATGTTATGAGGCTTCATCAATACTCTGGCATTCTGCAGTAGGATTGCAAAGTTAGATCCGTATTGAGTTACAGCTACTTGTTGCCTTGTCTTATCAATTCGATGGTTATTGGAACTTAGTATAATTATTCTACAAACTCCTGTAAAGCAAAATTGATTAACTACAGTCTCACACTCTACAATTTATTTAAAAACAATTTTTTACCTAAAAACTATTCCCATATAAATCATATATACATAAAATATAAAGAAAAACATTTGGCATTAAATAACCCACAGTGTTTATATGCCGTTAAACCAAACGAAACTAAACTTCTGAAAAGTGAGTTCGATCCTCGCTGGATGTTCCATAGAATAACAAATCCCCGCGTTAAAAAGGCCTTGTGTCAATTCGGGATTTGGAGAACAAGATTTTTTTATTCTCTCAGTATTCAATTCTATACTATTAGTTATGGCTAAAGTTCCCGTACGACAGCACCTCCCATTTTCTTTAAACAATTATTTAAAAAAGATTAAAACAAAATAAAAACAAAAATGCGCCGATTTGATTGATACAGATTTTGATTTATAAAATTCATCCGTCGTTTTAGCTCAGTCGGTAGAGCGTTCGGCTAGAAATTACAAGGTTCCTGGTTCGATACCGACCCTCGCCACTCAGCGTATGAGTAGCACAGGGATATGTTCGGTAAAGTGAGGAGCTGATGATAGGTGTGGCGCTCCACCTCAGACGCTAAAATAATCCCCTAGGTCTAGCGCTGGTGAAAAGGGGATAGTCTTCTTCGCTGTTTGGCTGTTAGGCCACCCCGACGATTTTACTTTTTTATAGACTATAAACAAAAACAAAAATCAAATATGTTATTTTTTTAAGTCTTTGCTCTTCATAATACAGACAAAAAAAATAGGTTAAGTTTCGTCATTTTTTCCAAGTTTTGTAGAATTTTAATTCATGGTGGGTTTTAAAAACAACGTTTGAAAGAAAGAAAGGAAACGAAAAGAGACAGAAAAAATGACGAACAGAGGACAAACAATAATAGATAGATATAAAGAAACTGAGATAGATAGATAGATAGATAGATAGATAGATAGTGGGTAAAATATGGAAATGAATTCGACAATGCAATAGAAATAGGAAAAACAAAGTGTTAAAAAAAAGATGAATTTATTATGATGTTTATGTCGATGTTTAAACGTTTCGGTTTAGGTAAATCCTTCTTCAGGACAATATGATAAAAAGAAGAGAAAAAAGATTTTTCGTTGTTTGCTTTTTCACTTTTTCTCCTCAAATAAATATTTTTAGCGGTAGTAAAAAGGGGATAGACTCCCTCGCTGCATGGCTGATACCGACATTAGGTCGCCGCGACGACTATATTTACACGCACACACGCACGAGCACACACACACACAGACGCACGCACACACACACGCGCACACACACACATACATATATATATATATATATATATATATATATACAAATGTGTAATTAAACAAAAGGCAGGTCTCCTGTTTAACGATTTTATTGGTGATCTTTTCAAGCTTTCTGGTCAACATTTTTATATTTGGATGGAATTCGTGGATTAGTCGACCGAAGTTCATATCCCGAGTACTTTCGGCACTTCAAAGTGCCATCACCATATATATATATATATATATATATATATATATATATATATATATATATATATCAAAGAAACGCTTAAAAACCAGTAATTCATAACGCTAATGTTTTTTATATTTATTACTAGTTTTATTATTATTAACGGTTAATTTAATTATTATTAGACTGTTATTAAACTATTAATTAATTATTATCATCATCTACTATGAAACTATTAACTACTAAATTATTTTTATATATTATTATTAAACTATTAAATATCATTAAGTATTATAAATCTATTATAATAAATTATCATTATCTATTAAACCATTATTAGTACATAAAATAATTATCATTAAACTATTATTATTAACTATTAAAGCATCAACTATTAAACTATTATTACTACCTATCATTAAACTATTCTCATTAACTATGATTATACAATAAACTATTATGAAACTAGATTAATCGGTAAAGCATCCACTTAGAAACTGCAAGGTTCCGGGTTAGATATCGGCCCTCGCCAATTCAGCCATGAGTATCACAACTTGGAGCTGAGGGTAGTTGTGGCGCTCCACCTCAGACACAAAAACAATCGCCCTGGTCTAGAGCTAGGGAAAAGTGTATATACTCCCTCGCTGTTCGACTGATGCCGGCATTAGGCCTCTCCGCCGATTTAACTTACTATTATATATCTATGCATATCCTTGTGAGTAACCCCCAGTCACCACCTCAAATAAATAATGGACTATTCCATTTTGATTGTCAGGAAAGAAAGGGGAGCAAAATAAATTTGTTTTGTTTTACGGCATATCAACTTCGGTGGGTCATTTAATGCCGAAGTTTTGAAATAAATTCATTCTTAATGGATAATCAAATTTTGTTTATAAACTCATGTTTTTCTATTTAACCCATAGATGGGATCCTAACAGGTACTACCACTCCGGGTCAGAGTGGACCAGGGAGCAATGGTGATGAAGGGGTGCTCCACATTCCCCAAACCTCCAAAACTGGAACCTCACCATCAGATAGAGTTTAACGTCATTCTCAGGACAAGTTGACCCTTAGCCACCGCCTTCTAGCACATATATAATAAAAGGTTTGGGGCGTGCCATAAGGGCAATAGGGTTGGGGCATATATAGGTGCTAGGGCTTAACGTGACCAACCGATTGATCGGAGGGGGCCTCTCCGACCGCCCGTCTTGCCAAAGTATGGGTCTAAGTGGAGTGTTGCATGTCATGGACTGCTCAGGCACCAGATTTCCATCCTTAAGCATCACGGGTCGCCACCACGGTCAAAAGATAGCTCCGTTGGGGAGTCTTACCCATCTGCAGAGGTGCAGTCGGTGCATTCTAACGCCCCACCGACAGGGCGGGATAAAAAAAAGTGGGGAAAGTAGAAAGAGTGATATAAGTGAGGGGAGATAGAGGGGGTGAAAACTAGGCAGGGAGGGGGGAGAAGATAGAGAGATAAAGGAGGGGGGAGATATTGAGCGAAAGGTGAGAGTGGGAGAAAAACGTGGAAAGATAGAGAGAAAAAAACAGGGTAAAGATAGAGAAAGAGAAGGGGGGAAATATAGGGAGAGTATTATCCTCGTACCCCACTTGTACTAGGTTAGGCACAAGGCCCTATTAACGTGAGACCACCTACAAACCGAGACTCATTGGTGGCGGGGTTAAAAATTGCGTCTATCCCCTCGGCATTTCCACTCAAAGGGGCGCCTCAGGCACTGGGCAATAAACCCAGCCTTACCCCTTTAAATCGCGGGGGCAGGTGTTGCATGGGGGATGGCCCCCTGGGATCGACGCTCGTGATTTTGACCTGCCGGGGGGTGCGTACACCCGACCCGGAGGGGGTCGAATAGGGAGACAGAACATATCGTCAATTTTAATGGAATGGAAAGTAGGAAGAACGGAAGGAATATCAATATTAGATCGGAATACTTGAAACTATATAATTGTGTGTAAGTCATTAATATTCGATAGGAATACTTGAAACTATATGACTGTAAGCAAAATATGAGTATTATTATGAAATTGAATAGTTACTTGAAAATATATAACTGTGCTTGAATTTCTAGTATTAGATCGGAATACTTGAAACCATAACATGAGTATTATTATCAAATTGGAATAGTTGCTTAAAAAATACAACATTATTAAAACCAAATATATGGATACTATTATATTTAATGAATTTATAACGCTAATGATAATAAAGGACAAATGTCTATGAAATAAATTTGAGTGATATATATTAGAATTAAATCTACATTTAATTTTTTATACATTAAAGTATTAAATTTATAGATTAAAATTATATTTTATGAATGTTATAATATAACAAATTACAACAAATCGAAATTATTATATTTATTATTAATGTTTACATTAAAAATCAACTGGGGAATATGGAGTACCCCTTCCTGGAAGGAAGGAATGAAAAAAGAAAGAAAAGAATAATATTATATATATATATATGTGTGTGTGTGTGTGTGTGTGGTGTGTGTGTGTGTGTGTGAATGTGTATGTTCGAATGTTACGCCCAGTTGTCACCTCAGATAAATAATGAACCTTTCCATTTTGATTGTGACGAAAGGAAAGGAAAAAAAAAAGAACATGCTGCCCATCATAAAAAAAGAAAAAAAAATTATGAAGAAAGAGAAATGACCGAGTGCGTGAGCGCGGAAATGATAACGCTAATGAGACGTGACATCTTTTCAACGGAGTGGAAAGGAGAGATACAGACAGACAGACAGACAGACAGACAGACAAAGACAGACACAGACACAGACACAGAGAGAAATCAAGATTATTATTCTTTTTACATATTGAAATATATTTCAATAGCTCTTAAGTATACATATAATAGTTAAATTATCACGCAATAGTATATCCACGAGTCACAATAGTTGTCATTATTATGATTATGATTATGATGTATTATTATTTTCACTCCTTTTGAGTTTTTCACATCAACGTTAGCTGATGGTATTTCACTGGAGTCTGAGTGACAGCAAGTCTCCTCAGGTCTCCAGGACTCTTCTGAGTATTCTGGCAGATTGCAGCAAGTGTTCTGAATGGTTTCAATCCTTCCTTTGATATCCAAACTTTCCAAACCCTTTTCTAATCCTTTTGGGACTGTTCCAAGTGCACCAACTACAATTGGTATCACTTTCACTTTCATATTCCATAACTTTTTCAGTTCTCTGGCAAGGTCCAGATATTTGTCCATTTTTTCATTTTCCTTTAGCTTCACCCTGTGATCTGCTGGCACTGCAAAATCCACCAGTTGACAAGTTCTTTCTTTTTTGTTTATCAACACTAGGTCTGGTCTTCTTGCTGATATAAGGTGGTCCGTTTTTATTTCAAAGTCCCAGAGAATTGTATGCGTTTCGTTCTCAAGAACAGATTCTGGTTTATGCATATACCATTTTGTTGTATGGTCAAAATTTAAGTTTTTGCATTATTCCCAGTAGATCACCTTCCCAACCCAGACGTGTCTAGTCTTGTATTCTCGTTGTACTAGTTTGCTACATTCGCAGAGTATATGGTTTACAGTCTCATCTCTATTACCGCAAAGTCTACATTTACTATTTTCGTTGGGTCTTATCAATTTTCGCTTTGATGTAGTTGTCCTTATGGCATTATTTTGTGCAGCAATTATAAGTGATTCTGTTTCTTTTGAGGTTTCCCTTTTAACCATGTCCAAGTCTTTCCATGTCAACCTCATCTATTTGTCGTTTGAAGTCCATATAATTGTTTTTCTTCCATTTTTGTTTTCTAGTCTTTGTCGTTTTTCTGTTTGTCCATCTGCTGTTTTCTACTATGTTGGCCGCCATAAGTAATTTGTCTTGCTCTTCCTTGTGTAATCTTCAAGTTGTTGATTGTGGTTTCTACGCATTCCTCTATGTTGGCAAGACCTCTTCCCCTTCTTTCTTGACACATACAATCTATCTCTATCATCTCTAGGGTGGAGAGCCTTGTGCATGGTCATTAATTTTCTCGCCTTTGGTCTATCTGTCTGAGTTCTTCTTTGTCCATTTTAAGAATGGTCCCGAGTATCTTATAATGGGGAAGCCCAGGTATTAATTCCTTTGATCAGATTTCTGCTGTTAGGTTTCGTTTTCTAGAAGTTTTCTAGTTCCTCCTGAGATATTCTTTTTTAACTTTTCCTTTCATTTCTGCTTGCATGATTATTGTCCGCTTCTAAAATTCCTAAGTATTTGTAGCTTTCATTTTCATCAAGAGATTTTATAGGTTCCTGATTTGGTAGTTGTATTCCATTTATTATTATATTTTGTGCAGCAATTATTATTATTATTATTATTATTATTATTATTATTATTATTATTATTATTATTTAACTATCATTATTAAACTATTGATCTGCTTGAACGGCGAAGACCAGAAGTTAATACTTTCGTTTCTTGTTGATTAAAACGAGGTCTTCAATATGTAATTTGTTCTCGCAATAAATCATTACTTTCCATTATGTAGGGAGCGTGAAAATCCCCCCTTATTTTTTTTTTGGCGGGGAAGTGATTTTTTGAAGCGAAAAGTCTGTTGAGCTTTGATTATGATCGGGGGCGGGGGGTAACAGGCAGCCAAAATGGCGCCAAAACAGCCAAAACTAGAATTAAAAAAATGTATGAATATCTTTTGGTACCAACACCAAAATGTAATAAGTCAGGAATTAATGAGTCGAATCACTACACCCGATTATAGACAATTATATGAGACCAATGACCATGTCGTTGGGGCTCCGGATACACTGACTATATCCCCTGCCGAGGGGTGTAAGATCCATCAAAAAGGATTGTTCTGGGTATGACATCAAATTGTATCTGATGGTGAGGCTGGAATTCTGGAAATCTGGGGAGTGTGGAGTACCTCTTCATTGCCATTACTCCCATGTCCACCCTGACCCGGAGTGGTTGTACCTCTTATAGTCCTATCTATGGGTCAAATAGATATGTTAAAAATATTTTTTTTAGATAGGAATACCTGATATATAAGTAAAAACGTAATGTCGTCGGTGTGGGCTAAAGTCGGTATCAGCCAGATAGCGAGGGAATCTATCCCCTTTCACTAGCGAAGTAGAGACATTTAGAGAGAGAGAAGAGAGAGAGAGAGAGAGAGAGAGAGGAGAGAGAGAGAGAGAGAGAGAGAGAGAGTAGAGACATAGAGACATTAGAGAGAGAGAGAGAGAGAGAGTAGAGACAGAGAGTAGAGAGAGAGAGAGAGAGAGAGAGAGAGAGTAGAGACATTAGAGAGAGAGAGAGAGGGTAGAGAGAGTAGAGACATTAGAGAGAGAGAGAGAGTAGAGACATTAGAGAGAGAGAGAGAGGGTAGAGAGAGTAGAGACATTAGAGAGAGAGAGAGAGAGAGAGAGAGAGAGAGAAGAGAGAGAGAGAGTAGAGACATTAGAGAGAGAGTAGAGAGAGTTAGACATTAGAGAGAGAGGAGTAGAGAGAGTAGAGAGAGAGAGAGAGAGAGTAGAGACATTAGAGAGAGAGTAGAGACATTAGAGAGAGAGAGAGAGAGAGTAGAGAGAGTAGAGAGAGAAGAGAGAAGTAGAGACATTAGAGAGAGTAGAGAGGTAGAGAAGAGAGAGAGAGAGTAGAGAGAGTAGAGACATTAGAGAGAGAGAGAGAGGGTAGAGAGAGAAAGAGATCGTGTTACTTACTTCTCTTCTCTGTTTATTTCGGCCATGATGTGATCGGCTATGTTTTCCTCTTTACTTCGCTCATGATGCGAACGTCTAGGTTCTTCTTTCTTGTTGCTTCTTTCTTTTCTAACAAAGGGCATGCGTAATTAATTAACAAGGCTTATTGTTTTGATCAAAGGTTTTATTTGCCCGTTTACTAACTCACCGCTTGAGATCCAACAGCTCCAGGCAGAGAGGATATCTCTGCTTGGTGTCTGGGTGTTAATTGACCAAACTAACTAAATCTCACGTGACTTGCGAGATTCTAACTGTCCAGTAATTTTCCATTCTGTGATATGAAAACACTGGCCCCTTAGAATTATCCTACAGGGTGTTGCCAATATTCTATGCTACCACATAGATTATGAAACAATTTGAGACCAAGCTGCCATACAAATGGTATGTTCCGTGGGGGGAATTTATTTCGGAATAAACGAAAAATAAAAACCATTATCAAATCTCCAACAGAGGAATTTAAATTATTTGGCCACTTCTTTAAAAATTCCAAGATTGAAATCCATTTCTGTAGAAAAACAAAATGAAAAAAAAAAAAATTTGGAAGATAAAGGAATTTAATTTTATTGGCCAAATCTTCGAAATTCCATAATTACATAGATTTATTGTTTATTCCTGTGTAGCTCTCATCTAGTTTATTCCCTAGTCGCTTAGTTAGGGTCCAGGTGGTGCAGCCATACAGCAGTACTGATATGACAACGGCATGGAAGAACCGGCTACACAAGAATGCTGCGGGGTGATCCTGAAACAAGACGTGGAAACAACACCCTACGAGAAAAAGCTGTACGGCCACCTGCCACATAGTTTCACACAAAACCATCCGAGTAAGACGGACAAGACACGCGGGACACTGCTGGAGAAGCAAGGACGAAACTCATAAGTGACGTTCCTCCTGTGAAAGCCAGCACGTGGACAAGCCAGTGGCCGACCAGCGAAGACGTGCATTGATCAGCTCTGTGCGGATGCAGGATGCTGCATAGAGGACCTCCCGAGAATGATGAGCGATAGGGACGGATGGAGAGAGATTGTCATGGATATCCGTGTTGAAAGCGCGACATGATGATGATGATGATGATTGTTTATTCCAGACTCATAATCAGGAGAAAAAAATATCTAAATGAATAAATCTCATACTTTACTCTCACAAATATTTCTTAATAAATCCATATAATCTTTTATTTTTATTTTTTAAGCAGTTTCTCATTAACTCTGACAAAAACAATACTTACTAGCCCACCATTAGTACTGAATAATTGTTTTACTGTTAGAATCAGACGCGATATATAAGTCTTGATTATTTCCAGTGCATTTTTATAGTAAAATCCTTTTCAATTCTATTTGAATAATTCCCAATGTATTTTATAGTAAAATGATCTCCAATGCATTTTTATAGTAAAATCCTTTTTCAATTCTATTTGAATAATTCCCAATGTATTTTATAGTAAAATATCTTCCAATGCATTTTTATTAGTAAAATCTTTCAATCTATTTGGAAAAATATTTTTATAGTAAAATCCTTTCAATTCTATTTGAATAATACCAATTTATTTTATAGTAAAATGATCTCCAATGCATTTTTATAGTAAAATCTTTTTCAATTTCTATTTGATAATACCCAATTTATTTATAGTAAAATGATCTCCAATGCATTTTTATAGTAAAATCCTTTTCAATTCTATTTGAATAATTCCCAATGTATTTTATAGTAAAAATGATCTCCAATGCATTTTTATAGTAAAATCCTTTTCAATTCTATTTGAATAATTCCCAATGTATTTTATAGTAAAATGATCTCCAATGCATTTTTATAGTAAAATCCTTTTTCAATTCTATGAATAATTCCCAATTTATTTTATAGTAAAAGGATCTCCAATGCATTTTTATAGTAAAATCCTTTTCAATTCTATTTGAATAATTCCCAATGTATTTTATAGTAAAATGATCTCCAATGCATTTTTATAGTAAAATCCTTTTCAATTCTATTTGAATAATCCCAATTTATTTTATAGTAAAAGGATCTCCAATGCATTTTTTATAGTAAAATCCTTTTCAATTCTATTGAATAATTCCCAATGTATTTTATAGTAAAATGATCTCCAATGCATTTTTATAGTAAAATCCTTTTCAATTATATTTGAATAATTCCCAATGTATTTTAAAACCGTCTGTTAAAATAACCGGATATTGATGGTGTAAATGGCAAAACATGTCCTTTCTTAATCGAGATCAAAAAAGGGGTGCCTAAAGGTCATATGGTCCGAATTCACTAACTACATCCCTTGTATATTATACTAAACTGTTTGCTATAGTGAGACTCCAGTTCTAGGACTGTGGAGGAGTGTAGTATTACACCTTCCTTGCCAAAAATCAAAGCAATCCATTTAAAATACCAACTCTTGACATTTTTATCACTCATAATAAATATGAGATGGATTACAATGTTTGTTTACAGAATTCTTGAAAAATAGTTTAGGTGTAAAAAAAAATAAGAGAAATGAATAGCGAATTCACCGAGCGTAGGTGGACTTAACGATACTAATGATGATACTGAATAACAATATTCGGTTCAATAGAACAACCTCGCGGATTTTGGGTTAAATCCTACTTAACGGACATAAATTCCATCATCGTATGTCACCCCGCCGAAAGAAAAAAAATACTAAAAATCAAGGAATTAACCGAATTTAATGAAATTTTCAGTGTTGATATATTAATAAATAAACAATATAATGCACAGTTATTTTATTTTAAAATTTTTACATTTTTTTGAGGTCAGTTAACTTTGAACCACGTATCTTTGAGGTGTAACACAGATTCACAAACATACGAGGTTTAATGTTGATTGACCTGAAAAAATGTAAGAGTTTTTAAATGAAATAACTGGTGCATTATATCTTTTATTCATTTAAGTATCAACACTGAAAATTTCATTAAATTCGGTTAACTCCCTGATTTTTAGTATTTTTTTTTCTTTCGGTGGGGTGACATACAATGGGGGAATTTATGTCCGTTAAGTAGGATTTAACCGGATTTTTGTATGTAAATAAAAAAAGGCAACATAGATCCTATCTAAAATTGTATTTACTAATGAAATAATATATATTATATATCATCGGTGGGATGGACTAATAAAATACCCTGATTAATAAAATCATCCTAATACCAGCTTACTTAGTAACCCATCTACGGATATATATATATATATATATATATATATATATATATATATATATATATATATATATATATATTTGTATATGTATAAGTATTAACTTACCGGTGGGTATTAAGAACGATCGTTGGAAGCGCACAATATCCAGAGGTTAAGGTTGAGAAAAAACAAATACAAAGTGCTCAATACAATGTAGAGCATAAATTTATTTAAGAATGGAAATGAGTAACCTACTCGAGTTTCATCGATAGATTCTTCAGGGTTACTTTTAAATTAATCGAGTTTACGATTAATCTTTGGTGTTATAAACATGCCAACGGGCAGTAGGTTACTCATTTTCATTCTTAAATAAATATATATATATATATATATATAAAGAGAGTGAGTGATGAATAAGAGTGAAAAATAGAAAAAATAAGGGCGATTTATTGAAATTTAAGAAAATGTACTGATGCTAAGTGTTTTGATTAAGATTCACAGTATTGAAATACATATCTAAAATAAATCTTATTATAATGGAGATTGTGTGTTTTTCTGTCTGTAACCGAAACTATATTCCTACTCAAGTCACAATTCCCTTAGTTATTGACATCACATTCTCCATGATTTTATTTTTATCTAAACCTCAATTATTAATAAAATTGTCTTACATTATTAATACTGTTAACTATGTCTACATACTGACAACATGCAATTATATTTATATATACAACAAAATAGCGGTTTACAGTGTGAACGGAAGGCTAATTTGCATATTAATATTAAAAAATCGAATTTAATAATTAGTGCTTAGTATTATTGATTTCTAACTGTTTGGTTTTATTTAATGAATATAAGCAAAAATCTCTTCAATGAATCTTAAATGAAATCCATTAACAAGATAAAATAACTGTCATTTTATTCTTTACTTACTCTTTTAACTAAATACTTAAATTAGAAAAAAATAACAATGAAAGACGAGAGTGATGGAAGAGTAAGTTTCAGTTGTTCCATTTTTTATTATACTCCCTCTGTTTCAAATCTTTTATTATACTCCCTCTGTTTCAAATCTTTTTATCTGTATTCTTATTTAGTTTCATTAGCCTTTCTAATTTAATATAATATTTTATTACATTAAAACTTAAATACTTGCACTCGGAGGGTGCATATATTTGCTAGTATATATAAAGACAGTGTTTCTAATCTTCCCCAGGGTAAACAAATATCATCAGATGATATTTGTGTATTCAATACTCTGAATCTTAATCAAAACACTTAGTGTTGGTAGATTTTTTAAAATATCAAAAAATCTGAATTCAAAACTAGCTGTACTTCACTTTGAAAAAACTGACCTTGTGTCGCATCCTGCTCGTGGTGGAGGGGTTCGGTAAATACATACATTTGCATTACATAACAAAATTATCCTTAGAGGAAATGGAATCAGTGATTCGAGTTCAAATCCCGGACGAAACTAATGACACTTCACTTCGCACTAATGCCCTTAGGGAAGACAGGGATATACCCTCTCTCTCTCTCTCCTCCCCCAGCCATGGGTAAATAATATTACAGACTACGTTCTTTAGCGTCTATTGACATTTTGTTTTGTTATTATAATCCCCTTTTCTCTAAATTTTTGAGGTGAGGCTTAATAATGAGAACAATAATAATCAACACTGCTTAACACTTGTACCCCAGCTATGGTTAGCGGAATGAGAACAGGATACCCCGTGGATTGAATAAAGGGTTAAGTTCAAAGTTCCGTGATGGTTCCCGATTAAGACAAGAAGGTTCTCGAGTTCGAGAGGGGCGCCGAGTCAGACAAGAAATACTCAAAGAAGGCTGGACGGCCCATCGGTCAAAACGTTATACAGATAACGATAAAGATGAGGACAATAGTCCAAATAATCCAAATAATACATATAATCCATTTTTGTTTTCAAAGATTATATCGTTTGAATACTTTACCTCACTAGCAGCTATACATTCTTGAATTCTCATTCTGAAGTACCTGGTGAAAACCTCACTTAAAATACCTTGCATAACATTCCAATGCTCTCAAGGAACTTACCATATCAGTGAAGGAGAGGATCTCGCTGGGAAAACATCGCACACACACACACACACACACACACACACGCACACACACACACAGATTGGTGGTGATGTTTATTGTTCCCATTAAAAGGAAAATTAGAACCGGCAGCTCCAAGACTTTCGGCAACATCATTATTATTCTTAAGCGGTTCTTTCCACTGCTGTTCATCCTTAATAAATAAATGGTGAACGCTTCACACAAAATGCCTTGCATAACATTCCGATGCCCGCAAGGACTTAGCCATATCTCTAAAAGAGGGTGTCTTGGCGACACAAAATCTCACAGAGAAAGAGATTTGTGACGATGTTAAGTTGGTTGGTTGGTTGGATTTTACGGCATGTCAACACTTGTTGGACTATTTTATGTCGAAGACGTTTGTTGTATTCATTCTTATTGGGCATTTTTTTTGAACTTTCACAGACCTAGTCGCCAATTTTTCATTGGTTAAAAGAAAAGCGTGTGAAGGGAACTGGGTTAGAGTAGTTAGAATTTGGCGGTTAGTTGAAGGGGCCAGGCTTGATGGTTTTCTGTTCCCCAGAAATCCATTTTCTCACCACGCGGTTGAACCCTTTTGGGATTTGGTTTTAATAAAGCTGTCTGAGAAAATAAACTAAGTCTTGTGTCAACATTTAAAAATAAAGACAGACAGTTCCCCCTTTCACTGACCTAGCCGCAAATTTCTCATTGGCTAAAGGCAAAGCGTGTGAAGGGAACTGCGTTAGAGTAGTTAGAACAATATAATCTGAAATAGTATTATTTGTATTATTTGGACTATTGTCTTCATCTTCATTGTTATTTGTACAACGTTTCGGACGATGTGCCCTCCGGCTTTCTTCAGGTGTTTCTTGTCGGACTCGGGAAACTTCTCGGACTTGGGAACCTTTTCGAACTCGGTAACTTTCTTGTCGTAATCGGGAACGTTCTTGTCGTAATCGGGAGCCATCAAGAACTTTGAACCCAACCTTTATTCAGTCCACGGGGGTATCCTGTTCTCATTCCGCTAACTATAGCTGGGGCACAGGTGTTAAGCTGTGTTAATTATTATTCTATGTCACTGCTGCCCTGACCAGTATTGAAACTGCAGTCTAGAGATAACTGTCATTAGAACTGTCTTAACCTAAGTAGTTTATCTTCTAGGCTATGTGTCAAAATTCAGAGTAATAGAATATAATCTGATTTTATTAGTTGTCACCAGAAGGTGTGCCAATAGGTTTTGGTTTGGTTTTTTGTTTTACGGCATATCAACCTCAGTGGGTCATTTAATGCCGATAAAGTTTTGAAATAAATCAATTCTTAATGGATAATACAATTTTTTTATAAATACATTTTTCTATTTAACCCATAGATGGGACCCTAACAGGTACTACCACTCCGGGTCAGAGTGGACCAGGAAGCAATGGTGATGAAGGGGTGCTCCACATTTCCCAAACCTCCAAAACTGGAACCTCACCATCAGATAGAGTTTAACGTCATTCCCAGGACATGTAGACCCGCAGCCACCGCCTTCTAGCACCCATATGATAAAAAGGGGTTGGGGCTTGCCATAAGGGCAATAGGGTTGGGAAAATCATATAGGTGCTAGGGCGTGACGTGACCAGCCGATTGATCGGAGGGGGCCTCTCCGACCGCCCGTCTAGCCCAAGATAGGGCCAAAGTGGAGTATTGCAAGTCATTAACTGCTCATCCACCTGGGCTCTATCCTTAAGCATCACGGGTCGCCACCCATGACCAACAGGTGGACCCATTGGGGGAGTCTTACCCCTGTGCAGTCGGTGCATTCTGACGCCCCAGCCGACAGGGCGGGTGCCAATAGGAAGAAATCTCCAAACTACTAAATTTGGACTTGTCACACTCAGTTTTTTTCTTATTAACTCTTTATAAGTTTTGAAGTAAGTGTTGTCCGACCGAAGACACTTTGCTTGTTTTCTGTCGCAAATTTGTCCTGTGTCAGCGGCGTATTCTTCATTGATTGCACAGTCAAGTGGTGAAGATTGTATGAAAGTTGTTTTGATAGGAGAATCGTAAAATAATTATGACTGAAATCTCCCACTTGAGTTAATTGCCCTAAAAACCAATTATGACCGATCCAGATATTTAATTGCAAACAAACAAAATATAAAAGTTTAAATCTTATTTTTTTAATTACATCATATATAGTCTTCCGCTTGTATCTTGTAAAAACATCACAGCTGAACTTTATTCACTCTACATATATATATATATATATATATATATATATATATATATAATATATATATATATATATATGAAGGATCTCATTGGTTCTTTTCAAAATTTCGGATGTGCATTGAAACATTTCAATTTTGTCGAGCATTTTGCCGTCAACTGGCGTCAATAAGACGCGCGCCAAATAACACAAACAGAACCGGAAACCGGAACTTCCTTTTTAATGACGCCTGAAGGTGAAACTTGGAGTCTTCCTTAATTATAAATGTGTGTTCCAATCTAGTTATTCCGCCAACTGTGACAGCCTTCAGCCTTGTTGCTTCAGGAGCAAAATCAGGTTGACCTATTATCAAATAATAATAAATGAAATGAAAACGATGGGAACTTCAACTGTTCAAAATAATAAAAATAGAAATAAAAATTAACAATATGGACAACCTTGAAGAGCAGGACTTTATCAACTACCAATGTGATAAGATATATATATATATATATATATATATATTGGTATCGATCACTCTTTACATTTTAGCTAGCTTTAGACAATCCTACAGAGATTGATTTTTCTCGATTTGTTTATCCTTAAATTTAAATAGGTATGCCCGCCTAATTAATTAATTATTAATTAATTAACTTTCAAAATTAGGTACGACTTCAATTAAGTACATATTCTCCCAAAAATTGTCGGCTAAAAAAAAGCATATCATAAACACATCGCTTGTGTATTTACTTCTCTATATATATATATAATATATATATATAATATATATATATATATATATATATATATATGCAATAGTTTTGAGTATACTTTTTCTAAGAAAGTAAAAAAGTTATTTTAGTATTATTAAATTTTAATTATTAAATGTTCAATTTACAATAAACGTAAATATAAAATCACATGGTTTGCACTTCTCAACCACAATAAAATTGATGACGGATATCTGTTCAAGCCTGGAGTACTATGTTTGATTTGCTACCATTTTGAATAGCCTCAAAACAAATATTTTTTTACAAAAGCTTGAAATATCATTTTTCTACAGACCAATTCTGAATATTTATAGAAAACATACCTGAAAAAAATATTTTGCTATCTAAAAATATACCTTATTTATTGAATGACACACGTATATTAGTATTTATCATATTTAGTACTCGGACATTTTTAGTAGGATATTATTTATCTCAGTGGTCCCCAAGCCACCGGGTCGCGACCCGGTACCGAACCGCGGGTCATTAGGTACCGGGCGCACAGAACGTTTTATTAGAAAAGATTTTCGTTCTAAAATAAATATTTTCGTTTACAGAGATGTTGTTGATTATTAATTTATGAACAAAAAGTTGTTTATTATTAGATTACGTCATTAACGATTATCGAGCAAATGTAGGTCGGAGCATATGAAGGCCGGTCTGTGAAAATATTGTCTTAGATAAAACCGGCCCGTGATGCAAAAAAGGTTGGGGACCGCTGATTTAATCTGGTCTACTATCCACGTGATGAGCCCCACAAAGGCAAAAGTCTGATGATTTTCGCTTGTAAAAAAATAAGGTTTGGTGTGGTTTCTTTATTTAATGACATATCAACATTCGTGGGTTATTTTATACTAAAACTATCCTTTTAAAATAACAGTAGTGGTACTATTTCATTCATAGCTGGGATGATGAGGGGGTTCATACCTTTCTCAATGGTAATAGGTTTGGTTTCTTTGTTTAATGGCATATCAACCTTCATGGGCCATTTAATGCCAAAACCATCCTTGTAGAAGAACAGTAGTGGTACTATTTAACTCATAGCTGGGATGATGAGGGAGTTCATACCTTTCTCAATGGTATTAGGTTTGGTTTCTTTGTTTAATGGCATATCAACCTTCATGGGTCATTGAATGTTGTAGAAGAACAGTAGTGTACTATTTAACTCATATCTGGGATATGTTTCATACCTTTCTCAATGGTATTGGTTTGTTTGCTTTCTTTGTTTAATGACATAAAAACCTTCGGGGTTTAGTGATTGCAAAAATCATCCTTGTAGAACAGTAGTAGTACTATTTAACCTATATCTGGGAGAATGGGAGGATTCATACTTTTCTTAATGGTATTGGAGTCTGTTTAGTTTATTTGTTTAATGACATACCAAACTTTGTGGGTTAGTCAATGCTAAAACAATCCTTGTAGAAGAACAGTAGTAATCGTACTATTTATCCCATATCTGTGAGAATGAGAGGGTTCGTACCTTTCTTAATGATGTTGGAGTCGGTTTAGTTTCTTTGTTTAATGACATACCAAACTTTGTGGATTAGTCAATGCTAAAACAATCCTTGTAGAAGAACAGTAGTAGTACTATTTAACCCATATCTGTGGAGGATGAGGGGGTTCCTACCTTTCCCAATGGTATTAGGGTCTGTTTGGTTTCTTTGTTTAATGACATACCAACTTTCTGGGTTAATCAATGCTAAAACCATCCATGTAGAAGAACAGTAGTGGTACTATTTAACCCAGAGCTATAGGAGATTAGAGACTTCATACCTTTCCCAAGCATATTAGCCCAAAGTGAATGTATCAACCTTTGTGGGTTATTTAATACCAAAGCCATCCTTGTAGAAGAACAGTAGTGGTACTATTTAACCCAAGCTGGGGGGTGGATGGTTCATACATTTTCCAAGCGTATTACTCCGAAAATGAACATAATTATGCAACTGGGATTTGAACCCGTTCACTACAATGTCGCAATCCAGCACGTTAACCACTACGCCTAAAAGAATGAGAAGAAAAAAACAAATATACAGATTGTTAGAAAGTCAAAGTGTTTGACATTAGTCGTCTGCGCATTTGTTTAGCAACTATAAAACACTTCAGTGGGTTTTTTTGGCAGTCCCTCATGCAATTAAATACTAACAACTTGAGCCTCTATTTGAGCCGTGAAATTATGACTGGACCCCCGAGACTGTGTAACAAGTACAATGACAAATCATTGCCGTTTTATAACTGCAAGCAACACATGTTAAAAATCCATGGGAAAGAAATAGTCACCACAGATGATCTAGCAATTTACAACTTAAAAAACAATGTAGTTTTCCTTCTCCTAGACTGGTTTCCGAAAATTAGACATGCCTACAAAATAAGACCTAGCGTGATTCTTTTAGATATCATGTAAGTAATATTTACCCAACCCTTTCACCAAGAGCAGGATGTGACACAAGGTCAATTTTAAGCGAGGTGCATCTGGTTTGAATTCAGAGTTTTCCTTCTCCTAGATTGGTTTCCGTACCGAGGCTAAATACCTAAGCAGCCCACACTTACTATTTACCCATGAGAAATTTTGACTGGACCCCCCGAGACAATGTAACAAGTGCAATGACAAATCATTGCTGTTGATTGGCCGAGGTTTAAACCACGTGACCTCGCTAGTCTATAAATTTAAGTGGTGTATTGTAGCAAGGCTTATATACCATGAAATAATCCAACATAAAAACAACACGTGTCAAAAATCAGTGGAAAATAAATTGCCACCAAAGATGATCTAGCAATTTACAACTTAAAAAACAATGGTTATCTTATCTGTCATATATATATATATATATATATATATATATATATATATATATATATATATATATCAACCCCTCAGCACGAGCAGGATGCGACACAAGGTCAATTTCTTAAGCGGAGTTTAACAGGTTTGAATTCAGTTTTCCTTCTCCTAGACTGGTTACCTAGCCATAGTTAAAGAGCCCAATCTAGCCTGCTATTTACCCATAGCTGGAGGGAGAATTGGATTCATACCTTTTCCAAGGGTATTAGCACTATGTGAAATGCAAACAGCTTCGTCTAGGAATTGAACTCGGGTCGACGAGTCCATTTCCTACGACTCTAACCATTAGACCACGCGCTTCCATAATTGTCTTATAGACATCCGGATTAGGCA
Source organism: Doryteuthis pealeii (assembly GCA_023376005.1). NCBI lineage: Eukaryota > Metazoa > Mollusca > Cephalopoda > Myopsida > Loliginidae > Doryteuthis > Doryteuthis pealeii. The sequence goes on along the minus strand of CM042158.1, from coordinate 89,339,111 downwards.
CCTCAAGTGGTGTAATGGTTAGCAAGCTCGCTTCGCAGACCATTGTTAGTAAGTTCGATTCTCATTGGGCGCCCCATACTTCTGGCCTTGTGCCTCATTTAAGCAAAGCTTAATAAGTAATCATAGACATCTGGATGCGTTCGCATGTAACGGTTATCGTCGTAGAAAATGGAATCGGCTGTCCTGAAAGAGCCTGTTTACTTGGCTGAAGTTTTAGAAGAGGTTTGACTATTTGTATTATTGAGATTTTTACAGGTTCAATCCTGACCACGGGCGAAAATAACATGGAATTTTTAACATTGCTTAACCCTTTGTACCTGGTCATGTTTAACGGAATGAAAAGAATCTAGTCTAATGGATTAAATAAAGGGTTCGGTTCAAAGTTCCGTGAAGGCTCCCGATTACGACATGTAGGCACGAGAAGAAATTCCAGAGTTCGACAAGAAACACCTGAAGAAGACCGGCCGAAACGTTACGTATATATAAAAAAAAAAAAGTCGAGGTTGTTTATATTTCACATAGCGCTAATACTCTTGGGAAAGGTATACATTGAACTATTCTCGGTAATTTATGAGGAAGTGCGTCCCGGTCTCCTGCCTCAAAAATTGCTACCCGGTGACTATCAAAATAACAACCCCAGCTCGTCGTAATTCTTGTTTATTTATTGTAATTTGTCGTAATTCTTGTTTAGATATGAAGATGGATATATAGTTTTGAATAGACTGAGATAGATAGATAGATAGATGAACAAAATAATATAGATAGATATGAACAAATGAAGATAGATATTTTCGACAAGTAAATGTATTGGGGGGGTCGCATCTTTTTTTGTCGTAATTCTTGTTTATTTAAACTAAAAACAAGACATTAGACAAACATGAAAAAAAAAAACATCTTAGTATTTAAAGTAATATAGATAAATATGAACAAATTGAGATAGATAGATAGATAGATAGATAGATATGAAGATGGATAGTTTTGAATAGACTGAGCTGGGTCGTTATTTTAATAGCACCGGGTAGCAATTTTTGAAGCAGGAGACCGGGACGCACTTCCGCATAAATTACCCTATTCTCTCTCAAGTTAAGGGTAAATAGTAGATCAGACTGCGGTCATTAATTCTGGAATGGCAACCGGTCTAGGAGAAGGAAACTCTGAATTGAGACAAGTTGTAGATCTTGAAAGAGCGCCACTATGTTATTCGTGTCCATGAGCAGCACCCCATGCCTTTTTAAGGGGTATCATATATGTTCAGAGGATACAGTCAGCGTGTTCTAAGACCCAACGACAAGGAGATAACCCATATAGATGTTGATATGTCAGAAAGCGATAATTATATTTATTTACCAACCCTCCGCACGAGCAGGATGCGACACAAGGCCAATTTCTTATGCGGAGTTTAACAGGTTTGAATTTAGAGTTTTCCTTTTCCTAGACTGGTTACCTAGCCAAGGTTTAAGAGCCCAGTCTTCCCTATTATTTATCCATAGCTGAAGGGAACTTTGGATTCATACCTCTCCCAAGAGTGTTAGCGCCATGTGAAATGAAAACAGCTTCGTCGAGGAATTGAACTCGTGTCGACGCGTCCACTTCCGACGACTCTAACCATTAGCCTATGTGCCTCCCTAATTATAAATATCTCTAATGGCCGGCCTAGCTTAGTCGGTAGAGCACGGACGAAGAATCGCAAGGTTTCATGTTCATTACCTGCCCTCACCAACAGTACCTAAATAGCACAGTTTGGGTAATTTGATCTGTGGGTAAAGTATCTGGGAGGTGACGGTGGGTGTGGCGCTCCGCCCAGATAAAATACAATCTCTCTGGTTTTGCGCAAGCGAAAGGGGGATAGACTTCCTCGCTGTTCGACTGATATCGACAATAGGCCACTCTACAGACATTCCTTTTATTTACATTTCAAAAATAGATATAAAAGATAAGATTACTCAAAAAATTTGGCCATTTGAATTTATAGAATAATAACTAAAAGACATACAGAAAAAAGCTTATTGGTCTGGTGCCAGCGAAAAGGGGATAGACTCCTCGCTGTGTGGCTCATACCGATGTTACGCCGTTCCACTGCTAAGTTTTTTTTTATTACTTATGAGTCATGCATTTTATTACTTATAATGAGTCCAGCTGGGTAAATTTGGCTCAGGACCGCCCTCGGTGGCGACAGCCTTTTTGTAGAGGACTGTTCATGTCTGAAGTCATCCTGGCGCAGCACCATGAAGCTAGGAGGTCAAGAAGAAAGCAGCGGCAACAAAGCACTGACACATCAACATCTTCAGGGACAGCCTTTCACATGCGGCATCTGTGGTCGAGAATATTTTTTCAAACATTGGACTTCACAGTCACAGGAGGTGCTGTAACTTCGGGGGCACAAAAACTATATTATTGTCTTCCGAGACTGAAATGCCAATATAATATAATATAATAATATATATAATATAATGGCTAAAAATTACGATGTAAACAGATCTTTTGTTAGAAAATAGTGTTTCATAGGATTGAGATTGTCCCTTTTTTTTTTTCTTTTTTCAATATTTAAATTGGCCAAAGAATTTACCATTCCTGAGTTGGCGAGTTCAAAATCCGAAGATAAAACTGTCGCATGGTTTTGGGTTGGCCTAAGATAATAAAATGTAAGATTTTGGCATTGCACTAATAAAGTTGAAAATCCGAAGATAAAAATGAAACATGGTTTATTTATTTTGCTATAGAAATGTAAACATAATTTTCTTGAAAAGATTTGAATCATGTTACTTAATGTTTGACATTTTAAAGGTTTATGAATTTGCAGTTTCATTCACGGCTAAAGAAAGAAAGAAAAAAAAGAAGGAAAAAATTAAAATTTACACAACTCATAATTCTGATGACGAAGGAAAATATTATCACATGTAAAAAGGAGAAAATATCTATCTTCTTACTAAGAACTGGCATAATCTTACAATAATTTTTGTTTTTCTGTCTCTTATTGCAAAACTTAAAGATGATTTAAGCTATGGTCAACAGATTTTTTCAAGTTGATAAATGGGACCCTGAAGACATTAACTTTTTTAAATTCCAAAACTTTTAGTGAGGTGCTTTAGCAAATATATAACAAAACCATACTCTTTATTTGTATTGATTAAGTTAGCTAAACCTAATCTTTATATTTATTTAACCATATAAAGTAAATATTCATGCAATGGTTAAAAGATTTTCTCAGGTTAATAATGGGATCCTGAATCCCATTAACTTTCAAAAATTCCAAAACATTTAAATTTTTGTGAGGTGCTTTTGTAAGTATAATTCTTTCATGAGTATAATGAAATTTTTGTCGTTCAGATTAGCTAAACCTAATCATTATATTTTGTTTAACCATATAAAGTAAACATTCATGCAATGGTCAACAGATTTTCTCTGATTAATAATGGGACACTGAAGGAGGAAAAAAAAAAGGAAAAATTAAAATTGACACAACTCATAATTCTGATGAAGAAGAAAAATATTATCACATGTAAAAAGGAAAATATCTATCTTCTTACTAAGAACTGGCATAATCTTACAATAATTTTTGTTTTTCTGTCTCTGTTGTTGTTTTTTTTTTCCGATATAAGGTGTGTGCCAGATACCCACTTGTACTTATAGACTTGCCGACAACCATGTGACCAACTTCTTGTCCAATCATTGACAGTTCTCTGCTGCTGATATTATTATTTATACTGGCTGTTATGGCCATACCTGCACATATTGCTTCAAACCTTCGTGGACGACGAACATAGGATTATATCACTGGACATTTTGACACTACGTAGGATTCCAAAACTTAGGATTTATTCACTTACCAAAGGATTCTATAGCTCAGGACTTACTTACTTTAAGTCCTTTTCAACTGGCCAAGGATGGCGGTCAGAAACTTAGTCTCTTATTGCAAAACTTAAAGATGATTTAAGCTATGCTCAACAGATTTCTTCTGGTTGATAATGGGACCCTGAAGACTATGTTGTTAAGAAATAGTATCACACAATTTGTAAATTTGTTATCAGATACAATACAATTGCAAAAATCGGCTGTTTGTTTATTTTCAAATATTTGAAAGCGAAACTTACCGGTGATGAGTTAAATTATGAACCTTTGATTACGTTGATGATTTGGGGTGCTTATTGGTTACTTGGTCCTATATTCACATAAAGGAATTCCGTATGTTATGATTACACACCCAAAGTCTTATTATAATACACTAAATATTCGTCCATATACCCAAGGCTTTGTCATTTTTAAATCGTATTCGTATTTTTTTTCAATTTTGCTATTGAATTTCAATTTGATTACGTGTACCAACCATCTATTTATTTGCTTTATTGTGAATTCAACATCTCCATAAACTTCAGAATAAAATCAATTGTTTACAAAAATTTGAAGCGGAAGTTAGTGATGAGTTAAAATATGAACCTTTCATTAAGTTGATGATTTGGGGTGCTTATTGGTTACTTGGTCGAGGATATTGGTAGAAATAAAAAGCGCTTTGTGTAATGGTCACCGTCGTAAGAAATGGACTCAGCCTATTAACTTTTTAAAATTCCAAAACTTTTAGTGAGGTGCTTTAGCAAATATATAACTAAACCATACCCTTTATTTGTGTTGATCAGGTTAGCTAAACCTAATCTTTATATTTTAACCATATAAAGTAAACATTCATGCAATGGTCAACAGATTTTTTCTGATTAATAATGGGACACTGATGGAGGGGAAAAAAGGAAAAATTAAAATTGACACAACTCATAATTCTGATGACAAAGGGAAATATTATCACATGTACATTAAAATAACTAGCAACCCCCCCCCCCCCCCGGGTGGCATAAAAGTAATTTTTCAAAGATATTGCCTGAGATGAGGGGATAAAAATTCAATGTCAGAGGGTTTCTATCACAAGTAAACAAAATCATCAAATTTATTAAAGGTATAAAAAAAATAAAAAAATAAAACACTTTGAAATGTCTGTCCCTCTCAAATAAAATATTGCGTGCATCTATTAATTATTAATTAGATAAATTATTTTGACTATTTTACACATAAATTTTACAGCAACCCGATTTCAAATCCTGAACGAGGCTGTCGAGACAACCAGTCTAAGAGAAGAAAAAACTCTGCTTAAGAAATTCACCATGTGTCACATACTACCCGTGCGGAAGATTTGTTGAATATATACATATATATGTTAGAGGAAATATTTTTAATTATATGGCATCTCAGTTGTTACAGACACGTTTCAGAAATGCACTGGGGTGAATTATTAGTGATATTCCTGGGATCATCAAGGTCTTTCACTATCAAACCTCTTTGTACAGGTGACTCAGTTGAGACTATTCACTTCCTAGCAGTTTGCCGTGTTTATCGAAAGCCTCGTAGCATTTAGTAGCGTAACGGTTATCGTCATTGAAAGTGGACTCGGCGAGGTGAGTTCAAATCCTGTACAAGCCTGCTTGCATTTCACGTGGTTTTGTAATTCAATAGCAAAATCTTTTTTTTAAATAAATACGAACGTATTTATCGATTTAAAAGTGACAAAGCCTTGGTATACGGACGAATATTTAGTGTATTCTAATAAGACTTTGGGTGTGTAATCATAAAATACGGAATTCCTTTATGTGAATATATGACCAAGTAACCAATAAGCACCCCAAATCATCAACTTAATGAAAGGTTCATATTTTAACTCATCACCGGTAAGTTTCGCTTTGAAATATTTGAAAATAAACAAACAGACGATTTTTGCAATTATATTGTATCTGATAAAAACAAATTTTTACAAATTGTGTGATACTATTTCATAACGACAGACTTTTATTTAGATATGCATAAAAATATTTTGTAAATAAAAACTGTATTTTTATTTAAATAAACATAATTGCATTTCTCTTCTGATTAAGCAAAAAACTATTTTAGTATAAAAACGTCTTTCGCCTTTTTTAAATCATCGTAAGTGTTGAAAAATATTCATGAATTTCTTATTTTTAATGAGAAATTCATGAATATTTTTCAACAATCACCTTGCTTATGTGACCTTGCTGGGGACTGTTCATGTCTCTTTGCATCCTACCGGCAACCACCAATCATGAGTTTGTCTCTTTATCAAGT
>CM042158.1:89280491-89327991 GCA_023376005.1 Doryteuthis pealeii | reverse complement strand
TGAAATACGGGCTCACCAACGAGGCTAGCGCGTAATTATTTACTTAGTGTAACCTAATCGAGTACAGGACCACAGGGAGTATTGAACTCATAACCGTGGCGAAATGGTCTGCGACACAGACTTATTGACTAGTTCTATATTAAAAATTAGTTTGCTAACTACGGTAATTTGATAGACAACAGCAATTTATTTTCTTAACATATATTTACTAAGCTTAGCTTAATGGTGTAACATGTCCTGAATGTTCCGCAAGCCAAACCTGCTTACTATTAAACCACGCAAATTATATATATATACATATATATATATATATATATATATATATATATATATATATATATAGAGAGAGAGAGAGAGAGAGAGAGAGAGAGAGAGAGAGAGAGACCATTGATGTTGATTTTAATCCTCATTTGGGTGCCCCATGAATCACACAATAGTCAGACAGTGTTTATATATATATATATATATATATATATATATATATATATATATATATATATATATAACCCACCTCAAAGAGGTTTTTCACGGAACAGATGGACTTGCTACTACTAACACACTCTTCTACCCGGATTTTAATAGCATGTCAAAGTCTCAAAAATACTCCAATTTTTATAGTTCTTCCATAATGCTCCCTTTCAAAAAAATCTATAAACAATTTCTTCAAATAAGAAATTTTCTCCTGACGATGACCTAAGGTCGAAACTAGTTGAGAATAAATAACATATATAAAAAATATTCCTGTTTGTCTTATCACTTTTTGTTCATACTATATATATATATATATATATATATATATATAGAGAGAGAGAGAGAGAGAGAGAGAAAGAGAGATAGAGAGAGAGATAGAGAGAGATAGATAGATAGATAAAAGGGTACGAAAACACACAATATTGTTAAAATGAATATATTTTTATATCAATACAAATGATATAAAAATATATTTATTTTAACAATATTGTCTGTTTTCATACCCTTTTATCACTACATATACCGTCGGATTCATTTCCTTACTCTTAACTCATATATATATATATATATATATATATATATATATATATATATATATATATATATATGTAGAGAGAGAGGGGGAGAGAGAGAGACTCTTATGACTATTATGTGATTCGTGGGGCACCCAAATAAATATACTTATTTTTATATATTTATACATTTTATTTTCATATATTATAAAATAAAACATTTTATTTTCATATATTATAAAATAAAAATAATAGATTTTTTATTTATTTATTTTTATGTATTTATATATCTTTATTTTATATATTATAAAATAAAAAAATTATATATATATATATATCTTTCTTTCCCTATCTTCCTCTCTCTCTCTCTCTCTCTCTCTCTCTCTCTATATAATATATATATATATATATATATATATATATATATATATGGGGGGGTATATATGCATATATATAGTAATAAGTAAAGTAAAATATGGATGCTATATTTATAGGTAAACAGTGCGCAATATCCTGGACATACTCATTTGGAATGAATAATCGTATTAGCAAGTAACCAAGCACTGTTGACTCCACGTCCACGATAGCCTAATGTATATATATATATATATATATATATATATATATATATATATATATATATATAATGAAACTGGAAGTGAATCCGCCAGTATGTTGAAAAAATGAATAAAGGTAAGAAAGTATAAAATGGATAATATAGGATATTTTAATCAATATTACTTACACGTGTTTCGGTCAGGAGTTTATCCATGTGTACATTATTTAAACTATTATTACTTTTAAATAATAAAATGAAATGAAATAATAATAATAGAAAAAATGTAGAAATGTTCCGCACACAAAATTTTGAACAGACTGATAAACAAGGACTATCGCTGTTTTTCTCCTTATTTTGTGATAAAAATGTTTTTATTATCTTTCCTTATTCCAACAAATGCCCTGAAGATCTAATTAATAGATCGAAACACTGCAGCGTCGGCTAATAAACTTACCACTCAACTTATTTGAACCTGTGTTTTTTCAATTTTCTTAATATACTACATATAGACTAAGATTAACTAACCACAAATCCACAATAAAACTCAAATCCCCGCATAGTACAATAGCACTTCTTATTAACACCCTACCACACAACCTTACACACCTCAAATTCATTCTAATAGAACACGCATTTCCAACAACGCAATCTAGAAAACAAGCAGAAACTAAATGGACTCTAAAATTACAAACTCACGTGAGGGGATTGAACGCTGACATCGGAATACTCCGTTATTATAATTTTTTTACAGACGCTGCCGCTGTCAATGATAACAGAGACAAAAGATCCGTTGAACAGGAACAACAGTCATTTTATAAAGGGTATCTAACGAATCCGAAAATTTATGATAAAAAATAATAATAAAAATAAGTGAATCCAATACTCCATAACATCGAGTTCATTCATTTATTTTTAGATGCTTCGTAATAACGCCCAACTTAAAAAAAAACATTAAAAAAACATATATATATATATATATATGTATATATATATAATATATAATATAATATAATTTAATATACCAAGCGTGTTGGTAAATCCTTGTGGTGAGAAAAAACCCAGCAAATAGTTTGATTGCAAAAATATACTACCAAACATCAACCAGGAAGAAACAAATTTTTGAAAAAAAGAAAGGACCAAGATAATCGTACCAACAAAAAATAATCTATTGGTATAGTATTTGGCCAAAAGAAAAACAATTTATATGTATATATATGTATATAAGATATATATATATTCATATAACCGCTAGGAGAAAGCTAATAAGTAAAAAGTGCTCGATACCTAAGTAGAGCCAATAATAAAGATTAATAATTAGATTATCTTTATATATATATATATATGAAATATAACATTTTGAAAAAACATATGATGTTTGTTATGTGATTGCTGACAAGCTTGTTTCGACCAAAACGATAAGTTGGTCTTCATCAAAGAGCGACATAGACGAGAAGAAAATATCCGTTAAAAAGACTGAACGGATATTTTCTTCTCGTCTATGTCGCTCTTTGATGAAGACCAACTTATCGTTTTGGTCGAAACAAGCTTGTCAGCAATCACATAACAAACATCATATGTTTTTTCAAAATGTTATATTTCATACTGTCGGATTAATTTCCATATATTTTCATATATATATATATATATATATATATATATATATATATATATATATATATATATATAAACTAAGGAAAGTCTGGATACATAAAAAAAAACTTTCATTGAAAATGAAAAATATGTGTAAAAAAGTAAAATACTACACTATAGGGAAATTTTTTAAACTTTATTTAAAAAAAATCTATTAGCAAATAAAGCTTAAAAAATAGCCAAAAATTGTTTATTTTAACTCAACTCTAAAATTGATGAATGATATTTGATGTTACGACTGGTAAATATAATATTTTTCTTCCATGAAATTACACAATTGGCCATACAATACTACAATACCGATATATATATATATATATATATATATATATATATATATATATATATATGTCAAATCAGTTCACAAACACAAAAAACCTTAATACTGCAAAAAAGAACGAAAGTTGTTACATTAACTTTCGTTCTTTTTTGCAGTATTAAGTTTTTTGTGTGTTTGTGAACTGATTTGACATTCTTCTCCGACCCAAACAACTACGGAGTGAATGAGCTCTGATGATGATTTTTGTAAAATCGAAATATTGATCAGTATCAGCTATGATTATATTATAAATTATTTTCTTCTTTAACAGCATTGTGTGATGTTTTCATTCCACCTTTTCATACTCATATATATATTATATATATATATATATATATATATTATATATATATATATATACACACACCCTCCGGTTGTAAGTGTTTAAGTTTTAATGTAATAAAATATTATATTAAATTCGAAACGCTAATGAAACTAAATAAGAATGCAGATAAAAAGATTTGAAACAGAGGGGCGTATAATTGAAAAATAGAAAAACTAAAACTTACTCTTCCATCACTCCCATCTTTCATTGCTAAATTTTCCTAATTTAACTATTTAGCTCGCATATGATTTACCGCACAATATCAATTTATTAAAGCTGTGTTACTCATGCGCTGAGTTTAGCCGGGACCGGTATCGAACCTTGCGAATACCTTGGCAAATACTCTGCCGAGTGAGATAAACAGGTCACTTTTTAAATGCAATAAAATATTAAAGTTAACTGGTTTTAATAATCAACTTTTCTATGCATACAATTAGTAATAGATTTTCTTGCGGTACCCATCGATTCTGGATAGAAGGTGAAAAAAGATTTACCAATTATATTTTTTCGTGATGTGATGGAGTTCATTTTAGTATTATTTTTATTATTCGGACTATTGTCCTCATCTTTATTGTTATCTGTACAACGTTTCGGACGATGCACCCTCTGGCCTTCTTTGGGTATTTCTTGTTGGACTCGGGAACCTTCTCGGACTCGGGAACCTTCTTTTCGAACTCGGGAACCTTCTTGTCGTAATTGGGAGCCATCACGGAACTTTGAACCTAACCCTTTATTCAGTCCACAGGGGTATCCTGTTCTCATTCCACTAACCATGGCTGGGGTAGAGGCGTTACGCTGTGTTAATTATTATTCTATGTTACTGCTACCCCTGACCAGGATTGAACCTGCAGTTTAGAGATAACTGTCACTTAGAACTTTCTTGACCTAACACCTTTATCCACTAGGCCATATGTCCAATAATACAAATAATACTAATCATCAAGTCTCATCTCAAAAATTCAGAGAAATAGAAATTAATTTTGTTCTGTAAACAATTTAACAGAGTTAATACAAAATATTTAACGGTTAAACTAGCAAAAAAAATAAATTAAAAAAATAAATTAAAAAATACCCTCCGGGTTGTGTAAAAATTAATGCTTAAAAGATATTGCGTGAGAGGGAAGGGAGTTAAAAATTCAATGTTAGGGGGTTTGTATCTTGATTAATAAAATCATCAAATTTATTAAAGGAGTATAAAAAAATAAAACCATTTGAAATGGAAACTTAGTTCTGTTCCCCTCAAATGAAATGTTGCATGCATCTATTAATTATTAATTAAATAATTATTTTGAATATTTTACACATACATTTTACACAAAATCATAGGTATTTATTTATTTGAAAATTTTTTAGTTAATCTTTTGTTACTGAAAAAAGGGCGAGCGTAAAAAATACATTTCTAAAACTGATTACAGGGTTGTTCTTTATTCTATACTAGCAAATATATGCACCCTCCGGGTGCAAGTATTTATTTTTAATGTAATAAAATATCGTATTAAATTAGAAAGGTTAATGAAACTAAATAAGAATGCAGATAAAAAATATTTAAAACAGAGGGGAGTATAATTGAAAAATAGAACGACTGAAACTTACTCTTCCATCACTCTCGTCTTTCATTGTTATTTTTCTAATTTAAGTATTTAGTTAAAAGAGGAAGTAAAGAATAAAATGAGTTATTTCATCTTGTTAATGGATTTCATTTAAGATTCATTGAAGAGATTTTTGCTTATATTCATTAAAATAAAACCAAACAGTTAGAAATCAATAATACTAAGCACATATTTATTAAAATCACATTTTTAATATTAATATGCAAATTAACCTTCCCGTTCACACTGTAAACTGTTATTTTATTGTATATATAAATATAATTGCATGTTGTTAGTATGTAGGTATGGTTATATTTATTAATAATTGAGTTTAAAATAAAAATACAATCATTGAGAATGTGATGTCAATAACTAAGGGTGACTTGAGTAGTAATATAGTTTCGGTTACAGACAGAAAAACACCCAATCTCCATTATAATAATAAGATATTGATGGTTTTAGGTATTGTGACGTAAGTAATGGCGTAGTTTTGGTTACAGATAAATGGTGACCGAATCTCCATTATTAACAGATTTGATCTAATCTGAGCGATTTATTAATTAAAGAGTTTTGCTATTTTTCCGATTATATTTACAGAGTATGCAATATTGCTATGTCATTATATTATATTTTTAATTTCAACAATTGCCTTAAAACTTTAATCTAAAAATAATAAAGTAAATTTGAATAATTATAAAAATAATTGATCGTTATTTTTTTATTTTTAGGATTTGACAACATTTTCAGTTCTTCCAGGTCGTGGTTGTGTCAGTGCTGCTGTATGGCTGCACCACCTGGACCCTAACAAAGCGTCTTGAGAATAAGCTAGATGGGAGCTGCACAAGAATGTTGCGTGCAGTCTTGAATAAATCGTGGAAACAGCACCCCACAAGGAAACAGCTGTACGGGTCACCTGCCCCCCATCTCACAAACTATCCGAGTGAGACGGACAAGGCATGCAGGACACTGCTGGAGAAGTAAGGGTGAACTCATAAGCGACGTTCTCCTGTGGAAGCCAACACATGGACATGCAAGTGTGGGGCGCCCAGCAAGGACCTACATTGACCAGCTATGTGAAGATGATGGTTGCTCCGCAGAGGAGCTTCCATGTGCAGTGAATGATAGGGAAGGTTGGCGAGAGATTGTCATGGATACCCGTGCTGCATGTGCGACATGATGATGATGATGATGATGATGATGATGATTGAATACTTTACTTTTTACATATTGTCTTTATTGGCTAAATACTATTTTGTATCGGACAAGACTTTCGTTCCAATCCTATATATATATATATATATATATATATATATATATATATATATAAATAAAGTTTGTTTCTTTATAGTATCATTGAAGCATTGTGTGTATGTGTAATATAAAGATTTTTGAAGGCAATTTACAATGCAATATGTGTTGAATTTATTTAACTTTTGTTTTTTTTTCAAAACTAAATATTTTCGGAAGTAAAATTCCATCTTCAGAGTTATTGAAAGTTGAAAGTATTGAAAGTACTAGGTGATTTTTTTTATAGTACTTATCCCACGGCGATATTGTAATCTTCTGTTGTTTAAGAAGTTGATGAACGCCGTATATTTAAAAAAAAAAATTTTCCGTGATGTTAAATCGGCTAATTCCGTGATGCTAACTCGGCTTGGCTGTTCCTGCACGTGGTAAATGTTCGAAATTCTTTTAATTTTTACTATAAATATAGCCTTGCTCGGCATATTGAAATAAAGTTTGTTTCTTTATAGTATCTTTGAAGCATTGTGTGTATGTGTAATATAAAGATTTTTTAAGGCAATTTACAATGCAATATGTGTTGAATTTATTTAACTTTTGTTTTTTTTTTCAAAACTAAATATTTTCGGAAGTATAATTCCATCTTCAGAGTTATTTAAAGTTGAAAGTATTGAAAGTTCTAGGTGATTTTTTTATAGTACTTATCCCACGGTGATATTGTAATCTTCTGTTGTTTAAGAAGCTGATATATATATATATATATATATATATATATATATATATATATATATATATATAACAACTATCGATAACAACAGAGACAAAAAAGCCGTTAAACAGGAATAACGTTCATTTGATAAAGGATATCTAACGAATCTGAAAATTGATGACAAAAAATAATAATCAAAAAATAAGTTAATCCAATACTCCATAATATCGAGTTCATTCATTTATATATTTTTAATGCTTCGTAATAACGCCCAATTTTTAAAAAAACATTTTTTTAAAAATATATACCGAGAGAAGCATACGGAGACCACCTAAAATATATATATATATATATATCTTATTATAATGGAGATTGTGTGCTTTTCTGTCTGTAACCGAAACTAAATCACTACTCAAGTCACAATTCCCTTTGTTATTGACGTCACATTGACCATGAATATATTTTTATTTAAACCTCAGTTATTAATAAAATTGTTTTACATTATTAATAATGTTAACCATATCAACATACTAATAGCATGCAATTATATGTATATATACAACAAAATAGCGGTTTACAGTGTGAATGGGAAGGCTAATTTGCATATTGATATCAAAAAAGTGATTTTAATAAATATGTGCTTAGTATTATTGATTTCTAACTGTTTGGTTTTATTATAATGAATATAAGCAAAAATCTCTTCAATGAATCTTAAATGAAATCCGTTAACAAGAAAAAATAACTGTCAATTTATTCTTCACTTCCTCTTTTAACTAAATACTTAAATTAGAAAAAATAACAATGAAAGACAAGAGTGATGGAAGAGTAAATTTCAGTTGTTCTATTTTTCGATTATACCCACCTCTGTTTCAAATCTTTTTATCTGCATTCTTATTTAGTTTCATTAGCCTTTCTAATTTAATATAATATATTATTACACTAAAACTTAAATACTTGCACCCGGAGGGTGCATATATTTGCTAGTATATATATATAAAAGTTTCTTAGCAGTACAAAATTTTCGTTCCAATCTTGTATAAAACACATTGCAGCATTTTAAACAGACTAATAACATGGGCTGTTTTGAGGCAAATCCACCTCAGATTTTCAAAGAGACATCGTTAATAAATAAGATTTATCATATGTGTTAATGATTTTGACTATAAATTAAATAACCATTGATAAACCTACGCATTTCTTGAGGGTATCGTGACGTAAGCACAGTAATTTGACATCTAAATTCTGTAAAATTAGACTTGCAGTAAAATAGCTTCCCATCTAGAATTGATTATTGTTAGATGCCCCTATCACTATGAGGAACACATCTTATTATAATAGAGATTCGGTGTCTGTCTGTCTGACTGACTGCAACCGAAACTACGTCATTTCTTACGTCTCAATACCCTCAGGAAATGCGTCAATGTGTATTTGATTTATTATCAAAATCATTAATACATATAATACTTCAGACATGAAGTCACCCTGGCACAACACCCTGAAGCTAAACTTTATTAACTAAATCAGTGGTTCCCAACCTATGGTCAAAATGGGCAACAGCAAATTTCAGGTGGGCCAAGGAAATATTATAATTCTATATGATTTCTATTATATTGATAATAAATAGTCGTTAAATTGGAACTGAAAAGTACATGTAGTTTAGATACTTGAGATAAAGTGTGTGTGTCAATATGGTTGTATCTTGATTGAATAAATATCTTATGTAAAATGGAAATATTTTTTCTATTATAATAATTTCATGGGCCACAAAAAAATTCTGGTTTCAAAGTGGGCCATGAGCTGAAAAAGGTTGGAAACCCCTGAACTAAATAACAGCAATAAATTTCATCTCAACCACAGTATATACAGGTCGTTCTTTGATTCATACAAAGAGATTACAGCGGGTCCTCTAAGTTTTCGCCGTTAATAATAAGAGCTTACGCCGTATATGCGAATCAACGGTCATTGCGAATTCAAAGACCATAAAACAAAGTACCGGTTTTTCCACCTTATGGCAGCCATCACAAAAATTGTAACTCAAGAGAACAAAATCAAAATAGACTAAGGATAATTTGGCAAAGATACATGAAAACACAAAAATCATAGAATCTCTGAAATACAAAAAAAAATATTCTAAACTCCAATCACAACTATCTGGCGCCTCCACCACCCTAATCTTTACCCTGACTGCACCGCTTTGAATTCACGAGCCGCATTATCCTTGTTGACACTTCACCCTGCCCTTCCCTTCACGCTCTTTATCTAATTTTTTTCATGTGTACAGAAAATGTTTATGAAAATAAGATTATGTTTCAAAACACTCATGAGTTCAGGGTTACATTTAAAAAAATAATAATTCAGTAAAATCCAAAATGTGGTTAAAAATTGAGGAATAACAGATAAAACACAAATAACTTCATTCAATTGATATTTCGCCTCGGTATGTTGACAAGGCTTCGTCAGAAATTTATTTAAGATAAGAACTGCTATGTGTGTATACATTGAAAAGGTAGTTGGGGGGGGGGGCGCAAGACAAACGACACACAAAACGCTCTTTTCACACACATGATAATTTTCGATCATACATTCAATTCAACCACGCATCGTTACTCAAACCCGCATATTATAAGAGCTTACGCCGTATATGCGATTCAACGGTCATTGCGAATTCAAAGACCATAAAACAAAGGTCCGGTTTTTTACACCTTATGGCAGCCATTACAATTGTAACTCAAGAGAACAAAATCAAAATAGGCAAAGGATAATTTGGCAAAGATACACGAAAACGCAAAAATCTCTGAAATACAAAAAAAAAAAAAAATTCTAAACTCCAATCACGACTATCTGGAACCTCCCCCACCCTAGTCTTTACCCTGACCGCACCGCTTTGAATTCACGAGCTGTCTTATCCTTGTTGACACTTCACCCTGCCCTGCCCTTCTCGCTCTTTATTTAATTTTTTTCATGTGTACAGAAAATGTTTATGAAAATAAGATTATGTTTCAAAACACTCATGAGTTTAGGGTTACATTTTTTAAAATAATATTTTAAATGTAAACAAAAAAGACAATTCCTAATATAAACGAACACTGTAATACGAGCATTCTTAGCGAATTTGTGTGTGTGTGGGGGGGGAATGGTATCAAGGGTTTCCGTGATAGGACTCAACCAAAATTGATATCTCAAACGTACATATAAAGATTTTGCCTATATACATATATATATATTAGTCTCTGAATATTTTCTTACATATATGGATTATATCATAGATGAATAAATATATGAAAACCTCAATATATCAGAAATAAATTTATTTCGGCTACCTTTGTATCTTCAAGTCTGATTTCTCAATGGACAAAATTTACATATCAGGTTTATTTGATATTATTTTCTCTTCTCAACAATCATATATTTCAAATCTATTTCATTTTAAGAAATAAATGCTGAAAGGAATTCAGACTTGAAGAGTTAAAGGTAGCCGAAATAAATCAATTTATAATATCCTATAGTTTTCATATATATATATATATATATATATATATATATATATATTTGCTTGAAGGCAATTACAATGCGCATATCGCATAAAATTCGATAATTATAGAAGATGAATAATATTGACAAGTGAATCTCGCAAAGAATTACTCGGCGTGTTGAATATCGTACAGACTGTTTCAACTTTATTAAGTCTCATCAGCGATATATACTAACGATTTCCCTCCAAGAGAAATCGAAACCGGGACTTCAGCAAGATAGTCAGAATTATCGAATTTTCTATTATTATTGTTTTATTTTATATTTAAAATAATAATAAATAGAATACATGTGTACATGGGCGAAACAGGTGTTAGTAACTCATATTAAAACTATTTTATCCATTCAACATTTTCTTTCCTTTATTTACTTTTCCTTTCAACATATCGTCGGATTCATTTCTCTTTTCAACTTATACATCAGCCGAAACGTGGTACAGATAACAATAAAGATGAGGACAATAGTCCGAATAATCCAAATAATGATCAAGCCTCATCTAAAAAATTCCGAGAAATCTAATGATTTTTTATGCTAACATTGTTTACAATGCATTTACATTAATAAGTGAGAAAATTTTAGTTATCCGTCTTCTATAGACAACGAACAGTTGGCTTTTGGGACGATATGACCTTTAGGCACCCTTTTTTGATCTCGATTAAGAAAGGACATGTTTTTCATTGACACCGTCAATAACTGGTTAATAATAGTTTTATAATTTCTTAAAAAATCTAAAAATCGTCTGTTGTTTTAACAGACGATTTTTAGATTTTAAAAAAATTAAAAAACTAACCCCTCACCCTAACCCTAACCCCTAACCCTAACCCCTAACCCTAGCCCCTAACAAACAACCAGATATTGACGGTGTAAATGAACAACATGTCCTTTCTTAATCGAGATCAAAAAGGGGTGCCTAAAGGTCATATGGTCACAAAAGCCAACCGTTGGCTGTCTATAGAAGACGGATAACTAAAATGTTCTCACTTATTAATGTAAATGCATTGCAAACAATTTTTTCGGAATTTTTTAGATGAGGCCTGATGATTAGTATTATTTGGATTATTCGGGCTATTGTCCTCATCTTTACTGTTATCTGTACAACGTTTCGGCTGATGTATAAGTTGAACTATTAACTTCGGTACACGTACTTATTGGTCCCCAAAGAAAGTTTTAACCCCTCACCTGAAAAAAAAAAAGAAAAAGATTCTGATTTAAAAAGAAAGAAATTTAGAAAAAAGGGTACTTACATGGTGTGATGCTTATAAAATCCACAGTAGCCTCACTTATGAATAATTAACCTCCTCGTGTGTGACTTTTGCAATATTGAAACAAAAAACAAACTTTCTGTCTTTGAGCTTGTTGAAGTGAACATCCTTTCTTAATCAGTTAATTACTCGTTAATATGTATTTTTCACTTCCATGGGAAGTCTTTAAGAATTGCTTTCAGAGCATAATTAATTAGATCCCCAGAGTACCTAGAGCTATTTTCAACAAGATAGTGTCGCCTTTTAATTATTTCTGCGGTGGGTTCGATCCCACATTAAGGCTACCGCTATTTTCACGTTGGCGTAATTTATGCCCAGTAACTAACTATTCGTTACAATGTTTTATTGTTACTTCTGGAAAAATAATCTGGACCCTATGACCTTAAGGCACCCCTTTTGCGATTTCGATTCGTGGGGACATCTTTTCCATTTACACCGTCAAAATCCGGTTAATTGTTTACAGACGAGTTTTTTTTTAATTATAAAACTAAACCCTAACCCTAAACCCTAACCCTAAACCCTAAACCCTAACCCCTAACCCTTAACAGACAACCGGGTTTTATGGTGTAAATGAGAAAAGTGTCCCCACGAGTCGAGATCGCGGAAGGGGTGCCTTAAGGTCATAGGGTCCAATAATGTTATACGATGGTAGGAAGCGCGTGGTGTAATGGTTAAAGTCATGGGAAATGGACTCGTCGCTCCGAGTTCAAATCCTGGATGTGGTAATTGCATTTCACTTAGCGCTAATACCCTTGGGACAGGTAGGAATCCTACTCTCCCTCTAGCTATGGATAAATAGTAGGGCAGACTGGGCTCTTTAACCTTGGTTAGGCAACCGGTCTAGGAGAAGGAAAACTCTGAATTCAAACCTGTTGAACTCCACTTAAGAGATTGACCTTGTGTCACATCCGGCTCGTGCGGAGGGGTTAGTAAATATATATATACGATGGTACGTAACTTACGATTTACGACACAACGATTTTTCTGGATGACGAGCTATCATTGGGTCGATTTTTGCTTTGGGTTGAGAGCTAAAATTTGAGGTACAATCAAGGTTCAGATCATATGGTCTAGTTTGAGTTTTGTTTCACGGCATATCAACCTCTGTTGGTCATTTAATGACAGAAAAGGTTATTTTGGATTTCAATCTTTAAAGTAGTTGTTCTATGGAGATATTTGGTTATGTTTTGTTATATCTTGTTGAAAAAGTTGCGTTTTTTAGAAAATTTAAAATACCTTCAAGGTTTATTAAGAGATTTATTTTTAATTTTTAAAAGCCCGAGCTATTAATAAATGAGCAGTTATTTTAGTATAGGAGGTATAGCAGAGATGTTATAATTGGCATCCATGATGATATCAAGGCTTATATTTAGGGAGGCGTAGAAGATTTTTAATTAGTAAATGGTAAATTCCACTAGAGTGGGAATTTGTTTGATTTTCTTTAAAAGTCTGGAAATTATTTTATTCACTCAAAGGGTTTTGATTAAATTGCTCAAACAATAATCTCGCTATGATGTGCCCTTTTTGCTGGGTTACGATTACACCCGCGCATCTTTACCTACATACATAAACATGATTGATATATATATAGAGAGAGAGACAGACAGACAGACAGACAGAGAGACAGAGAGACAGACAGAGAGACAGAGAGAAGGAGAGACAGAGAGACAGAGAGAGAGAGAGAGAGAGGAAAGGCACAGAGAGAGAGAGAGAGAGAGAGAGAGAGAAGGAGAGACAGAGACAGAGATAGAGACAAGAAAGGCACAGACAGAGAGAGAGAGAGAGAGAGAGAGAGAGAGAGAAGGCACACAGAGAGAGAGAGAGAGAGAGAGAGAGAGAGAGAGAGAGAAGGGTATGAAAACACACAATATTGTTATAATGAATATATTTTTATATCATTTTCATAGCTAATATTGACAATATTTCGATTTATAAAAAATCATCATCAGAGCATAATGATAATTAGGTCCGTTTTTAGATGTAAATGTTTTTAATCCGGACTCATCGAGAGAGAAGCAGAAAATAATTTAAATTCAAAGCGGAAGCATTGTTTTTCCCAAAAAGCGTGTAAGCCATTTGATCGCCAGTTTAGCTCAGTCGGTAGAGCGTTCGGCTAGGAATCCCAAGGTTTCTGGTTCGATACCGGCCCTCGCCAACTCAGCGTATGAGTAGCACAGGGATCTGTGTGGTAAAGGGAGGAGCTGATGGTAGCTGTGGCGCCCCACCTCAGACGCTAAAATAATCTCCTTGGTCTAGCGCTAGTGAAAAGAGGATAGACTCTCTCGCTGATTGGCTGATACCGACATTAGGCCTCCCCGACGACTTTACTTTTTACTTATATATATATATATTATTAAAGAAATGGATACAATAGAAACCTACTCGAGTTTCACCATAAGGATCTTCAGGGTTAAATCCACAGAATTAATCGATTAATTCTGTGGATTTAACCCTGAAGATCCTTATGGTGAAACTCGAGTAGGTTCCTATTGTATCCATTTCTTTAATAAATTCGCTCTACTTTGTATTTAGCACTTTGTATTTGTTATATCGCTGACTTAACCCCTGGATTTTGTGCACCTCCAACGATCGTGCCCATATTCACCGGTAAGCCACCTTTTATCTTATATATATATATATATATATATAATTATATATATATATATATATATATTATATACATAATATAATATACATATACATATAATATATATATATTATATAATTATATACAATACATCTCTTATTATAATGGAGATTGTGTGTTTTTCTGTCTGTAACCGAAACTATATTCCTACTCAAGTTACAATTCTCTTAGTTATTGACATCACATTCTCCATGATTTTATTTTTATCTAAACCTCAATTATTAATAAAATTGTCTTACATTATTAATACTGTTAACTATGTCTACATACTGACAACATGCAATTATATTTATATATACAACAAAATAGCGGTTTACAGTGTGAACGGGAAAGCTAATTTGCATATTAATATTAAAAAATCGAATTTAATAAATATGTGCTTAGTATTATTGATTTCTAACTGTTTGGTTTGATTTTAATGAATATAAGCAAAAATCTCTTCAATGAATCTTAAATGAAATCCATTAACAAGAAAAAATAACTGTCATTTTATTCTTTACTTCCTCTTTTAACTAAATACTTAAATTAGAAAAAATAACAATGAAAGACGAGAGTGATGGAAGAGTAAGTTTCAGTTGTTCCATTTTTTATTATACTCCCTCTGTTTCAAATCTTTTATTATACTCCCTCTGTTTCAAATCTTTTTATCTGTATTCTTATTTAGTTTCATTAGCCTTTCTAATTTAATACAATATTTTATTACATTAAAACTTAAATACTTGCACCCGGAGGGTGCATATATTTGCTAGTATATATAATATACATATATATATTATATTTATATTATATATATTATGTATATTATCTGTCTATTATATGTATATCAAATACATACATATATATATGTGCGTGCGCGTGTGTGTGCGCATGTGTGCGTGTGTTTGTGTGCTTGTGTGTGTGTGTGTGTATACAAGTATAATGAGAATTTAATAATATACAGATTACATATTATATGCGAAATATTATATATTATTAAAATAAAATCTGTTTGAAAAAATTATGAAGAATGAAGCTGTATTTACCAAGTTACGAATGAATTAAACATTTTCTTCGAATAACTCGCCTTGTTATTCATCCCTTATTCCAGCGATTTTTTATTGGTCAAAGCACCGCTGAAGCTTGTCCTTTCATATGGTGCGAAGCTGGACCGTCGTATTTCTCTTACGATTCTCCACATCCTCATATGAGATGCATAATCAGTTTAGGAATTAGGAAAAAGTAGTATGGAGAGTCCTGTACTTGCAAAAAAATTGGACACCACTCCATCGTCTTGTAGACGGAAGGATGCCAACACAATATATGTGTGTGTAATATATATATAATGTTTAAGTTTTCTTTGTCAACTGTGTGTATATATGTATATATATATCTGTGAGTGTGTGTAATATATATATAATTTATAAGTTTTCTTTGTCAACTCTGAGTATGTATGTATATATATGTATATATATGTGTGTGTGTAATATATATATATATATATATATATATATAATGTATAAGTTTTCTTTATCAACTCTGTATGTATGTATATTTCTGTGTGTGTGAGTAAGTTTTCTTGGTCAACTCTGTCTATATATGTTTGTGTGTGTGTGTGTGTATGTATTTATGGGAGCACGTTCCATAATGGTTAGAGTTGTAGGAAATGAACTCGTCGACCCGAGTTCAAATCCTCGACGAAACTGTTTGCATTTCACATCGCGCTAATACCCTTGGTAAAGGTGGGAAGCTAACTATACTACCTTCAGCTACGGGTAAACAGTAGGGCAGACTGGGCTCTTCAACCTTGGTAAGGCAACCTGTCTAGGAGAAGGAAAACTCTCAATTCAAACCTGTTAAGCTCCGCTTAAGAAATTGACCTTGTGTCGCATCCTGCTCGTGCGGGGGGTGGGGTATATGTATAGATGTTGTATTTCGCAAAAAAATATTTTTTTAAATATTTCGTACAAAATGTGCCAAAATCGTCAAGATTTTTTTTCAATATAATATAATATATATATATATATATATATATATATATTTCCCACGACTCTAACCACTAGCCCACGCGCCTCCATCTAGCCTACGCGCCACCATTATATATATATATATATATATATATATATATATATATATATATATATATATATATATATATTATATATATATATATATATATATATATATATATATATATATATATATATATATACATTGGTCGAAATAAATTTATTATGGAATTACGGTGTTGAGTTCTTCCTTCCTTTCTATGATATAATATATATATATATATATATCTTCTTCCGAATATATATATATATATATATATATATATATATATATATATATATATATATATATATATATATTCGGAAGATTCACACTACTGCGAGACACTTAAGTAGGTAAATTTTAAACCATTCGATTTTAATCGTTTATTTAGCTCTTTAAATAAATAATATTGTATACTTATTTTGTTGGTGGACTTAATGGTAACTGCGATATATATATACTGCAGTTACCATTAAATCCACCAACCAAATAAGTATACAATCTTATTTTGCAGACCTTCTTTTTCATAAAATATTGAATTTTCTCCCGTTGGAACCTGAACAACATTTTATATATATATATATATATATATATATATATATATATATAATTTGAAAATTTGCTTTTTGGAGCATTGTAAAGTAAAGTATATTATTGCTTATATTTTATTGAAGCCAATTACAATGCATATATCGTATAAAATTCGATAATTATTGAAAATAATCATGACAAGTTACTTGTTATGATTATTTTCAATAAGTATCGAATATTAATTAATTATTTTTAATAATTAGCAAATTTTATACGATATACGCATTGTAATTGCCTTCAAAATATATAACATAATATATAATATATATAAGTATATCTTAATATACTGCATATATATATATATATATATATATATATATATATTTATAATATATATATATATATATATATATATATATATATATATATATATTGCTAATGAACAGCGAGTTCGCTCATCACTGGATGCCCCATACTTGTGACTTGTCATATTCTGCCCTTGGCAAACGTGTTGGGTAAATACGTATTCAGCAAGATTCTGCAGATGCTGAATTATGAACAAAACAAACATAAACAAAAATTTTGATTAGTTTATGAGAGATTCTTTCAACACAATATTTCGTGAGCGTCCATCTGTTGCAAATATGTTATTTTTCCCTACTTGTAAACACTCAACATCTAACGTGGCGTTGTGGTTAACGTGCTAGATTGCAACATAGTAGTAAGCGTGTTCGAATTCCAGTCGCGCTATTACGTTCACATTCGGACTAATAAACTTTGAAAAGGAAAAAAAAAGCTTTTTCTCAGTAGCAATGGGTTAAATAGTGCCACGACTTTTTTTTCTCTAAGGATGGCTTTGGCAGTAAATGACTCGCGGGGGGTTGATATGCCATTCAATAAAGACACCAAACCCAATCAATGTATATCTGGTATATTTCTAAGAATATACTGCTCAACATCATTGATAGAGCGCTTTTATTTGAGTTAAGATAGCGGGGACATAGTCAACACCTGACTTCTTTTCCACGCTACCTTATATATACTAGCAAATATATGCACCCTCCGGGTGCAAGTATTTAAGTTTTAATATAATAAAATATCATATTAAATTAGAAAGGCTAATGAAACTGAATAAGAATGCAAATAAAAAGATTTGGAACAGAGGGGGTATGATTGAAAAATAGAACAACTTTGAAACTAACTCTTCCATCATTTTCCATTACTCCCGTTTTTCATTGGTAAATTTTCCTAATTTAACTATTTAGTTAAAATAGGAAGTAAAGAATAATATTACAGTTATTTCTTCTTTTCAATGAATTTCCTTTAAGATTTATCCCCGAGATATTTGCTCATATTCAATAAGATAAAACCAAACAATTAGAAATCAATAATACTAAGCATATATTTATTAAAATCAAATTTTTAAGATCAATATGCAAATTAGCCTTCCCATTCACACTGTAATCCGCTATTTTCTTGTATGTATAAATACAGTTGTATGTTATTAGTATGTAGATATGATTAACAGTCTTAAAGATGTAAAACAATTTTATTAATAATTGAGGTTTAACTAAAAAATAAAAGCATTGAGAATGTGATGTAAATAACAAGGGGAATTGTGACTTGTATAGTAATATAGTTTCGGTTACAGACGAACAAACACACAATCTCCATTATAATAAGACTTAAAAAAAACAAAAAAAAAACACCTTCCGGATGGTGTGAAATAAGTTTTTGACAGAAATTGCCTGAGGAGGGGATTGAATAAATAAAATAAAACGTTTAATTTCTTTTTTTAAGTTACTCAATTAAAAAGCATTATATTCACTCTACTCCACTGATATATTTCTTTTGTTTTACGACAACTCTGTCCACCAAAACGTTTCTAAGATATTTCTGATTTAATTATTCAAACTATTATCTTTATTGAAAAATTTAAAAATCGTACGAGTAAATTTTATTTTGTCCGGATTTAATAACATTGAATAAAGAATAAAGGTCGATTTAGTAAAAAAAAAAAAAAAGTATTTCCTCCAACATATTTTAGAAAAAGAAGCTGTGAATATGTATCGAAATTTATGATATTTCGAAAGTTATCATCATCATCATCATCATCATCATCATCATCATGTTGCTCTATTAGCACGGATATCCATGACAACCTCTCTCCAGCTGTCCCTATCACTCATTGTTCTCGGGAGGTCCTCTACGCAGCGTCCACTATCTGCACAGAGCTGGTCAATGTACGTCTTTGCTCAGCGTTGTTCTATATTTTATGTAGTAATGATATTGACTATGAATTAGACACTCGTTGATTAACTTACTTAAATCCTGTGATGTATGCAGTGACGTAGTTTCGGTTACAGAAAAATAGAGTGAATCTTTATTATTAATAGATACAAAACAAAAAGAGTTTTATCAAAAGAAAAGTTAGTATTATCTGCGTTATTCGGACTATTGTCCCCATCTTCATTGTTATTTGTACAACGTTTCGGCCGATATGCCCTCCGGCCTTCTTCAGGTATTTCCTGTCGGACTCGGGAACCTTCTTTTTGAACTCGGGAACTTTCTTGTCGTAATCGAAGGAGCCATCACGGAACTTTGAACCTAACCCTTTATTTAGTCCACAGGGGTATCCTGTTCTCATTCCGCTAACCATAGCAGGGGTAGGAGTTGTGTTAATTATTTTTCTAACTGCTTTCACTCAGGATTGAACTCAGGATCCAGAGATAACTCTGTTACGGGATATCCCCGTGGACTAAATAAAGGGTTAGGTTCAAAGTTCCGTGATGGCTCCCGATTACGACAAGAAAGTTCCCAAGTTCGAAAAGAAGGTTCCCGAGTCTGAGAAGGTTCCCGAGTCCGACAAGCAATACCTGAAGAAGGCCGGAGGGCATATCGGCCGAAACGTTGTTCGTTCCTCGCTGGATGCCCCATACTTGTGACCTTGTGTCACATCCTACCCGTGGCGAACGAGTTGAGTAAATAAGGGTATATCATCGTTGTGTAATGTTTAGCAAGCCAGTTTCGCAGATCCATTACTACTTAATAGCGAGTTCGTTCCTCGCTGGATGCCCCATACTTGTGACCTTGTGTCACATCCTACCCGTGGCGAAGGGGTTGGTTAAATAAGGGTATCTCATCGATTATATCTAATATAGCTAATGTTTAGCAAGCCAGTTTCGCAGATCCATTACTACTGAATAACGAGTTTCATTCCTTTCTAGTATATCGTGAAGAACTGTAAAAGAAGAAATAATGGTTTTGAGTCATCATCATTTCGCGAAATTAGCACGGATATCCATGACAATCTCACGCCAACCTTCTCTATCATTCATCGCCCCAGGGAGGTCCTCTGTGCAGCATCCAGCATCCTCGCAGAGTTGGTCAATGTAGGTCCTTGGTGGGCAGCCCACATTAGCATGTCCATTTGTTGGCTTCCACACGAAAACGTCGCTTGATGAGCACGTCCTTGCTCCTCCAGCAGTGTCCAGCATGTCTTGTCCGTCTAACTCAGATGGTTTGTGAGATAGGGAGCAGGTTTCCGTACAGCTGCTTCCTTGGGGTGGGGGGTGCTGTTTCCACGACTTGAACACAGTATTCTTAAATCCATAAGAATTTATGGAATTTTGAAATCCTATTTATTTTTGGCATATGATTTTTTTAAAAACTGTCTCTAAATCTTGAATTGTCTTTCAATCATTCCGCCTCACTCGCTACCCTCTTCCCCCGCATCAATGAGGCGCGCTGTGCCGTTTGGGTTGGATTTGGTTTCTATGTTTAATGACATCAATCGTTGTGGTACTTGGTCAATGGATTCACGAATGATGTTACCAGCTTTTTGACATTGTGTTCCTAAGTAACCAAATCTTAGTAAATTGTAAAATTTCCCCAAAGTTAAGCAATACTGACCTTCATCAGTATTTAGATGGGTGACCAATTTAAAATCAGCAGATACTATATAACCGAAATGTACAATTCCACTAAAGTTAAGCAATACAGACCTTGCTCAGTGGTTAGATGAGAGACCAATTTAAGATCAGTAGCTATTAATTTCACCAAAGTTAAGCAATACTGACCTTGTTGAATAGTTAGATGGGCGACTAATTTAAGAAACCAAAACAAAATTGAGACCTATGTTCCTAACTAACCAAAGCTTAGTAAATTGTACTATTTTGCCAAAGTTAAGCAATAATGACCTTGTTCAGTGATTAGATGAGTGACCAATTTAAGATCAGCAGGTAGAATGACCGAATTGTACAATTCCACTAAAGTTAATCAATACTGACCTTGTTCAGTGATTAGATGAGGGATGAATTTAATATCAGCAGCTACTAATTTCACCAAAGTTAAGCAAAACTGACATTGATCAATAGTTAGATGGGTGACCAAATTAATATTAATTGTTGTGGGTTATTTAATGCCAAACTCATTCTTGTAGAAGAACAAAAGTGCTACTATTTAACCCCATAGCTGGGGGAGGGATAAAGCGGTTTACGCCTTTTGTTACATAGCGCCTTCTTCACTGGCACTAAATAATTATAATGTTGCATACCTCTTTCTTTAATTCTATTTCTTGGCCGTCTGTAGTATTCTGATCGTCTTTGGTATTCCTTCATCTTGACCTTGGTCTGGTCTAGCGTCTGGAGTTGACTTGGGGATTTCGGTCTGGTTTTCTGTTGCTATGTTCTTGCTGGCTGGTCGTCATTTCTTAGTCTTGTTACCAAGACACTCATCAACCACAAGAACATATTAATTATCCAAACTTTTATTTCCTTAACTATACATAATCCTCTAACTAACATAGTGCGCGTGAGTTCCAGTTTAGACAGAACATAAAATGGCCGACCGCTCTGCCTGACGTCCAACTGCAAACTGGGGACTCTGAAAAAGGTCCCACGTGACTTCACATATTTGGCGGGCTTCTGTAATTTTCCATGGACGGACCCGGCCATGATATGAAAAGGGTCATCCCCTCAGAATTACAGGGATTGACAATAATCTTATGCAACCGCATAGATTATGTAACACTTTCCCAAGTGGCCGAAAGTGAATGTAACAGTGCGACTGGAGATCGAACTTGCTTTCTACGACATTGCATTCCAGCACGTTAGCTATGACACCACAATAGTACTAGTATTTTTTCACTTTTATTTCTTTATTTCTTTTTGTTTTAAAATATAATATTAATTGAACTATTCGTCTCGTTTATATCTTTTTTATTGTAAATTATTGAATTAAAATGTATTACTATATGGTGACACTGGGTAGTTCATTCTAGTATAATATTTATAACACAAGTACCTCATAATATGATTAAAGTTCAGAAATTTAATGAGAGATATGAGCTTGGTTTTGACGAATAATCTCCTTGATATTATGCATAATTTGAGATAAATAAACTCTTATCTCCTCATCAACACAATTTTCAAATTAGGCATGACTTGATGGACGGAAAGGTTGACACATCATCTGGTTTGGTCGTTGGGTCACTACACATTGTACGTGTGTCTCGATCCATTTGTGTCTAACAAACAATACAGATCAGTACAATTTAGGTACTTCAGGTCCTGGCTTTGAATTTTCATAGACTGGTCGCTACCCCAGGACTATCTTGCCCAGTCTGCCCAATTTTAGACATAGCAGCACTCGGTTACCACAAAGACTCTTTGCTAACCTAAGACTGGTCTAAGTCTAGAAATGAGCTTGTTTTTGACGAATAATCTTGATATTAGGCATAATTGGAGATAAATAAACTCTCATCTCCTCATCAACACAAATAAGCTTTTCCCTTTTTTAACAAGAAATTCTTGTCCACAGCAATATATCGTAGAGAAGTGTAAAAGAATGGATAATGGTTTGGAAGAAAGACATGCCTATTTTTCTGGTCGCATCTCCAAAAACTGTTTCTAAATCTTTAATCTTTCAATCTTCCAATCTTTCCGCTATGTTTGTCCGCCGAACCTACGGAGAACGCCGCACCGTTCTGAAACCACTGGTTTACGTTGACAAATTCAATCATTGTTTTAAAAGGACACTTTCGTAATATCTAATATGGCTTACAGGTGGAATATGTAATACGAATGAATTATTAATTTTAATAATTCTGCTAAAGTCAAATTTCGTAACCCCCCCCCCACATATATATATATATATATATATATATATATATATATATATGTATATATATATATATATATATATACGAAGTGGACAAACAATGTGTTTCAAATGGCGATAGCCGACAAATTTTTGGGAAATTATGTGCTTAATTAAAGTCATACCTAATTTGTTAATTAATTAATTATAATTAAATGAATTAGGCGTGTATATCGGTTTAAATATAAAGCGTAAACAAATCGAGAAAAAGTCAATCTCTGTATGTACATTTCAGCCCATTAAGCCTCATCAGCAGAACTATAGACAGGGCAGTGCTTTGTGCGTGATTCGAACCCTACCTGTCAGGCTGACAGGCGGACACTCTAACCATTACACTAGCTGGCCTAATTCATTTAATTATAATTAATTAATTTTCAAATTAGGTATGACTTCAATTAAGCACATAATCTCCCAAAAATTTGTCAGCTATCGCCATTTCAAACACATTGTTTGTCCTCTTCATACTGTCGTGCTATAAGTCACCCAAAAAGTGCGATATACACATCAGTTTAAAATAAACGAGAAATTCTGGGGAAGCCAGCTAGTGTAATGGTTAGAGTGTTGAGTATATTGGGTACAGGTAGGGTTCGAATCACGCACAAAGCACTGCCCTGTCTATAGCTCTGCTGATGAGGCCTAATGGGCTGAAATGTACATACAGAGATTGACTTTTTCTCGATTTGTTTACGCTTTACATTTAAACCGATATGCACGCCTAATTCATTTAATTATAATTAATTAATTAATTAACAAATTAGGTATTACTTTAATTAAGCACATAATCTCCTAAAAATATATATATATATGTGTGTGTGTCTGAGTGTGTGTGTGTGTGTGTGCGTGTGTGTGTGGGCGCACGCGTGCCTCTGTGTGCCTGTGGGACTGTGTGTCTGTCTGTGTCTTCGTCTATGTCTGTGTATTATGCTTTCGATAAAAGTTTGAATTTATCTAAATCAAATTCAATTCCGTTGTTTTATTTTCGGGGAGGGGGGTACAAATCGCTTGCTCCTACTGCAACGTTTCTCACGCCAGTGATGCACTCATCTGTGGAGTTACGCCCTTTTCAGTGATGGTAATAAAATCAGTTACGCTCTAATCACTTCACATGGACTTTGCCATATATTCTCACGCGTCCACGTCCGCTTCACCATAATGACCCTCAGATTTGCTTCGCTAGTCTTCTTCCTCCTTTTTGACTTACGTCCGCTCCATTTTGTCTACGTTTGCCATTTTGAGCCAGCTAAGGAATCCTGGGCGGCAAATATTTCATTCTTAAAGACGGTGCCATTAAAGCAACAGGCTTTTTTGCCCATTTCAATTGGAAGTGTCTGCAGAAATTCATTTTTTTCATTGACATTTATATCCTTGTCAAATCAGTGAACCAAACAGCTGAAAGTTTTGAGCTTCTTAGTTTTTATCTTGATATTTTACGCATAGTATTGTCTCGATTCTATTAGGTTGTTACAAAAATAATGGCCGATTGAAATGCTCGGTTTTGAAATGTCATTTTAACATAGAATTTGTTGTTTATTTCAGGTGAATCGGATACTTTACGACGGTTGTCGTAAAGAATCCACTTTTCGTCACAAGTGACTATTCGGTCAAGAAAGGGGTCATTGGTGTTACGCAAACTGAGCATCGAGCACACTTCAAACCGCCTAAGTCTTTGGTGCTCATTGAGCTCATGAGGAACCCATTTATCGAGCTTTTTCACCTTTCCAATACTCTGTAAATGGCGGGAAACTGTTGCAATACTGACACCAAGTGTCTGAGACATTTCTCTGACACTTTTTCGTGGATTTTGCTCAACAACTGCCTGCAATTGTTCATTGTCAAGACTGCATGTCCGTCCTCTACCTTCTTCATCTTCAAGACTCTCATCTTTACTGCAGAATTTATAGAACCACCTTCGTACAGTCCGATCACTTGTGGATTCCTCTCCCCATGCTTTGTTGATATTGGCAGCAGTTTCGGAGGCATTGTGCCCAAGCTTGAACTCATGCAACATAAGAAGGCGAAGGTCATGTTTAGGCATGTTTATCTTTGAAGGCCCCTATTTTTCAAAAATACTTTCTATTTGAAAATAAATTGAATTTTACTTTTGAGCACATTAATTATTATATATGCAAAAATTCACATGAAATAAACAACAAATTCTATGTTAAAATGACATTTCAAAACCGAGCACTTCAATCGGCCATTATTTTTGTAACAACCTAATATTATGTATAAGTATAAATTTAAGTATAATAATAAAAACCTGGAATCTTTTGTTCAGAAATATTTTATTTTTATTTGAAAAAAAAAAACAACATATTTGTTCGTCCAGAAATAGTTTGCGCTAATATAGTGAGTAATATATTTCTTCTTTAATTAGTGTCGTCAGCATTATCCTTATTATGGGTAGACAAGTTATTGGTCTATATTTGCTAGGGATTGTTACTGGATTACTTCATAGAGGGATTGCTACTCCAAGTCTAGGTAGCCCAATCAGCCCGATTTTTTTACATAGATGTACCGGATTACCTTAAAGATGGGTAGCTATCTCAAGACTATTTAGTCCAGTCTGTCCTATTTTAGATATAGCAGTGCCAGATTACCTCAAAGACGAGTTGCTACCCCTAAACTAGTTAGACCTGACTGTCTTATTTTAGACATAGCAGTACCAGAGTGCCTCGTAGACTGGTCGCTACCTCAAGACCAGTTAGCCCGGCCTATTCTCTTTTAGATATAGCCGTGCCGGATTAAGGAAGGCATGGGCTTTAAGTGAAAATGTATAAATACCGAATCAATTGTAAGCTCCTGATACCCCCACACACACTCACACACTTGTCCCCTAATCTGGCTTAGTCTTGAGGGACCTACTAACGAAGTGTGTCTTGGCCAGGACAAGCAAACGTTTTCATATGTTCATGGAACTTGATCTTCTGGGGTCGGTGATCCATGAAATTGAGAAGTTGGGTCATCGGAAATTGACATCTGGTTGGGTCACAAAGAAATTGATTTGAGAATATTTCAGACGGGTATTCATACCCTTGTGCATCGAAGTTAAAAGTGTACCAATCTTTATGGATACCACGTAAAAATAGTAATTGAGTAGTACAGGTAATATATGCATCATGTTTTATTTAAGTAGTAATAGATATCTATTGTATAGCCGTATATACCCCTCTAACATTCTCGGGTACATAATAGAGAGAGAGACAGACAGACAGACAGACAGAGAGAGACAGAGAGAGAGAGAGAGACAGAGAGAGAGAGAGAGATCTTACTTGTTACACTTCTTACAGCTTACTCTGCTTGGCGCTGAATTGTTGCTGCAAACTGTGGACCATATTACCTTTAGGCACCCCATTTTATCTCGATTAAGAAAGGACATGTTTTTCATTTACACCATCAATACCTGGTTGTTTGTTAGGGCTAGGGTTAGGGGTTAGGGTTAGGGTTAGGGGTTAGTTTTATAATTCTTTTTAAAAATCTAAAAACCGGCTGTTAAAACAACCGGATATTGACGGTGTAAATGAAAAGCATGTCCTTTCTTAATCGAGATCAAAAGGGGTGCCTAAGGGTCATATGGTCCCAAACTGTTTCTACTTCGGTCACCGTTTTCTTTGGGCCGGCTTCTATCTGCTGGGGGTTGCTTTTCTTCTTCTCTTAATTCTTCCTGCTAGGCTGAGCTGGGCTGGACATTGTCTTTAATATTAAATTAACTACAAGACTTGGTTTTACTTGATCAAGCCCTTATTTGATTCCGCCATATTAGAATTAATACGCGAAATGTTCCATCTACAAATAAGGACACATTTTTAATTCTTTTTTCTTTTCTTTTTTTCTTTCTTTTTTCTTTTCTAAGATGGGACCCTAACAGGTAATACCACTCCGGGTCACAGTGGACCAGGGAGCAATGGTGATGAAGGTGTGCTCCACATTCCTCAAACCTCCAAAACTGGAACCTCACCATTAGATAGAGTTTGACGTCATTCCCAGGACATGTAGACCCTCTGCCACCGCCTTCTGGCACCCATATGATAAAAAGGGTTGGGACTTGCCATAAGGGCAATATGGTTGGGGCAATCTTATAGGTGCTAGGGCTTGACGTGACCAGCAGATTGATCGGAGGGGGCCTCTTCGACCGCCCGTCTAGCTCAAGATAGGGCCAAAATGGAGTATTGCAAGTCTTGGATTACTCAACCACCTGGGTTCTATCCTTAAGCATCATGGGTTGCCACTCATGGTCAACAGGTGACCCCATTGGGGGAGTCTTACCCCTCTATAGAGGTGCAGTCGGTGCATTCGAACGCCCCAGCCGACAGGGCGGTTTTTTGAATTAATACGCGAAATTAGGACACATGTTTAATTCTTAGCTTCTTTTTCTTGTTACATTATTAAGGATAAAAAAGAAAATTAATTAACACATTTTTTATCACTCAAACTCCACAAGCAATTAAGAATTGAATTAAAATTTTTGTCATGTGTACAAAAAAGTTTTTAGAAAAATAAAGTCATTTTTCAAAACACTCACGAGTTTAGGGTTACACTTTTTGAAATAATGTTTTAAATACAAAAATAAAAATAAGGAAAACAAACTCCTAAAATAAATGAACATTGTAATACGCGAATTCTTTTATTAATTTGATAAGGAATTTGTTTAATCATTTTCCTCTTTCCAAACTTTCTTACCCCTTTCTCTCTCACACCCTAGTGTTCCTAAAATTCTTTTAGTCCGATCATGAACATCTGCGTATATATATATATATATATATATATATGAAGTGAACAAACAATGTGTTTGAAATGGCGAAGGCCGACAATTTTGGGGAGATTATGTGCTTAATTAAAGTCATACCTAATTTGTTAATTAATTAATTAATTATAATAAAGAAGATAATAAGGACAAGTGAATTTAGGTAAAGAATTACTCGGTGTGTAGAACATCGTACAATAAAGTTGAAACAGTCTGTACGATGTTCTACACACCGAATAATTCTTTACCGAAATTCACTTGTCCTTATTATCTTCAATAATTATCGAATTTTATACGATATACGCATTGTAATTGCCTTCAAGCAAACATATAAATAATAATATAATAATAATAATAATATATATATATATATATATATATATATATATATATATATATATATAATAGAATGTAATGAATTATTTGCTGTAGTACGTTTTAACGTTCTTTTTTTTATAAATAATATTTTTCTTTGGCGTAATAAACTAGGATACTTAAATGTTTTTAGAGAATTTATTAACATAAGCGTATCTAAAGCTCGCTCGTACCTCAAATTTTATCTCTCACCAGAAAGCAAAAAGTCTTTCCGAGTGACAGATCATACTTCAGAAAACTCGTAATTTGGAGCACTCGTAAGTCAAGGTACTACTGTATTACAATAATTTATTGTTAAGTAACATAATTACCTGTCCTTGTTTTCTGGTTAAAACTTAGTTTTCAATTAATAAGAAATTAAAGTTGCTGGTGTTGCCTATTATCGGCATCAGCCAAAAGCGGGGGAGTCTATCCAGCTTTCGCTATTGTTAGACAAGGGAGATTGTTTTAGGTGATGTGGAGCACCACAACTACCGTCATCTTCCCAATTTACTCACAGATAAGATTATCCAAGCTGTGCTACTCATGCGCTGAGTTGGTGAAGGCCGGTATCGAACCAGGAACCTTGTGATTCCTAGGCCGATGCTCTACTGACTGAGCTAAATCGACCCATTAATCAAACAGTGGTCACTCTGAGGTTAAAGCTTTTCGGGATCAGCCCGAAGAGCCATTCCCTCAAGTCAATCAATTTCGAAGGACACCCAGATAGTTTATAAAACAACAAACACAGAGGTTAAGAAGCCCCAACTAGCCAGCCTTATCTGTTGGGGACTTAGAATGCACCGACTGCACCTCTGCAGAGGGTAAAATAAACCAACAAATGGAGCTACCGTTGGCCGTGGGTGGCGACCCGTGATGCTTAAGGAAGGAATCCTGGTGGCTGAGCAGTCCATGACATACAACCCACCACTTTGGACCTTACTTAGGCTAGACGGACGGTCGGAGATCAATCGGCTGGTCACCCCAAGCCAAAGCATCAAGATGATTGTCCTGGCCCTAATGCCCTTATGGCAAGCCCGACTCTATTTTATCATCTGGGTGC
The DNA here is from genome assembly GCA_023376005.1 of Doryteuthis pealeii. Lineage (NCBI taxonomy): Eukaryota > Metazoa > Mollusca > Cephalopoda > Myopsida > Loliginidae > Doryteuthis > Doryteuthis pealeii. Next base: position 89,298,296 of record CM042158.1, on the reverse strand, counting down.
TAGAAGGCGGTGGCTGAGGGTCTATGTCCGGGGTACGATGTTAAACTCTAACTGATGGTGAGGTTCCAGTTCAGGAGGTCTATGAAATGTGGAGCACCCCTTCATCACCATTGCTCCCAGGTCCACCCTGACCCAGGTGGTAGTATCTGTTAGGGTTCCATCTATAGGTTAAATGGAACAAAATTAGTTCTAAAAATGTGTTGAAAAAGAAAAATTGTTTTTACAAAATAACTGAGTACCCATCAAGAATGAATCGACCAAAACGTCATCGGCATAAAATGACCCAATAAGGGTTGACATGCCGTAAAATCCACCAACCAACCAACCAACCAACCAAGCCAGATAGTCCCAAAGGAGCAGACCAGAAAAACAGAGGGAACCAGCCCAAGATAGAAGAGATAGGAGAGATTGTCCGCCCAGCAGAAGAAAGACACAAGAAGATAGAATATAAGTACAATAATAGTATAGGAAGAAGAACCAGCCCAAGATAGAAGAGATGGGAGAGATGTCCACCAGCAGAAGAAAGACACAAGATAGAAGATAAGTACAATTATAGTATAGGAAGAAGAACCAGCCCAAGATAGGAGAGATGTCCACCAGCAGAAGAAAGACACAAGAAGATAGAATATAAGTACAATAATAGTATAGGAAGAAGAACCAGCCTAAGATAGAAGAGATGGGAGAGATGTCCACCCAGCAGAAGAAAGACACAAGATAGAAGATAAGTACAATTATAGTATAGAAGAAGAACCAGCCCAAGATAGAGAGATGTCCGCCCAGCAGAAGAAAGAACAATAAGATAAGTACAATAATAGTATAGGAAGAAGAACCCCAAGATAGAAGGATGGGAGAGATGTAGATAGAAGATAAGTACCCAGCCCAAGATAGGAGAGATGTACAGTATAGGAAGAAGAACCAGCCCAAGATAGAAGAGATGGAAGATGTAGTACAATAATACTATAGGAAGAAGAACCAGCCAAGATAGAAGAAATAGATGTCCGCCCAGCAGAAGAAAAACACCAGAAGATAGAATATAAGTACAATAATACTATAGCCCAAGATAGGAGAGATGTAGATAAGTACAATAATAGTATATATGAGATAGTATAGGAAGAAGAACCAGCCCAAGATAGAAGAAATAGGAGAGATGTCCACCCAGCAGAAGAAAGACACAAGATAGAATAAAGTACAATAATAGTATAGGAAAAGAAGCCCAAGATAGAAGAGATGGGAGAGATGTCCAGCAGAAGAAAGACACAAGAAGAAGATAAGTACATAGTATAGGAAGAAGAACCAGCCCATGTCCAGCAGAAGAAAGAACAAGAAGATTAAGTACATAATAGTCCCCAGCCCAAGATAGAAGAAATAAGAGAGCAGAAGAAGACACAGAAGATAGAATATAAGTACAATAATAGTATAGGAAGAAGGAAAAGGCGATACAAGAAGATGAAATTCGAACTTAGTTTAAGGGATTCCATATTGTATGTCAGCGACAATTGCGCCAAAGAGAGTCCATGCATATACACAATACAAGTTAGTAGATTCCTTCAGAGATATTCTGAGAAACATTTAGGAGATGAAATATGGAGATGAGCTAGGGTGGGGGTGGGGTAAAAAAACGGAAAGTGCAAAGAGGCTTGGCGCTGATAATTAAAGAGAACTCTTTGATTGACGAATCTTCCTTCGAAAGAAAGAGAAAAATAGAAAATTAAAAAAAGGAGTGAGAGAGATGGGGAGGGGGAGCAATGCAGAAAAAAATAGCATGGTGGCGGGAAGTGTGCTATTTTAAAAATATAACAATAGGACGATGAGCGGAAATGAGGTCTGCGTTTTAAATAAGAAGAAGGAAGAAGAAGAAGAAGAAGAAGAAGAAGAAGAAGAAGAAGAAGAAGAAGAAGAAGAAGAAGAAGAAGAAGAAGAAGAAAGAAAGAAGAAGAAGAAGAAGAAGAAGAAGAAGAAAGGGAAATAAGAGAAGAAGAAGAAGAAGGGAATAAGAAGAAGAAGAAGAAGAAGAAGAAGAAAAGAAGAAGAAGAAGAAGAAAGAAGAAGAAGAAGAAGGGGAAATAGAAGAAGAAGAAGAAGAAGAAGAAGAAGAAGAAGAAGAATAAGAAGAAGAAAGAAGAAGAAGAAGAAGAAAAGAAGGGGAAATAAAGAAGAAGAAGAATGTGGAATAAGAAGAAGAAGAAGAAGAAGAAGAAGAAGAAGAAGAAGAAGAAATAAGAAGAAGAAGAATGTGGAATAAAGAAGAAGAAGAAGAAGAAGAAGAAGAAGAAGAAGAAGAAGAAGAAGAGAAGAAAGAAGAAGAAGAAGAAGAAGAAGAAGAAGGAGAAGAAAGAAGAAGAAGAGAAGAAGAAGAGAAGAAGAAGAAGAGAAGAAGGAATAAAGAAGAAGAAGAAGAAGAAGAAGAATGTGGAATAAGAAGAAAAGAAGAAGAAGAAGAAGAAGAAGAAGAAGAAGAAGAAGAAAGGGAATGAAGAAGAAGAAGAAGAAGAAGAAGAAGAAGAAGAAGAAGAAGAAGAAGAAGAAGAAGAAGAAGAAGAAGAAGAAGAAGAAGAAAAAAGAAAGAAGAAGAAGAAGAAGAAAGAAGAAGAAGAAGAAGAATGTGAATAGAAGAAGAAGAAGAAGAAGAAGAAGAAGAAGAAGAAGAAGAAGAAGAAGAAGAAGTGTAATGGAAAGGAGAGGTGGTATGTCGGGTGTCGGGTTAGAGTAAGGGCTATGCCGGCTTCTGGTATGCATTGTGAAAGGCACGCTGGTGTCAGGAAGATAGTGGAATCAAAAAATTCAAGACTAGTTAACGGCAAAAAGAAGAAAAACAAAATAAAAAGAAATAGAAAAAAAGGGCACACATCCACAAAGGAAGGCAAAGTTTGTCAGAAGAATGAATTCAGAGACAGTTATTGCGTAAGTAAGAGAGAGAGAGAGAAGAGAGAGAGAGAGAGAGAGAGAGAGAGAGAGAGAGAGAGAGAGAGAGAGAATGCAAGGGCATTTAAATGTATATCTATTCATATGTGTATGTGTGTATGTGAGTGTGTGTAAGAGAGAGGGGTGGGGAGTGAGGGGGGAAAGAAAAATATAAACATAGCACTGATACCCTTGGGAAAGGTATGTATCCAACGATTCTCCCTGCAAATTGCAGGTTATTTTGGTGTATGTGAATGTGTGTAAGAGAGAGAAGAGGGTGGAGATGGAGAGGGGAGAGAAAAACAGAAATAACGAAAAATATAAACATAGCACTGATACCCTTGGGAAAGGTATGCATCCAACTATTCTCCCTCCAAATTGCAGGTTATTTTGGGCTCTTCAGCCTTCTATGGCAACCGGTATAAGAGAAGAACAATTCTGAATTGTTCACGGATTCCCAACCTCTTTCAGCTCATGGCCACTTTGAAACCAGAATTTTTTTGTGGCCCATGAAATTATTAAAACCGGCTTAGAGAGAGAGAGAGAAGAGAGAGAGAGGAGAGAGAGAGAGAGAGAGGAGAGAGAGAGAGAGAGAATGCAAGGGCATTTAAATGTATATCTATTCATATGTGTGTATGTGAGTGTGTGTAAGAGAGAGAGGGGGTAGAGAGGGAGAGGGGAGATAAAAATGTAAACATAGCACTGATACTCTTGGGAAAGGTATGTATCCAACTATTCTCCCTCCAAATTGCAGGTTATTTTGGGCTCTTCAGCCTTAGTAATGGCAACCGGTATAAGAGAAGAAAATTCTGAATTCAGACCTGTTAAAACCGGCTTAGAGAGAGACAGACAGACAGACACAGAGAGAGAGAGAGAGAGAGAGAGAGAGAGAGAGAGAGAGAGAGAGAGAGAGAGAGAGAGATTTTGAAACTCACTTAACACATTTTTCTAAACATCATTTTCTTATATCTACTTAACCCATAGATGTAACCCTAAACAGGTACTGCCACTCCGGGTCAGAGTGGACATGGGAGTAAAAGCAATGAACGTTACATAATTCATGGATAGTCAATGAATTGTGTACATACGATAGTTAGAATATTTTGAATCAGGGTTTATTACCTTTCTTTCTTTCTTTCTTTCTTTCTTTCTCTGACTCTGTCTTTCTGTCTCTCTCTTTCGTTCTCTTTATTTCGTTCTCTTTCTGACTCTGTCTCTCTGTTTGTCTGTCTCTTTCGCTTTCTTTCTTTCTTTCTCTGACTCTATCTCTCTGTCTGTCTCTCTCTTTCGTTCTCTTTCGTTTTCTTTCGTTCTCTGACACTGTCTCTCTGTCTGTCTGTCTGTCTTTTCTTTCTCTTTCTTTCTCTCTCTCTCTCTCTCTTCTCTCTCTCTCTCTCTCTCTCTCTCTCTCTCTCTCTCTTCTCTTTCTTTCTATCTCTGAAAACGCTCCATTAGAGGCGTGGGAGAATTAGTTTTAGTTTGATTTAGATGCGACTAGTAACCTGCTGAGAGTGGACGCTGTCGTCGACTCTCGATATATCGCTCTCGATCCGCGCGGAATCTTTATGGGCTGGGTTGGTTTAAATAAAAGACTTTTAAAAAAAGCAAGTCTTATTAAAACAAGAAATGATCAGCGCGATGAAATGAGCCCATCAGGAAAGAAGATAAATGAACCCACAGGATCAGCCCGAAAGTAAGCCCTGAAAAACATGGCGACTAACGAGAGCTGACTCTGAAGCTAAATCGGCTCTAGATTTGATCCCCGACAAGTTCAAGATTCCATATACTGACTTGAAACCTAAAATTTATATATTTCTCCATACAAAATGGCAACAACGGAATAACAACATCCACAATAAACTCTCCCTAATCAAACACACTTTAGGAGACTGGAGACCAATTTAAGGATGTCTAGAAAGGAACACATCATTGTGTCCCGATTACGCATTGGTCACATAAGACTGACGCACTCCTATTTACTCAAACAAAAACAACAACCACAATGTGAAACATGTTAAACCCCTTTGACTGTTAAACACTTATTCATGGAATGCAGGTTTTTTGCTCACATCAGAAACTGTTATTTTAATGCAAACAATATGAAAGATCTATTTGAAAATGTCAACATGGAAACATTCTGTCTTTTTGAGGGAAATAAAGATTATACCATAGAATATGGTATCGTCTAAATCAATACCATACAACATGATCTCCAATGGTGCAAACACATTGTTAAAACCAATTACTAAAAAGTATAAATATAAATACACAACATATATTACTTCCTAACCGTTAGGCATGACATAACCCCAGGCGGGTTGATATGCCGTTAAAATCAATAAACAAACAAACGAAATAGTAGCAGAGTTAAAAGAATACTTATCTCATCTTCTATTTTTTCTTCGTCTGTCTGTCTGTCTGTCTGTGTCTCTGTCTGTCTGTCTGTCTCTTTCTCTCTCTCTCTCTCGCCGATTATATACTCGGTATTGAGTGGGTATATAACATGAAGTGGTACTCCACACTTCTCAAAGTTCCAAAATTGTGATCTCACTATCTATCTATCTATCTAAATATCTATCTATCAATCTCTCTCTCTCTCTCTCTCTCTCTCTCTCTCTTCTCTCTCTATCTCTCTATCTATCTATCTTTCTGTCTCTGTCTCTCTGTCTCTATCTCTCTCTCTCTCATATTTTTAACATTGAGCTATCTATCTATCTATCTTTCTCTTTCTCCCTCTCTCTCTCCCTCTCTCTCTCTCTCTCTCTCTCTCTCTCTCTCCTCTCTCTCTCTGTATGTCTGTCTGTCTGTCTCTCTCTCTTTCTCTGTCTGTCCTCTCTCTCTCTACCTATATATCTATCTCTCTCTGTCTGTCTGTCTATCCATCTTCCAGTACAACTACCCCTAAAAACATTTACAAAACTTACCCACATCAACTATACCTTGTGCCTAAAATACCCCCTGAGTATATCCCCTGCAGAGGAGTAAAACTCCTGCAAAGGGGGTGCTCTCTATTTCATATTGACTGCAACCAGTGGTGAGACTACAGTTCTCATTGTTCAATATCTCGTCTGCATAAAGGGATGTCAATATATGCATAGGAAATGCAAAGGAACGCAGTGTTCACGCGTGTACAGCCACGTGTCCGATCCAATTACACGGGTCGCAGGAACAAGTCACTTACCAACAACAACAACACCAGAAAAAGGGTTTACAATGTGTAAATGTGTAGGCATGTGTTAATGTATGGATGTGAATGGTAGTGGCAAAACAATGAGAAAGACCAACATTATATGTCTAAAAACATTTAAGACTTAAGAAATTGTGAAAAATAAAAGAAGCACCTAAAAAGTAAAAAAAAATATGTATCTATCAGTGATGCTGATAGCTTTTTAATTTAGTGCGTCCTGGGACACACAGATTTGATTTGAATGAGTCCCCAGGAAATTTGATGACTCTCAACTAAAGTTTTTTAATAAATTGTAGAGTTTTTCGGTTGCTGAAGATATTTTCAATTGATCCAAAGACGCGACAAAGGGACACGGTGTTCTCGCGAATTGTGTGCGTGTACACCCACGTGTCTGACCCATTTACACAGATCGCAGAACAAGTCACTTACCAACAACAACAACAACAACAACAACAGAAAAAGGGTTTACAATGTGTAAATGTGTCGGTATGTGTTAATGTATGGATGTGAATGGTAGTGGCAAAACAGATAATAAAAAACAAATAAAAGACAAATAAAAAATACAAATAAGAATGATAGAAATAAACAACCTAAAAACAAGAACAGATAAAGAATACAATTGTTACACTTATTAAGAGTATATATAGTCTAGTATTCCCTAGAGTGTTCTCCAAAGGGGAGATGATCATATATACTAGGGGAGGTAACTCTCAATTACTTATTACACTATATATAAATATAGATAAGAGAGTTATTTTTTAACTTTTTAAATACCGGGCAACTCCGGTTGGCTGGTTGTGTTGTTTTATAGCATATCAAGATCTTTCGCGTCATTTAATGTCGAATCAAGTCATTTTGACATCAAGGTGCTTATAGTGCCTGCTGTTGCTTAAATAGCCACCATCTAAGTATCGAACAGGCTCATCGCTGCCTAATTTTGGTGATCAATTGAGAACCTTAAAGGGTAACACCGGGTAGCTCAGCAAGTATTGGTGGTACCAACACGACAAGCCTCCGGGAGAATTCCGGGCAGGCTCTACGCTAAAGCTGTATTCATTGGATACAAGTGTGGTCTGAGAAACCAATATGAGCATACTCCTCTTTTGAAAATTAATGGTGTCTTAACAAAGAAGGAAACAGATTTCTATCTTGGCAAGAAGTGTGCCTACGTCTACAAAGCCAAAAGGAAGACCAATGTTCCTGGCACAAAAGATACCAGCCATATCAGAATTATCTGGGGCAAAGTAACTCGTCCTCATGGAAACAGTGGAGCTAAGTTCAGGAAGAACTTGCCCGCAAAAGCCATTGGCAGGCGTATTAGAGTTATGCTGTATCCCTCAAGAATATAATTCCTTTGTATGACTGAAGTGAAATTCATTCTCCGTGGTGCATTGGTTAACGTGCAGAACTGCGACATCGTAGTAAACGAGTTCGAACTACAGTCGTACTATTAGGTTCACTTTCAGACTAATACACTTGGAAAAGGTATTAGAAAGAAATAGAAATAAGAAATGTATTAATCAATAGTAGTACAAATTATTAAAAAAAAATATAAGTAAAAGAAAAACTTTATTGGTTTAAACTACTATTGAAGGGGGCCATGCCTAATAGCGTGAAGCTAATCCCATGGACATGACCACCCTTGGACGCTCACAGGAAACGATACATGAAGCACACAACGTAAACATATACATATATATCATGAGACGAATTAGCCGTGTGAGAATCTAAATGCAAATCTGTTGTTTATAAGAGGCAATAAAATGATTTTTCAAAAGTGTTTTAAGGACAAAATAATTTACTGAAACAAGCTTCATCTTTTCTTTATCAAAAAATAACGACTGAACAGTATTCCAAGAATTAATTGCATTAAAACGAATAGTATTATGCCCAAAACTAAGTGTTGATGATAGGGAAATTAAACAAACCAGATTGGTCAGCACGAGTTACATGAGCATGGGTGAAGTCAACTGCAAAAGCATTCTGAACAGAAACAGGCATTTTATTGTGGAATAGTTTATGTAAGAACAAAATATTTTCACAATGGACCATATCAGAAAATTTGAGAATTTGAGAATCTCCAAATTTGCATACAGGTTGTTAGATGATGTCCTAGGAGGCACAAAGGACATAAGTCTCACAGCAAAGTTTTGAAGAACAGTTATACGATTAAACCCCTGATACCCTAGCTATGGGTTAAATAGTACAAATACTATTCTTCTACAAGGCAAGAAAGTCCCTGTGACGTAGTGGCAAACCTGGTGGAGAGAGACATCACAGGAAGCAAGTTCGAACTCGAGTCACGCAATTACGTTCACTTTCGGGCTAATACGTTTGGAAAAGATATGATCCCCTCAACCTTCCAGCTCTGGGTTAGATAGTACTACTATTGTTTTCTCAAATGTATTATGCACCATAAATACTCGTGTAATGAGACGCGTTGTGTAATGGTTATCGGCGTAGAAAGTTGACTTGACGAGACGAGTTCAAATCCTGTACGAGGGTGCATTTCACATAGAGCTAATACCCTTGAAAAAGTTATTCATCCAACTAATCTCCCTATAATTCCTTTGTATGACTGGAAATAAAATTCTGTAAAATTCTATTGAAGTATTGCTTGAGTAAAGCAATTTCCTTATTATTATTACTGGTGTTCCTAAATCCTCCGTCCATTGTCATCCAGCAACACCCTCTGCTTTAAAATGAGACCGTCCAAATTGTTCAAGATGCAAAGCAAAAATCTAGACATCTATATATTAATAAGTTTAAATTTATTAATCTTATTATAATGGAGATTGTGTGTTTTTCTGTCTGTAGCCGAAACTCTATTACTACTCAAGTCACAATTCCCTTAGTTATTTACGCTACATTCTTCATGATTTTATTTTTTATTTAAACCTCAATTATTAATAAAATTGTTTTACATTATTAATACTGTTAACCTTATCTACATACTAACAACATGCAATTATATTTATATATACAACAAAATAGCGGTTTACAATGTGAACGGGAAGGCTAATTTGCATATTGATATTAAAAATGTGATTTTAATAAATATGTGATGAGTATTATTGATTTCTAACTGCTTGGTTTTATTTTGATGAATATAAGCAAAAATCTCTTCAATGATTCTTAAAAGAAATCCATTAACAAGAACAAATAACTGTCATTTTATTTTTCACTTCCTCTTTTAACTAAATACTTAAATTAGAAAAAATAACAATGAAAGACGAGATTGATGGAAGTGTAATTTTCAGTTGTTCCATTTTTTATTATACTCCCTCTGTTTCAAATCTTTTTATCTGCATTCTTATTTAGTTTCATTAGCCTTTCTAATTTAATACAATATTTTATTACATTAAAACTTAAATACTTGCACCCGGATGGTGCATATATTTGCTAGTATTAATAATAAATGATTGATATTTTGATATGTTGATGGAACATTCATCATTGAATAATAATAGTTTTATTCATCAGTTTCAACATAACATCTATATATTGATACATCATCATCATCATCATGTCGCGCATGCAGCACGGGTATCCACGACAATCTCTCGCCAACCTTCCCTATCATTCATTGCACCTGGGAGCTCCTCTGCGGAGCAGCCAGCATCTTCACATAGCTGGTCAATGTAGGTCCTTGCTGGGCGCCCCACACTTGCATGTCCCTGTATTGGCTTCCACAGGAGAACGTCACTTATGAGTTCATCCTTGCTTCTCCAGCAGTGTCCTGCATGCCTTGTCCGTCTCACGCTGATAGTTTGTGAGATGGGTAGCAGGTGACCGTACAGCTGTTTCCTTGTGGGGTGCTGTTTCCTTGTGGGGTGCTGTTTCCACGACTTGTTCAAGACTGCACGCAGTATTCTTGTGCAGCTCCCATCTAGCTTATTCTCAAGACGTTTCGTTACGGTCCAGGTGGTGCAGCCATACAGCAGCACCGACACAAACACAACCTGGAAGAACTGTCGCTTCAGCTTGTCAGGGAGATCGGACCTCCATATGACTGATAATCTATTTGTGGCCGACCATGCCTTTGCTATCCGTGTATCAACCTCGCTATCTGTGGAGGAGATATTACCACCCAGGTATGTGAATTGTTCTACTGGCTTAAGAGGCTTGCCGTTGAGCGTGGAGATGTTTCCTTTATTTTTGAAACTCATGAACTTTGTTTTAGCTGAGTTCTCATAGAGGCCGATATTCCTTGCTGCTCCTGCAACACCCTCTGGTTAAAAATGAGACCGTCCAAATTGTTCAAGATGCAATGCAAAATGTGAATACAGATTTATTTTATTTCATCCAATTTTAAAAATGAAATATTCCAAATAGTCTTGCGTCGCTTAAATGCCCAACTTAAAATTAAAATGAATTGAAAAAATTTGTTTGTTCATTTGTAATATTGAAATTGTGAATTACGAAATATATTTTAGTAATTTTGTTCTTATGTCGTCCCGGCCTCCTGCCTTAATATACGCTATGCTTTAACGAGCCAGCGTCATGCGAATTGCCGGTCCAACTTAGAGTCGTGTTTTTTTTGTCACTTTTTTTGTCGGCAAATTAATATAGATATCGCTTCCCCCCAGATTTTTATCGGCAAATCAATGTAAATATTAAAAAAAAAACTTTTATCAAAGAGAGAGAGAGAGCGAGAGAAAGAGAGAGAGAGAGAGAGAAAGAAAGAGAGAGAGAGAGAGAGAGAGAGAAAGAGAGAGAGAGAGTTAAATAAAGATTATTATAAAAAGTAAGTAAAATCGACGGGGCGGCCTAAAGTCGGTATCAGCCAGTCAGCGAGGGAGTCTATCCCCTTTTCAATAGAGCTAGACCAAGGAGATTGTTTTAGCATCTAAGGTGGAGCGCCACACCTGCCATCAACTCCTTACTTTACCGCACAGATCCCTGTGCTACTCATACGCTGAGTTGGCGAGGACCGGTATCGAACTGGGAACCTTGTGGTTTCTAGCCGAATGCTCTACCGACTGAGCTAACCCGGCCCACAAAAGATTATTATACTCTTTACAAATCGAACTATTTCGCAATAGCCTTTAAGTAAACATATCAAACGTTTTAATAATTAAATTATCATACTGTGGTTTATCCACAGGTCCTGCTAGTTACCTTATTAATCTTTTATTGCAGTTACGTACCAAAAGTTTATTATTTATTACTAGCAAATATATGCACCCTCCGGGTGCAAGTATTTAAGTTTTAATATAATAAAATATCATGTTAAATTAGAAAGGCTAATGAAACTGAATATGAATTCAGATAAAAATATTTGGAACAGAGGGGGTATAATCGGAAAATAGAACAACTTTGAAACTAACTGTTCCACCATTTTCCCTTACTCCCGTCTTTCAGTGGTAAATTTCCCTAATTTAACTATTTAGTTAAAATAGGAAGAAAATAATAAAATTACAGTTATTTCTTTATGTTAATAGATTTCTGTTAAGATTTATCCCCGAGATTTTTGCTCATATTTATTAAGATAAAACCAAACAATTAGAAATCAATAATACTAAGCATATATTTATTAAAATCAAATTTTTTAAGATCAATATGCAAATTAGCCTTCCCATTCACACTGTAAACCGCTATTTCGTTGAATATATAAATATAATTGCATGTTATTAGTATGTAGATATTGTTAACAGTCTTAATGATGTAAAACAATTTTACTAATAATTGAGGTTTAAATAAAAATAAAATCATGGAGAATGTGATGTAAATTACGAAGGGAATTGTGACTTGAGTAGTAATATAGTTTCGGTTACAGACAGAAAAACACACAATCTCCATTATAATAAGATATAAAGAAATTGTGCACACTTTTGTTTGCCAGTGTAGAGCAGTTGTTGATTGTTTAATAACATCTTCTTAAGTACTTGTGCATATTTTTGCAGTATGCAAAAGTAAACATATGCAGACTGCTTTGCTGCAAATGTGCACAAGTAGATATACAAGAGAATGTTAAGAAGTGTACTTATAAAGTAAGAAAAAGAAAAAGAAGTTCGTGTTGCAAAACAGGCATGAACACACACTCGATACTGAATAGAATTTAAGATAGATTGCCTTGTCGAATCACGGGGAGATTTGAGGGATGAGATTAACAACGAAAAGATCTACCTTTCTCTTCTTCTTCTTCTTCTTCTTGAAATTCCTGTAAAAGATTGTATTCTCCTAATATAGTCAGATCATACACGGAAAGAAATGAGAGGTTTCAAAAAATAGAAAGGTATATGTAATCTTACGAAGCGGCAGTAAGTTTTTCTAAAAGCCTTCTTTTTTTTTTTTGATTCTACGAATAAGAACAAAATATTGTAAGCAATTCAACTGGGTAAATATATATATATATATATATATATATATATATATATATATATATATATATATAATCCAAAAGTCCAGAGAAGAAATCTTCCTTACGACACAATAGTTTTATTTAAAAAACTGTCGCAGTTTGAGAGCTCAATGTGTGCTCTTAATGTTAGAGTCACAGAGCAAATATATAAGTAAAGAAATAACAAAAGACTTAGAGATTGAGCATTATAGTCTATTTCAGGGAGCTTAGACAAAGTGTCTAACTCTCCCGACTCATCAGATGCGAATGATGAATTCTTTATTACTTTAAAGGCATTTGAAAACAGATTTTTATTTTTTATATTTTATTTTTTTAAATTGTTTTCAAATGCCTTTAAAGTAATAAAGATTTCATCATTAGCATCTGATGCGTTGGGAGAGTTAGACACTTTGTCTAAGCTCCCTGAAATAGACTATAATGCTCAATCTCTAAGTCTTTTGTTATTTCTTTACTTATATATATATATATATATATATATATATATATATATATATATATATATATATATATATATGTATGTGTGTGTGTGTGTGTACATATATATATATATATATATATATATATATATATATATATATAGTCTTACACACATATATATGGGCTCGCTTCGAGTTCAATTCCTAGCGCTAATACCCTTGGGAAAGGTATGAATCCATATATTCTTCATCCAGCTATGGGTTAAATAGTAGGGCAGACTGAGCCCTTCAGCCTTGGGTAGATAACCAGGCTAGGAGAGGGATTACTCTGAATTCAAAATTCCTGAGGCCGGTCGTTGATTGGGTTTGTGGCAACCCTTGATGCACCAATTATTTCCTATCGGCTGTGCCAAAAAGTGTGGATGGTCCAACACAAGCCTTCACCACTATAAACAAATCACTGTGTGGATGTTCATTGTATGAACACTCATACGTCGAAATCGACGTGAGAGTCCAACATATATAGTCTTACATATATATATATATATATATATATACATATATATGTGTGTGTGTGTGTGTGTGTGTGTGTGTGTGTAGTAAAGATATGTGGTTGTTCTTTTGTTCCACATATCTTTATAAATTCTGTCGGATTTACTCCAATACTCCCTCCACACACACACACAACACACACACACACACACACATATATATATATATATATATATATATATATATATATATATATATATATATATATATATATATATATAAGAATAGAGAATAAATTAATGAAGTCAAAAAGTCAGAATTCTGAGTGCCGAGAATAAGAAGTAATCCAATATGTTGGAATAATTAAAGAATATAAAAACTGACCAATACATATGTAGAGCTGGTAAAGAAAACCGATATACATACACGTGTGTGTTTGTGTGTGTGGTGTGTGTGTGTGTGTGTGTGTGTGTGTGTAAAAGTTACAATATACGTTGCGTAGATTAGTTTTCTTTGTTTTTATATGTACTTATATTTATTTTTATCTATTTATTATTTTTATCATAATTATTCACTCTTCGATTTGTTTTGCACATCGGCGTTTGCTGGTGGTCCTTCGCTGTAGGCTGAGTGACAGTAAGTCGACTCGCGTCTCCAGGACTCTTCTGAGTATTCTAACCGACCATAGCAATGCCGTTTGAAGGATTTCAATTCTTCCTCTGATTTCTACTTCATCCAGACTCTTTTCAAAACTTTGGGGACCGTTCCAAAGGCACCAATTCCAATTGGTGCGATCTTTACCTTCATTTTCCACGGTTTTTGTTTTTGTTTTAGTCCTCTGGCCGGGTCCAGGTATCTGTCTATCTTTGCGTTTTATTTCATTTCACTCTGTGCTCCACCGGGACGGCAAATGTAACAAGATATGAAGACATGGAATATATTTAAAGAAATACCTGAGCGGAGCTTCACACCACATCAAAAGATTTAACTTCTTCGTATAATCATTTGTTGTATGAACAACTTTCTTGCAACGAACAGTTGCACCAACTAACTAGTTGATATGTTAATATTTCAGTGCTGTTATAATATGTGGATTACCTTTTTGATTCTGTTATAGTATGTGGCCTATCCGGTTTGAATGTGTCCTACCTCAGTAAGAGTATATTTATAGATATAAGTAGTAGGCAATTTATTGAAACTAATTATTTTTCACATATATTCAAATTCAAGAAATGCAATTCAGTCATAAGCTGTATATAGTAATTAAGAATAATTTTAAAAAAATTGTATTCATAATTTACATGAATCAGAGATCTATTTAATTTTAAAATACTGAAACATTCTTTTCGGGCTCGGGAACCTTCTTTTCGAACTCGAGAACTTCCGAGTCCGAAAAGAAAGTTCCAGAGTCCGAGAAGGTCCCCGAGTCCGACAAGAAATACCTGAAGAAGGTCGGAGGGTATATCGGCCGAAACGTTGTACAAATAACAATAAAGATGGGGACAATAGTCCGAATAACGCAGATAATACTACTCATTTTTTCATGTCTTTTTACGTGGGAATTTTTATGGGGAATCCAGCCAGGATTGAATTGGCTATTCAGTAGTAACGGATCTGCAAGTATTGTTTTTTTTTTTTTTTTTGTTTTTGTTTATTTGTTTGTTTTCTTATCTTCTAGTACAATATATTTATTTTCTGCTTGTATACCGTTTTTTTTTTTTTGTTTTTTTTTTTTGCATACAAGTAATTAGCCAAGACGTTAATTACCAAGATGTATTTCGACACCCATTTCAATGTATCCACTAGCTGCACATGCGCGCATCACATTATCTTTAAAGTGCCCCATCACCAGCAGATCACTTCTTTTCATCTTTGCTCATTGTTTTCATTCCTATCTTTTTTTTTTCTTCTTCTTTCTTTCATCTCTATTCAATATCCCTGCCGATAGGGCTTAGAATTTGCTAAACTGTTTCTCTTGCAGAGGGGTAAGAAACCCCCCCAAAAAAAAAAAAAAAAAAAATTTTCCTTCTGGGTATGACACTAAGTGCATGTGCTGATGAATCCCTAGTGGAGTACCCCCATCATTGCCCGCCCTGTCGGCTGGGGCGTTAGAATGCACCGACTGCACCTCTGCAGAGGGGTAAGACTCTCCCAATGGGGCCACCTGTTGGCCGTGGGTGGCGACCCGTGATGCTTAAGGATAGAGCCCAGGTGGATGAGCAGTTCATGACATGCAATACTCCACTTTGGCCCTATCTTGGGTTAGACGGGCGGTCGCAGAGGCCCCCTCCGATCAATCGGCTGGTCACGTCAAGCCCTAGCACCTATATGATTGCCCCAACCCTATTGCCCTTATGGCAAGCCCCACCCCTTTTTATCATATGGATGCTAGAAGGCGGTGGCTACGGGTCTACATGTCCTGGGAATGACATTAAACTCTATCTGATGGTGAGGTTCCAGTTTTGTAGGTTTGGGGAATGTGGAGCACCCCTTCATCACCATTGCTTCCTGGTCCACTTTGACCCGGAGTGGTAGTACCTGTTAGGGTCCCATCTATGGGTTAAATAGAAAAATGTATTTATAAAAAATTGTATTATCTGTTAAGAATTGATTTATTTCAAAAATGGCATTAAATGACCCACTGAGGTTGATATGCCGTAAAACAAAACAAAACAAACCAAACCAAACCCTTCATTGCCATTATTCCCAGGTCCACTCGTGTGGTGAGAGAAACCACGAACGTAGTGGTTCGAAGCGTGCACGACTGTGTTTGGCATGCAGAATGAGATCAGAGGCGAGTTGGGAGATTGAACTCACTGCCTCCTGATCGTGAGTCGTGGCCTGACGCAGGTGAATAACTAAACTGTCCAGAGTGGCCAGGATGTGAAGGATTGACGCCTGCTGATTAATGTCGCACGTGCTGCACGGGCAAGTCAGAGTAAGGAGCCCGGATGAACTCTGTAATTGTGTGTATTTAATAATCAGCCCTCACAAACCTGGGGAAAAAAGCTTGCAGTAGCATTTTGGCTGTTGCGACGAGTGGACGAGAGAGAAAGATATTTGGATAGTGTTGGTGAGAAGAGCGCAGCATTGCTGGGAGATAATTTTTCAGACTGAACACTTGGTCAGTTGGGAGAGTAAAAGCGTCGGACTTAACTGTAAGAGAACATTCTTATTAGACACTCTAACCTGGAATTGTAATATCTTTTAGATTCCCATTTATGGGTCAAATATATCTGTATAAAAATTATATATATATTTACCAACCCTCCGCACGAGTAGGATGTGACACATGGTCAATTTCTTAAGCGGAGTTCAACAGGTTTGAATTCAGAGTTTTCCTTCTCCTAGACCGGTTGCCTAACCAAGGTTAAAGAGCCCAGTCTGCCCTACTATTTATCCATAGCTGGAGGGAGAGTAGGATTCATACCTTTCCCAAGGTTATTAGCGCTAAGTGAAATGCAACTACCACATCCAGAATTTGAACTCGGAGCGACGAGTCCATTTCCCATGACTTTAACCATTACACCACGCGCTTCCATAAAAATGATATACATTCGATAGAAATGTGTAAAAACAAAACTTAAAAAATAACTACCCCTAACAATATTGATTTTCTAGGGACGGTTTAGCTCAGTCGGTAGAGCGTTCAGCAAGGAATCACAAGGTTTCTAATTCGATACCGGCCCTCGCCAACTCAGCGTATGATTAGCACAGGGATCTTTGCGGTAAAGTTGAAAGTAGCTGATGGTAGGTGTGGCGCTCCACCTCAGACGCTAAAACAATCTCCTTGGTCTAGTGCTAGTGAAAAGTGGCTTTCTGACATGCATGTACACGTGTTATTTTCAAATAAGAGACCTCTCTCTCTCTCTCTCTCTCTCTCTCTCTCTCTCTCTCTCTCTCTTTAACTCTTCCTTTTCTTATTCCTTCTCTGTCACTGTCTGTCTGTCTGTCTGTCTCTCTCTCTCCCCTTTCTTCTCTGTTTAATTTTTCCTTTGTAACTTCCTCTCAGTTTAACTCTTCCTTTTCTTATCCCCCTTTCTCTCTCTCTCTCTCTCTCTCTCTATATATATATATATATATATATATATATATATCATCCTATCTCTTTTTTATTCCTCCTCCCTTCTCTCTCTCCCCTCTCTCTTTCTCTTTCTCTTTCTCTCTCTCTCTCTCTCTCTCTCTCTCTCTCTCTCTCTCTATCAACAATTTCTTCAAATAATAAATTTTCTCCTGAAGATGACCGAAGGTCGAAACTAGTTGAGATTAAACAACAAACAAGAAATATTCCTGATTGTCTTAAAAATAATTTTTGTTCACACTATATATATATATATATATATATATATATATATATATATATATACCTTCCCTCTTCCTTCCTCTGTGTTTAACTCTTCCTTTCTTGCTGCAATATGTTTTAATGCATAAACATTAATGAAGGT
>CM042158.1:89278735-89280481 GCA_023376005.1 Doryteuthis pealeii | reverse complement strand
CGGTAATTACCTAACTTCTATGCCTAAAATAACCCTAGACGAATTGAACTGCCATTAAAATAAATAAATAAATAAATATATTCAATATCGTCCTTCCCTTTCTTCCCTCTTATTTACTTTTCCTTATGATTTCAAGTTCTTCTGAAATGCCGACTTCGACTGCCTTGACGTTCGATATCTACAGAAATTGTATTATGATTAATAACAATTAAATAAATAAATAAATAAGGGGAAGTACTCTATAATTATACTGATCAGGCGTTATTATTATTTACTTCCTTTGAGGTTTCAAATCAACGTTAGCTGATGGTCTTTCACTGGAGTCTGAGGACAGCAAGTCTCCTCAGGTTTCCAGGACTCTTCTGAGTATTCTGGCAGATTGCAGCAGTGCAGTGTTCTGAATGGTTTCAATTCTTCCTCTGTTCCAAGTGCACCAACTACAATTGGTATCACTTTGACTTTCATATTCCATATCTTTTCAGTTCTCTGGCAAGGTCCAGATATTTGTCCATTTTTTAATTTTCCTTTAGCTTTACCCTGTGATCTGCTGGAACTGCAAAATCACCAGTTGGAACAAGTTCTTTCTTTTTGTTAATCAAAACTAGGTCCGATCTTCTTACTGGGATAAGTTAATCCGTTTTTTATTTCAAAGTCCAGAGAAATTTTATGTGTTCGTTCTCAAGAACAGATTCTAGTTTATGCATATACTATTTTTTGTATGGTCAAAATTTAATTTCTTGCATAATTCCCAGTGGATCACCTTCCCAACCCAGTCGTGTCTAGTTTTGTATTCTCGTTGTGCTAGTTTTTACATTCGCAGAGTATATTGTTTACAGTCTCATCTCTATTTCCGCAAAGTTTACATTTACTATTTTGTTGGGTCTTATCAATTTTTGCTTTGATATAGTTTGTTCTTATGGCATTATTCTGTGCAGCAATTTTAAGTGATTCAGTTTCTCTTTTAAGGTTTCCTTTATTATTATTTACTCCTTTTGAGTTTTCACATCAGTGTTAGCTGATGGTCTTTCACTGGAGTCTGAGTGACAGCAAGTCTCCTCAGGTCTCCAGGACTCTTCTGAGTATTCTGGCAGATTCCAGCAGTGCAGTGTTTCTGGAATGGTTTCAATCCTTCCTCTGTATTATTTACTCCTTTTGAGTTTTCACATCAGTGTTAGCTGATGGTCTTTCACTGGAAGTCTGAGTGACAGCAAGTCTCCTCAGGTCTCCAGGCTCTTCTGAGTATTCTGGCAGATTCCAGCAGTGCAGTGTTCTGAATGGTTTCAATCCTTCCTCTGTTATTATCCTTTTGAGTTTCACATCAGTGTTAGCTGATGGTCTTTCACTGGAGTCTGAGTGACAGCAAGTCTCCTCAGGTCTCCAGGATCTTCTGAGTATTCTGGCAGATTGCAGCAGTGCAGTGTTCTGAAGTTTCAATCCTTCCTCTGATATCCAAACTTTCCAAACCCTTTTCTAATCCTATTATTATTATATTATTATTATTATTATTATTATTATATTATTATTATTATTATTATTATTCACTTGAAAATTTGATTAAAAATGGCTATGTATATATATTCTCTTGTCAAAATATGTCAATAAATCCCTTCGGTTTTCTTCATCTCAATTTTTGTTTCACTCCCACTCTCCTACGCGTCCCTTTTAACTTCCCTTCTTCCAGTCCTTTGGATATGTTTTCTTTCCCCTTGATCCGTTCCTTCATTACGTTGTTCGTATCATAATCTG
>CM042158.1:89266235-89273735 GCA_023376005.1 Doryteuthis pealeii | reverse complement strand
ACTATTTAGTAAAGAATTAAATTACAGTCTATTTCTTCTTGTAATGACATTTCTTTTAGGATTTATTGAAGACGATATTTTTAATCATATTCATTAAGACAAACAATTAGAATCATAATAACAAGCAATTTTTTTTAAACATAGTTTTTTTACATATCAATATGCAAATTAGCTTAACGTTTACACTGAAAACTGGTATTTTGTTGTATATATAATAACAATTGCATGTTATTTAGTATTTAGGTAAGGCAACAGTATTGATATGTCGAAACAGTTTTTTATTAATTGAGCGTTTAAATTAGAAATAGATCATGGAGAATGTGACGTAAGGGGAATTTGTGACTTGAGTAGTAATATAAGTTTCGGTTAGCAGACAGAAAAAACACAATCCCATATAATAAGATGTGCTTCTCTTGAGTGGACCGTATAGTGAAAAAATAACTTTATTTGATCATTATTTCATGAGAATATTTGCGTCTTTTTGCCACCCTTTGTTGCTTTAGCCGTATGCCCTTGGGCTATTTCTTGGGATCAACCTTTTTTCCTCCAAAACATTTTTGATTTTTGTAGTAATTGAAATCATATGGGCGGCGGCGGTCCGGCCCGGCGGGCCTGACCGATAAGATCCCCCAACTCAAGAAGGCACATGTCAGGCCCGTCTGAAGTTTGCAATTGAGCAACCTGGATTAATCTAGCCCAAGTAAGGGGAAGGTGGAGTATGCATGTATGAAACTGCTGGGTTGGATTAAGCATTAAATAACCCACAAGGTGATATGCATTAAGTAAAGAAAGGCAAACCGGCAGAGAATATAAGGTCAGAAAATTTATTGATTAGTAAAAAAAAAAGGCCACTTGATAATCGACAGGTGGACACCTATATTTTCTTCTCAACATTTTACAAATAGGCGAGTTTGGTTTTGTTTTTTAAGATTAATAAGATTTTAAAATGGTGCTTACTTAAGTTCCTTTGAAGTCTGCGAGTTCATCCAAATTCTTGTATTTCTCCTACCAATTCTTTCACCGCCAAATTTTAAATGTCACCCCATTTTTGTCATTTCTTTTCGACGGTTTTTTTTTGTTCTTTTCTTATATTGAGTGTTGTTAATTCTTGATTGAGGGTTGGGAGAGTGCTGTTTTGGGTCAGATGAGATTAAATTTGCTTTTTGTCATCAACTCGACTCGCCAAGTTTGGAGAGACAAAAAGTTGGCTTGGACTCCAAGAATATCATCCCAACCATTAAACATGGTGGCGGAAATATTATGATTTGGGGCTTTTTTCTCTGCTAAGTGGACAGGACGATTACATCGGATCGAGGGAAAGATGGGATGCGGCCAAGTACTGGGAAAAACCATTGTGTGAAAACCTCATACCTCTGATAGGACACTAAACATGCTCGGGCTGGGTGTTCCAGGCATGTCAATGACCCAAAGCAATTGGCTAAAAACAAGAAGGTGTGTCTCAAGAAGACCCAATATATTCTCATTATAATGTGGCCAAATAAGGTTTATTTTTCACTATAGTCCTCCTTGTGGCCCCACCACACTTCTTTCCATCGTGTTGAGTGCTTCCATCAGCATTTGCTCCAAGTCCACGCTGACCCGGAGAGTAGTACTTGTTAGGGTTCCCATCTAATGCGGTAAATGGCGAAAAAATTGTTAAAGGAAAAAATTTCCGACCAAACTATCGCTTCTAACAAACTGAACTTTAGCCTATAACTTATCCCTTAAACAGAATTGTCCAAATACACTTTGGCCAACAAACAACTGCAGACAATCTAATTGTCAAAATCAATAAAAATACTAAAAAAAAAAAAAAAGATATAATAAATTTGACCATCTCTCACAACCTACCGATGCGCATAAAATAAACCTGGATGCGGTTTGATATGCCCGTTAAAATTCAATCAATTCAATCACAAAAACCTCCTCATTGCGGGCAGGACTTCGTAAACTTGGTAGAGTGTCAGAACCATGCCGGTCGGCGAACTTAAATTCCCGGTGGGGTTTAACCAATGTGGACAGGTCTGGCCACCCATTGGTATTAGAACCATAACCTTTGGACAAGGAGCTCTGACGAAAATCTAGAAAGGGGTCTCCATCATCGTCAAGAATCAACGGCTTTTGGCACGTACTTGTCACTGCGTCTGTGGAAATTCTGCGTCAACAAGAGCATCTCCTTCACTGGACCGGGGATATGCATTACGGGGTTTGGGGACCGCTTGTGATTTCCATATTCCCTTGTTATTCGTTCCATAAATTCATCAGGGGTAATTCATTGGTTTGGAGCCGGCTCAAATCCGACCCAGCTGTGAGTGCCGTAACAGTAAGCGGGGAAACAGTATATGCAAGTTTTAGTACTCAGCAAAATTTTAAAAAACACCCTCCGGGCGATGTAAAAATACATTTTTGAAAAGAAGATATTGCTTGAACAAGGTGTGAAGTTAAAAATTAAATGTCGGAGAGTTTGAACATAAATTAGAAATCATCAAATTTATTAAAGGGGTAAAAAGAAAATAAAACCAATTTGAAATCGAACTAAGTTCTTGATTAACTTGGATTTGTATTAAATAAAACCAACCTATATATAAATTATATGATACTGGGGATGTTTCTATTAAAACTTGTTTTTAAAAAACAATGAGACTGTGAATGTTGCATGCTCAAATTTGAGTGTATTTATTCTATCTATGACTATTTCGGTATAGAACTGTAAGCAGTTGACCGTAGTTTTTTTACAGACAAAAAACGGAGCGATCTCCATTATTAATAGATTAGATAAAAAAACACTGACAACATATAACTGTGTGCATATTAAGGAGGTGCGTGGTGTAAATGGTAAAGCCGTTAGAAAAGGACTCGTCGATCCCAGTTCAAATCCTGGACGAGACTGTTTGCTCATAGCACTAATACACTTGTGCATCGAAACTCTCCCTCCAGTTATGTAAATAGTAGGGCATACTGGGGATCTTTAACGGGGCTAAGGTAACCTAGTCTAGAGAAGGCGGAGACTCTGAATCCAGACCTGTTAAACTCCGGCAAGAAAGATCTTGCGCCACATCCTGCCACGGCGTAGGATTTTGGTAAAATTATATTACTGTCGCAATTATTAGTATTAGTTAGAATATACTTAACAAACGTCACTATTAATATAGATTAGGCAGAAATACTTAGAACAATATAACTGTGTGCCAAATAATTTAGTATAAGATAGAAATATTTTGAAACATAAACAAGGGCAATATTGTATTGGAACTGAAACCATTTAAATGTATGTAAATTATTAGTATAGAAAAAAGACTTTGAAGCCATTAGAATTAACTGAAAATTCAGTAAGATAAATGCTTGACATCAAAGCAGGGCAAATTATTAGTATTAGATAGGAATACTTATAACTCTTTATTCAAAGCAACCGTTACCCTTTCTATAAATTCCACAAGAGTGAATTCGGTTGGTTGGAGCCGGCCCTCAACCGACCCAGCGGTTGAGTGCCGTAACGTAAGCGTTAAGCAGGTATGTGCAAATATTTAGTATTAATTAGGAATACTTATAGCCTCTATTCCTGTGATGTGACAAAGAAATTTCCTTCTCCTCAATGGGTTGCCTAACCAAGCAAAAGAGCCCCAGTCTACCGAGAGACAAAGAGAGTTTAAAATAATAGCGATTTATACTTTCACAAAATAAGGAAAAATTTATTTAAATGACAGGGTTAGAAAAAACTTTTTTTTTCTCTACTCTGGAAAAAACATCGATTAACTTCATCCCATAATCAGTCCTGAGGAAGGTTAAAATTAAACCGAAACGTAGCGCGACTTATTTGCCATAAATCAAATAATCTTACTCATGAACACTCGCAAATTTCTTCATTATATATATATATATAATATATATATAATATAATATATATATATGTGTGGGAGGTGTGTGTGTGTGGGGTATAAAATAAATTACATAATATTAGATGAAAACAAATGTTGTGAAAAAGACTGACTTGGCATTAGATAACCCGGGTTGGCATGCGTAAAACCAACGACCAACTGATGGGTCTCTCAGCTCTCGACAAAGCTTACAATATCTGTAAGTTGCGAGAAAACCCATTTAAAGATACCATTATCTCTACTAGTATTGTCTATGTCACCCTACACTGGTCTCTCTGAAATGGGAGGACAGCAGCGCGCGCTGTGGAGAAAAAAAAGAGAAGGGATGTCAGGGATGAGAGAGAGAAGGGAGGGAGAATAAAAAAAAGAGATAGGATGATATATATATATATATATATATATAAATATATAGAGAGAAGAGAGAGAGAGAGAGAGAAAGGAGGGGATAAGAAAAGGAAGAGTTAAACTGAGAGGAAGTTACAAAGGAAAAATTAACAGAGAAGAAGGGGAGAGAGAGAAGACAGACAGACAGACAGACAGTGACAAGAAGAAGGAATAGAAAAGAAGAGTTAAAAGAGAAGAGAGAGAGAGAGAGAGAGCAAGAGAGAGAGAGAGAGAGAGAGGTCTCTTATTGAAAAATAACACGTGTACATGCATGTCAGAAAGCCACGTTTTCCACTAGCACAGACCAAGGAGATTGTTTTAGCGTCTGAGGTGGGAGCGCCACACCTACCGATCAGCTACTTCAACTTACCGCCAACAAAGATCCCTGTGCTAATCACATTACGCTGAGTTGGCGAGGGCCGGATAGAAATGGTAAAAAACAAAACTTAAAAAAAATAACTACCCTAACAATATTGATTTTCTAGGGACGGTTTAGCTCAGTCGGTAGAGCGTTCAGCAAGGAATCACAAGGTTTCTAATTCGATACCGGCCCTCGCCAACTCAGCGTATGATTAGCACAGGGATCTTTGCGGTAAAGTTGAAAGTAGCTGATGGTAGGTGTGGCGCTCCACCTCAGACGCTAAAACAATCTCCTTGGTCTAGTGCTAGTGAAAAGTGGCTTTCTGACATGCATGTACACGTGTTATTTTCAAATAAGAGACCCTCTCTCTCTCTCTCTCTCTCTCTCTCTCTTTCTCTCTCTCTCTCTTTAACTCTTCCTTTTTCTTATTCCTTCTCTGTCACTGTCTGTCTGTCTGTCTGTCTCTCTCTCTCCCCTTTCTTCTCTGTTTAATTTTTCCTTTGTAACTTCCTCTCAGTTTAACTCTTCCTTTTCTTATCCCCCCTTTTCTCTCTCTCTCTCTCTCTCTCCTATATATATATATATATATATATTATATATATATCATCCTATCTCTTTTTTATTCCTCCCTCCCTTCTCTCTCTCCCCTCTCTCTTTCTCTTTCTCATTCTCTCTCTCTCTCTCTCTCTCTCTCTCTTCTCTCTCTCTATCAACAATTTCTTCAAAATAATAAATTTTCTCCTGAAGATGACCGAAGGTCGAAACAGTTGAGATTAAACAACAAACAAGAAATATTCCTGATTGTCTTAAAAATAATTTTGTTCACACTATATATTATATATATATAATATATATATATATATATATATACCTTCCCTCTTCCTTCCTCTGTGTTTAACTCTTCCTTTCTTGCTGCAATATGTTTTAATGCATAAACATTAATGAAGGTAATTACCTAACTTCTATGCCTAAAATAACCCTAGACGAATTGAACTGCCATTAAAATAAATAAATAAATAAATATATTCAATATCGTCCTTCCCTTTCTTCCCTCTTATTTACTTTTCCTTATGATTTCAAGTTCTTCTGGAAATGCCGACTTCGACTGCCTTGACGTTCGATATCTACAGAAATTGTATTATGATTAATAACAATTAAATAAATAAATAAATAAGGGGAAGTACTCTATAATTATACTGATCAGGCGTTATTATTATTTACTTCCTTTGAGGTTTCAAATCAACGTTAGCTGATGGTCTTTCACTGGAGTCTGAGGGACAGCAAGTCTCCTCAGGTTTCCAGGACTCTTCTGAGTATTCTGGCAGATTGCAGCAGTGCAGTGTTCTGAATGGTTTCAATTCTTCCTCTGTTCCAAGTGCACCAACTACAATTGGTATCACTTTGACTTTCATATTCCATATCTTTTTCAGTTCTCTGGCAAGGTCCAGATATTTGTCCATTTTTTAATTTTCCTTTAGCTTTACCCTGTGATCTGCTGGAACTGCAAAATCCACCAGTTGACAAGTTCTTTCTTTTTTGTTAATCAAAACTAGGTCCGATCTTCTTACTGGGATAAGTTAATCCGTTTTTTATTTCAAAGTCCCAGAGAATTTTATGTGTTTCGTTCTCAAGAACAGATTCTAGTTTATGCATATACTATTTTGTTGTATGGTCAAAATTTAATTTCTTGCATAATTCCCAGTGGATCACCTTCCCAACCCAGTCGTGTCTAGTTTTGTATTCTCGTTGTGCTAGTTTGTTACATTCGCAGAGTATATGGTTTACAGTCTCATCTCTATTCCGCAAAGTTTACATTTACTATTTTGTTGGGTCTTATCAATTTTTGCTTTGATATAGTTTGTTCTTATGGCATTATTCTGTGCAGCAATTTTAAGTGATTCAGTTTCTCTTTTAAGGTTTCCTTTATTATTATTTACTCCTTTTGAGTTTTCACATCAGTGTTAGCTGATGGTCTTTCACTGGAGTCTGAGTGACAGCAAGTCTCCTCAGGTCTCCAGGACTCTTCTGAGTATTCTGGCAGATTCCAGCAGTGCAGTGTTCTGAATGGTTTCAATCCTTCTCTGTATTATTTACTCCTTTTGAGTTTCACATCAGTGTTAGCTGATGGTCTTTCACTGGAGTCTGAGTGACAGCAAGTCTCCTCAGGTCTCCAGGACTCTTCTGAGTATTCTGGCAGATTCCAGCAGTGCAGTGTTCTGAATGGTTTCAATCCTTCCTCTGTATTATTTACTCCTTTTGAGTTTTCACATCAGTGTTAGCTGATGGTCTTTCACTGGAGTCTGAGTGACAGCAAGTCTCCTCAGGTCTCCAGGACTCTTCTGAGTATTCTGGCAGATTGCAGCAGTGCAGTGTTCTGAATGGTTTCAATCCTTCCTCTGATATCCAAACTTTCCAAACCCTTTTCTAATCCTATTATTATTATTATTATTATTATTATTATTATTATTATTATTATTATTATTATTATTATTATTCACTTGAAAATTTGATTAAAAATGGCTATGTATATATATTCTCTTGTCAAAATATGTCAATAAAATCCCTTCGGTTTTCTCATCTCAATTTTTGTTTCACTCCCACTCTCCTACCGTCCCTTTTAACTTCCCTTCTTCCAGTCCTTTGGATATGTTTTCTTTCCCCTTGATCCGTTCCTTCATTACGTTGTTCGTATCATATCTGTGGACGTGGTCTTTGATCTTGCATGTAATGTCCACCAACATCGGGGGGTGATCAATTTACCTTCTGTATCCAACACCTTGCATTTCAATCAGACAACATCAGACTCTCATGGATTCGTTCCACTCACCTTGCTAAACTCTTTACAAAGTTCATTTAAACTACTATATTTCTTCACCATGC
>CM042158.1:89248735-89261235 GCA_023376005.1 Doryteuthis pealeii | reverse complement strand
ATACAATTGCATGTTATTAGTATTTAGGTAAGGCCAACAGTATTGATAATGTCGAACAGTTTTATTATTAATTGAGGTTTAAATAGAAATAGAATCATGGAGAATGTGACGTAAGGGAATTGTGACTTGAGTAGTAATATAGTTTCGGTTACAGACAGAAAAACACACAATCTCCATTATAATAAGATGTGCTTCTTCTTGAGTGGACCGTATAGTGAAAAATAAACTTTATTTGATCATATTTCATGAGAATATATTGGTCTTTTTGAGCCACCCCTTTGTTGCTTTAGCCGTATGCCTTGGGCTCATTTCTTGGGATCAAACCTTTTTTCCTCCAAACATTTTTTTTGATTTTGTAGTAGATTGAAATCATATGGTGACCCGAGATCCCCCAACTCAAGAAGGCACTTGTCAGGCCCTGTCTGAAGTTTGCAATTGAGCACCTGGATAATTCTAGCCCAAGTAAGGTGGAAGGTGGAGTATTGCATGTTATGAACTGCTGGTTGGTTTAAGCATTAAATAACCCACAAAGGTTGATATGCCATTAAGTAAAGAAAGCAAACCGGCAGAGAATATAGGTCAGAAAATTTATTGATAGTAAAAAAAAAAGGCCACTTGATAATCCGACAGGTGACACCTATATTTTTCTTCTCAACATTTACAAATAGGCGAGTTTGTTTGTTTTTAAGATTAATAAGATTTTTAAAATGGTGCTTACTTAAGTCCTTTGAAGTCTGCGAGTTCATCTCAAATTCTTGTATTTTCATCCTACCAATTCTTTCACCGCCAATTTTTAAATGTCACCATTTTTTGTCATTTCTTTCGGGTTTTTTTTTTGTTCTTTTCTTATATTGAGTGTGTAATTCTGATGAGGGTTGGGAGAAAGTGCTGTGGTCAGATGAGATTAAATTTTGCTTTTTGTCATCAACTCGACTCGCCAAGTTTGGAGAGACAAAAAGTTGACTTGGACTCCAAGAATATCATCCCAACCATTAAACATGGTGGTGGAAAATATGATTTGGGGCTTTTTCTCTGCTAAGTGGACAGGACGATTACATCGGATCGAGGGAAAGATGGATGGGGCCAAGTACTGGGAAACCTTGTGTGAAAACCTCATTACCTCTGATAGGACACTAAACATGGCTCGTATGGGTGTTCCAGCATGTCAATGACCCAAAGCAATTGGCTAAAACAAGAAAGGTGTGTCTCAAGAAGACCAATATATTCTCATTAAATGTGACCAAATAAGGTTTATTTTTTCACTATAGTACTCCTTGTGGCCCACACACTTCTTCCATCGGTGTTTGAGTGCTTCATCAGCATTGCTCCAAGGTCCACTCTGACCCGGAGAGGTAGTACTTGTTAGGGTCCCATTTAAATGGAAAAAATTGTTAAAGAAAAAATTCCGACCAAACTATCGCTTCTAACAAACTTGAACTTAACCCTATAAACGTATCCCTTAAACTGATTTCCAATCCACTAAGCAATAAACAACTGCAGACAATCTATTGTCAAAATCAATAAAAATACTTAAACAAAAAAAAAGATATAATAAATTTGACCATCTCTCACAACCTACCGATTGGCATAAAATAAACCTGGATGGGTTGATATGCCGTTAAAATCAATCAATCAATCAATCAAAACCTCCTCATTGCGGCAGGACTTGCGTAAACTTGGTAGTGTTAGAACCATGCCGTCGGGAACTTAAATTCCCGGTGGGGTTAACCAATGTGGACAGGTCTGGCACCCAGTGGTATTAGAACCATAACTTGGACAAAGGAGCTCTGACGAAAATCCAGAAGGGGTCTCCATCATCGTCAAGAATCAACGGCTTTTTGGCGTACTTGTCACTGCGTATGTGGAAAATCTGCGTTAACAAGGGCATCTCCCTCCACTGACCGGGATATGCATACGGGGTTTGGGGACCGCTTGTGAATTTCCTATTCCCTTGTTATTCTTTCCATAAATTCATCAGGGTGAATTCGTTGGTTGGAGCCGGCTCAACCGACCCAGCTTGAGTGCCGTAACAGTAAGCGGGAAACAGTATATGCAAGTTATTAGTACTAGCAAAATTAAAAAAAAACCCTCCGGGCGATGTAAAAATACATTTTGAAAGATATTGCTTGACAAGGTGGAAGTTAAAAATTAAATGTCGGAGAGTTTGAACCATAAATTAGGAAATCATCAAATTATTAAAGGGCGTAAAAGAAATAAAACAATTTGAAATCGAAACTAAGTTCTATTAACTTTGAATTCTATTAAAATAAAACAAACTATATATAAATATATGATACTGGGGATGTATCTATTAAAACTTGTTTTAAAAAACAATGAGGACTGTCTAATGTTGCATGCTCAAAATATTATTCTATGCTATGACTATTTCGGGTATAGTACGTAAGCAGTGACGTAGTTTTTGTTACAGACAAAAACCGGAAGCGAATCTCCATTATTAATAGATTAGATAAAAAACACTTGACAACATATAACTGCGTGCATATATGGAGGTGCGTGGTGTAATGGTTAAAGCCGTAGAAAAGGGACTCGTCGATCCCAGTTCAAATTCTGGACGAGACTGTTTGCTCATAGCGCTAATACACTTGTGCATCGAACTACTCTCCCTCCAGTTATGGGTAAATAGTAGGGCATACTGGGATCTTTAACCGGGCTAAGTAACCAGTCTAAGAGAAGGGAGACTCTGAATTCAGACTCCGTTTAAGAAATTGATCTTGCGCCACATCCTGCACGTGCGTAGGGTTTGGTAAATATATATACTGTCTGCAAATTATTAGTATTAGTTAGAATATACTTGAAGTCATATAACTGTGTTCAATCTATTAATATTAGTATTAGGCAGAAATACTTAGAACAATATAACTGTGTGCAAATAATTAGTATAAGATAGAAATATTTGAAACCATATAACAATGGGCAAATTATTTGTATTGGAAATACTTGAAACCATATAAATGTATGTAAATTATTAGTATTAGAAAAAAGTACTTGAAAGCCATAGAATTAACTGAAAATTATCAGTATTAGATTAAATGCTTGACATCATATAACAGTGTGCAAATTATTAGTATTAGATAGGAATACTTATAACCTTTATTCACAAGTTTCATATTCCCTTGTTACCCTTTCTATAAATTCACTATAGGCGAATTCGTTGGTTGGAGCCGGCTCAACCGACCCAGGGTGAGTGCCGTAAATGTAAGCGTTAAGCAGTATGTGCAAATCATTAGTATTAATTAGGAATACTTATAGCTCTTTATTCCTGTGATGTGACAAATTTAGAATTTTCCTTCTCCTCAATGGGTTGCCTAACCAAGGCAAAAGAGCCCAGTCTACCGAGAGACAAAAGTAGAGTTTTAAAATAATAGCGTTTTTATTACTTTCACAAAATAAGGAAAATTTATAAATGACAGGGGTTAGAAAAAACTTTTTTTTTCTTTCTAACTCCTGTCATTTATAAAACATCGATTAATTTTCTTCATCCCATAATCAGTCCGAGGAAGGTTTTAAAATAAACCGAACGTTTTAAATTATTTCATAAATTAATCTTATAAACACTTCGTTTTTTCAAATTTCTTCATATATATATATTATAATATATATATATATAATATATATTATATAATATGTGTGTGTGTGTGTGTGTGTGTGTGTGTGTGTGGTATTTAAAATA
The DNA here is from genome assembly GCA_023376005.1 of Doryteuthis pealeii. Taxonomy (NCBI): domain Eukaryota; kingdom Metazoa; phylum Mollusca; class Cephalopoda; order Myopsida; family Loliginidae; genus Doryteuthis; species Doryteuthis pealeii. Next base: position 89,257,544 of record CM042158.1, on the reverse strand, counting down.
AATTACAAATAATTATTAGTTTTATGAAAACATAATTGCTTGTGAAAAAGACTGACTTTGGCATTAGATAACCCGGGTTGGCATGCCGTAAAACGAACCAACCAACTGATGGTCTCTCAGCTCATCGACAAAGTTACATATCTGTAAAGTTGCGAGAAACCCAATTTAAAGATACCATTATCTCTACTAGTATTGTCTATGTCACCCTACACTGTCTCTCTTGAAATTTGATGACAGTCAAGCGTTCAAGTCGGATTCCTGCAGACTTCATTCATGGAACCGTTTATTGTTGGAGTCATTCATTCATGTTTCGGCGAGAGAGAAAAAAAAAAGAGGAAGAATAAATAAATAAATAAATAAACAAGAAATGAAAAAAAACAAAAAAAAAACAGACGAAGGACGGAAAGGTACGTTGTACGTTTGTATACTAACGGAAGAGACCAAAAGAAAAGTCATTAGTTATATATATGAGAAAACTGTGGGACAGAAGCAATATTCTTCAATGAATAGGTCTCTTGGCGTCGGGGACTAGTAAAGCGAGAACTGAAGGTAAAAGAGGGGGGCGGTCGAAGAAGAAGAAGAAGAAGAAGAAGAAGAAGAAGAAGAAGTACGTATGTTACGCGTGTAGAGACAATATCTATGTTTGGCTATTGTGCCTTCTCTTCCTCCCCGCCATCAGCACCTCTTCATCTTCCTCCTTCTCTTTCTCCATTCATCCGTTGTCTTAGACCCAGCATCATCATATTAACCCCCAGTCTTCAACATCCGCCCTAATCCTCCCACTTCTCCTCCTTCTACCGCTTGGCCCCCTTTTTCCCTCCTAATTCCACAGCGCGCCCACGCAAGGGAGACATGCACTTGTCCATGTCAAAACTGAATTCCGACACATTCTCAACAGCACGACTGCGCGCTCTTTTATTGTTATTCCCTTTTTCTTTTCTTTTTTTTCTTTCTTTTTGTTGCAGGAATATTTGTTGCCCCACTTCCATCCGCACCCTCACACCTCCCCCATCAACCCCGGTTTTATGAGAGACACGCGCATGCCTTTTGGGGGTTTTTGTTTTTCTGTTTGTTGTATTTTTTTTGTTTTCTTTTTTTTTGTTGTTATTTTTCAATCTTCGCATTTTTTTTTTCTCCTCAACACTTATCGTCATCTATCTTTCTATCCAGCTCCTTTTCTTATTTGATTGCTTCCCCCCCCCCTCTCTCTCTCTCTCTCTCTCTCTCACACACACACACACACACACACACACACACACACTCTCTTTTAATTTGTTTTCCTGTCCGTCCCACCCACCCCAGAATTAAAGCAACTCATCTCTCCATAACTTCCGGTCTTCCCCCTCCCAGACTCCGCCCCCCCCTTGCTTTCCCTTTACTGTCTTTTCTTATTCGTAAAGAATCGTTTCATTAACCATTTGAAGTCTGCGAGTTCATCTCAAATTCTTGTATTTTCATCCTACCAATTCTTTCACCGCCAATTTTTAAATGTCACCATTTTTTTGTCATTTCTTTCGGTTTTTTTTTGTTTTTGTTTTGTTCTTTTTTTTTTGTTAAGAGATAAGAAAAATCATAAAGCACCCCGTCGTATAGTAAATGGTTAGAAGGTTACCACAATTTTTCCTGTGAAATTTACCCCCCCCCCCTATATTTAACTCAATTAATCTTGCATAAAGGTTAATATCTTGAAAAATTTTGTCCATTCAAAAGAAGAAACATTAAACAAATTCCTGATGATTTTTAAAAAAAATTCTTTTCTGCTTACGGAAATAATGAAAATTATGAACAAAAAACAATGTTTGCATTTTTGCACCGTTAAATCAACTGAAATTTAACGTAGCCAAAAACAAGTTCTGACTAGAGGCTTTTTAAAAAATTCTATGAAAAATAAATTAATCGTCCGATTTTCACGAAAGTTTCCATAATTGCTTATCTTTTGATGAAAATATGTCTGAAATAGTTTTTTCCTAAAATATATTAGGGGAAATATTTTTATGAGGTCTACCCCCATACTATTTTATTTTATGAAATATAAAAAAATGAACCGACAAAAACGATTTTTACTTTTTTTTTTTTCTATAAAGATAAGAGTCTGAATAATTATATCAGAAGATTTTTATAAGTTACAATGCAAGAGCTTTTTAGTTTAAGAACCATGAATACAGAATTCTGCTAAAAAATATCAATAAAGAAATTGAGCCTGTTGTAAAAAAACGGAGTTTTACTTATTTTTCAAGATAACGGTGTGTAATTTTCCCCCAGTCGAATAATGTGATCTTTGAATTAACTGTTTTTCTTTGTAAAAACTCTTTATGTTCGTTATTTCTTTTTGGCGAGATTTTTTTTTTAAAAGTTCAAAAATATTCATGTTTCTTCCTTCAACATGGCTTAAACTGATCACGTGACGTATTTTGGTGGTACCTAATGGTTAGAGAGATAGTCTCACAATAAAGTTAGCACAAAGTACCCCATATTTTTGGCCTTTGGTAAATTTAAGATACAGTATTACCTTGATTTATGAGTGTCTCAACTTACGAGTTTTTGAGTTACGAGCTGTCATTTCGTCAATGTTTTGATTTAAGTTGAAATCTAAATTTTGAGGTTCTAACAAGCATCAGATACGCACATGTTAATAAATTCACTAAAAACATTTAAGGGTAATTTATGAAGAAGTGCGTCCCGGTCTCCCGACACAAAAACTGCTACCCGGTGACTATCAAAATAACAACCCCAGTTCGTCGTAATTCTTGTTTATTTATCGTAATTTGTCGTAATTCTTGTCTAGATATGAAGATGAATATATAGTTTTGAATAGACTGAGATAGATAGATAGATAAACAAACAAAATAATATAGATAGATACGAACAAATGGAGATAGATAGATAGATATTTTCGACAAGTAAATGTATGGAGGGGGGTCGCTTCTTTTTTTGTTCGTAATTATTGTTTATTTAAACTAAAAACAAGACATTAAACAAACATGAATAAAAAAAAATCTTAGTATTTAAAGTAATATAGATAAATATGAACAAATTGAGATAGATGGATAGATAGATAGATATGAAGATGGATTGTTTTGAATAGGGTCGTTATTTTAATAGTCACCGGGCAGCAACTCTTGAGGCAGGAGACCGGGACGCACTTTCTCATGAATTACCCATTTAAGTTTCCAAATTCATTAAGCCAAAGAAAACTATTATTTATAAAATAATAAGCATGGTTCGTTATATGCTGTTTTATTGTTTTTATACGTTTTATTTTTTTTATATCCTGGATGTGGTAATTGCATTTCACTTAGCGCTAATACCCTTGGGAAAGGTGTGAATTCTACTCTCCTTCCAGCTATGGGTAAATAGTAGGACAGACTGGGCTCTTTAATCATGGATAGGTAGTCAGTCTAGGAGAAGGAAAACTCTGAATTCAAAACATGTTAAACTCCGCTTAAGAAACTGACCTTGTGTCACATCCTGCTCGTGCGGAGGGGTCGGTGAATATATATACGATGATGTGCTATTTCATATTTAAACGTCACAAAAATTGTTGTATAGACGAAGCTGTATACCCATCCTATCTGGGCCCTTCAGCCGGGTAGGTAACCAGTCTAGGAGAGGGATAAATCTGTACTGAGGTGTGTTTGAACCTTTCCACCAATATGAGAAAAGTGATATACATAATACAGTTCATATGAAGAGACAGACAAGACAGACAGACAGAGAGTTGAGTCTTACTTGTCACTTTATTTCTTCTTTACTTCTTCGGCTATGATCGTCATCTCGTGGTCTACTAATTGCTATGTTTCCTCTTCTTTCTTTTATCCGTGATGTTGTCTAGTCTCTTCGAACGGCTTCTTTTAAGGGCTACTTATTAGTCATGCAATTAATCAACTCACAAGACTTTTATTTTCTTGATCAAGATTTATTTTTCTTGCCCATGTTCTTCCGCGCGGGAAGTTAACAACCTCAGCAGAGAGAGGCCGATACTTTCTGCTACGACGTCAGGTTGAAACTGAATCTAACTAGTTACGTTTTTCTCATGGCGATGTGGCACTGCATATATGACAAAAACAAATTTCTATTATTATAAAAGGGGCGGGTGATAATTTTACTTTTTTCTGAATGATTTGACACGGAATTGCCCGTCGGGTATATAGAGAGAGAGAGAGAGAGAGAGAGAGAGAGAGAGAGAGAGAGAGAGAGAGAGATAGAGAGATGATAATAGTTGATGATAAGTGGTGATCTTACTGGATTACACCTCTGCTTCTACTTCGGCCGCCATCTTATCTTCTTTTAAGGGTTGGTCTCTTCTTTATTTGGGCTGAGCTGGTCATTGTTCTTAAAATTTAATTAACAACAAGCTTAATAATAAACCTTTATTTACCAAGCCTATGATTCCATCGCGGGTGAGATGGACCCCGGGAGCTGATAACAACGTCTATGCTTCTTGAAAGCCGGGTTGAATCTGCTTAACTAAACTAAAACTCATTTTCATGGCGCCCAATCGCGTGGTCAAGGTTATTAACTGTCACCCGGTAATTTTCTATAGGAACCCGTTATTTTTTTATCTAATAGACCTTATTTAAAATTCTAGCTACAGGTACGTCCATAATTTATGACTGCTCATAAATTATGTAACAAAAAAAGCATAGGAGGAATAAACACAATACAATGCCATCAAACTCTGACCAGATCTTCAGCTGCGACCACGGCGACTGTGCTTGCCTGTCCCTTATAAGTCTTAACAACCACGAACATGCCTGCAGTCAATGTGGACCACCCCTTTAATCTTCGTTCATGAAATCATGCCATGATGATTAGGATGATGATGGTTTCAAAAATATAAAATGATCATTATGTCTCACTGGCTGTCCCATACAACCGGCCTTGTGCCACAGCTAACCAAAGTTTAGTAAATAATGGTCATTATTCCCTTCATACTTTGTTTTTGTGCCCTGTATAAAATTGTGTTACCCAATGAGGTGCGCTTAGCGTAATATTTATCGTAAAAAGAAATGAACTTCGCCATTCGAGTTCAAATCCTGAACGAAGCTGTTAGCATTTCACTTCGTGGTAATAGGAATGAATCCACCTGTTTTTCAAACAAGCTATGAGAAAATTGTAAGGCGGACTGTGTTCTTTAGCATTGGATAGGTAACCAGTCTAGGAGAAGTAAAACTTTGAATTCAAATACTCTGCTTAAAAATTGCCTTTAGGCCACATCCTACTCGTAGGTTGGGGAAATAGAAATGCTATGTAACACAAATGGTAATTATGAACTTTTGTTTAGTAAATTAGGGTGTCCCAGAAAAAACAGAACCCACAAATTTGTAATAACTTCTATTCCTGTTCTTTTTACATTTCTTTGCATATTTTCCTTTCAAACTTCTATTCCCTGTTCTTTTACAGTTCTTTTCAATTTTCCTTTCAAATTCTATTCCCTGTTCTTTTTACAGTTCTTTTCATTTTCTTTCAAACTTCTATTCCCTGTTCTTTTTACAGTTCTTTTCAGATTTTCTTTCAAATTCTATTCCCTGTTCCTTTTTCAGTTCTTTTCAGATTTTCCTTTCAAAATTCTATTCCCTGTTCTTTTTACTGTTCTTTTCAGATTTTACTTTCAAACTTCTATTCCCTGTTCTTTTTAATTTCTTTCATATTTCCTTTCTCTATTCCCTCTTTCTTTTTACATTTCTTTTCATATTTTCCTTCCAAAATTCTATTCCCTGTTCTTTTTACATTTCTTTTCATATTTTCCTTCCAAAATTCTATTCCCTGTTCTTTTTCCATTTCTTTTCATATTTTCCTTCCAAAATTTCTATTCCCTGTTCTTTTTACATTTCTTTTCATATTTTCCTTTTCAAAATTCTATTCCCTGTTCTTTTTACATTTCTTTTCATTTTTTTATTTCTATTCCTGTTCTTTTTCATTTCTTTTCATATTTTCCTTCCAAAATTCTATTCCCTGTTCTTTTTGTTCTTTTCTTCCAAATTCTATTCCTGTTCTTTTTACATTTCTTTTCATATTTTCCTTCCAAAATTCTATTCCCTGTTCTTTTACATTTCTTTTCATATTTTTCCTTCCAAAATTCTATTCCCTGTTTCTTTTTACATTTTTTCATATTTTCCTTTCAAAATTCTATTCCTGTTCTTTTTACATTTCTTTTCATATTTTCCTTCCAAAATTCTATTCCCTGTTCTTTTTACATTTCTTTTCATATTTTCCTTTCAAATTCTATTCCCTGTTCTTTTTACATTCTTTTCATATTTTCCTTCCAAAATTCTATTCCCTGTTCTTTTTACATTTCTTTTCATATTTTCCTTCCAAAATTCTATTCCCTGTTCTTTTTACATTTCTTTTCATATTTTCCTTCCAAAATTCTATTCCCTGTTCTTTTTACATTTCTTTTCATATTTTCCTTCCAAAATTCTATTCCCTGTTCTTTTTACATTTCTTTTCATATTTTCCTTCCAAAATTCTATTCCCTGTTCTTTTTACATTTCTTTTCATATTTTCCTTCCAAAATTCTATTCCCTGTTCTTTTTACATTTCTTTCATATTTTCCTTCCAAAATTCTATTCCCTGTTCTTTTTACATTCTTTTCATATTTTCCTTCCAAAATTCTATTCCCTGTTCTTTTTACATTTCTTTTCATATTTTCCTTCCAAAATTCTATTCCCTGTTCTTTTTACATTTCTTTTCATATTTTCCTTCCAAAATTCTATTCCCTTTCTTTTTTTCTTTTCATATTTTCCTTCCAAAATTCTATTCCCTGTTCTTTTTCCATTTCTTTTCATATTTTCCTTCCAAAATTCTATTCCCTGTTCTTTTTACATTTCTTTTCATATTTTCCTTTCAAAATTCTATTCCCTGTTCTTTTTACATTTCTTTTCATATTTTCCTTTCAATGTCTTCTTCCCAGTTTCCTCTTCTCGTTACTTTAATGAGTCTAGCTCTTTATAGAAATCTATTTGTTGGTCGTTTGCATATTAGAAATTCTAAGTTCTATTTCATTTCTTCGTGTCGAAAGAATGTCAATACTTAAGTGTAAGTTTATCATGAAGTTTTGGATGTAAAATCATAAAGCATTTGCTTTCAGTTCAGATGTCAAGAGAATAATATCCGGCTTGAAAGTAATAGATAAAATACTTTCCTAAATATTCAACAAGGTCCATGAAAACGGAATTGTCGTCTCTCATAAATGTTTTTATTAGCGCAATGATATTCAGATGAATATGCAATAATAAGAAAAGAAATATGCAATGATAAGGTAAACCCCACAAAATTATCAGGATCATCAGGGTCGTCTCTTCTTCTTCTTCTTCTTCTTCTTCTTCTTCTTCTTCTTCTTCTTCTTCTTCTTCTTCTTCTTCTTCTTCTTCTAATACACTGATTGTGTCCTCTGCAGAGGGATAAAGTAATGTAAAGTCGACGGGGTGACCTAAAGTTGGTATCAGCCAGACAGCAAGGGAGTCTATTCCCTTTTCATTAGCGCTAGACTAGGAACCACAAGGTTCTGGGTTCGATACTGGCCCTCGCCAACTCAGCTTTTACTACACAGATCCCTGTGCTACTTACGCTGAGTGGGCAATGGCCGGTATCGAGCCAGGAACTTTGAGGTTCCCAGCCGTAAACTCTACCGCCTGAGCTACCCCCATAAATGGGGTATTCGGAGTGTTGCACTAAACTTTCTATCAAAGAGAGAATCTAGTTCAAGATATTTGCAGTACCCCTACATTACTCCTAAGTATTCCAGGAATTCATTATTAGGTTTAATCCTAAAACATATATTCCATGTTTAGTTATAATCAATTTGCAATTAAATGTTTTTAATTCTATGCAAAGTGGTTATAAAACTTAGCTCAGTCGGTAGAGCGTTCGGCTAGAAACCACAAGGTTTCTAGTTCGATCCCGGTCCCCACCAACTCTGCGTATGAGTAGCACAGGGATCTGTGCAGTAAAGTAAGGAGCTGATGGTAGGTGTGGCGCTCCACCTCAGATGCTAAAACCAATCTCCTTGGTCTAGCGCTATTGAAAAGGGGATAGACTCCCACGCTGTCTTGCTGATACCGACTTTAGGCCGCCCCGTCGACTTTACTTACTTACTTACCATCAAATTATTATTACTTGCTGTTCATCATATCCGATGATGACACCACGCGAATCCTTTTCCTCCAATTTATTCGGTCTCTGGCTGCGTCTTGCCAACTGCTTATGGGGATGTTAAAGTCCTTCATGTTTCTCTTGGTGTTGTCTTTGTACCTGAGCTTTGGTCTACCGATTCCATGTGATCCCTCCTCAGTTGAGAGTACAGAATCTGCATTGGTGGTCTGTCATCCCCAAGTCTGTTTAAGTGGCCAGTCCATCTCAGGTTGCGTTGTACAAGTATTTTGTGCATGCCAGGGAGTCCAGTTCTCTTCAGGATGGTCCTGTTTGAAACATGCTGCCACCAATTGACCATTAAATAGCTTATATGATATTGCTGCTGCTATTATTATTTGGTGTATTCTAAATGTTTGTAATGGGTATAGCTGATCTTCCTTGACGTAAGAGGCAAAGAATCGTCTGTGCCGTGCATGAAAGACTCGAACAGCAAGAGGTGTAATTTACATAACGGTTAGGCTCGAAGTAGTATATGTACTTGTGTACAATTTATGGGTGCAATAGATCTATTTAAAATTATTCGTATTCTATGGGACCATGTACCAAATAAAAAAACAAAAAAAATACATTTAAGAAGCACGTAAACAAAACAAAATATAAACATGAGCATACAATGAACACGATTCCCTGACCTCCAGATATACAATGATTCTCT
>CM042158.1:89243735-89246235 GCA_023376005.1 Doryteuthis pealeii | reverse complement strand
TTTCGATTTTACAAAAATCATCATCAGAGCTCATTCACTCCCGTAGTTGTTTGGGTCGGAGAGGAAAGTCAAAATGAGTTTACAAAACAAAAAACCTTAATACTGCAAAAAACGAAAGACGTTACAATATTCACCAACGTGGGCATTTCGCGCCATATATATGTCGGTCATGATCCATGTATATCTTTTGACAACAAATGTAGCGAATTTTTGAGATGTTGGCAACAAGGCGAAAACGATTTGAACGGAAGGGGATGGGTGTTAGACACATTTTTAGACACACTTATCATAAATAATAACAACAGTTTAGAATTCAAAGTTTATCACAAAAATACTAACAAAAATGACTACATCCATTTTTATTCCAACCATAACACTAAGATAAAAAGTGGTATCATAATTGGTTTCTTTCTAAGAGCTCTTAGGATATGTAACAAGCAACATTTAGATGAAGAATTCAATTTTATTGAGAGGTCTTTCCTCAAATTACAATACCCCTTAAATTTCGTACACCGTGCCAGAAAAAAGGCATTTAAAATACATAATAAAAACAAGAATAATAATATCACATCTCCAAACAATGACACACAACATAATAGTAATAACGTCTCTGATAGATACATCATACTTCCAAATAATCCTATTACTGATAAAATAAATAGAAACTTAAGTAATATTGGTATAAAAACTGTCGCTCACCCCACGAAGACAGTGAAGAACATTCTTCAAAATAAAAATAACCCAGACACACACATTCTGAAGCTGGAGTCTACACTATTGACTGCTTAAAATGTAAAAAGAAATATGTAGGGGAGACTTCCCGATCCTTAACTAAACGTCTATCGGAACACAAATATCACATTAAACGTGGTTTCCAAAACAATGCATTAGCTAAACACATCTTTGATCTCAATCATACCTTTGATTTCAAAGGTGCTAAAATATTAACCCACATACATGATAAAACACTGCGTAGAATTATGGAATCTTGTGTTATTCTTACCCATAAAACCATACCCCAAAGACAAGGTTTCTTTAATATATCCCCTTATCTAGCGACTCTTATTATCAGAAACCATAAAATCCCCTTCACATAACTTTTTCCGTTATTTACGTCCCATTAAATTAAATTTTGGTTTATTGTTTTGTTTTATGAATAAGATCTTTTCCGTTTTATTTTGTTTTTTGTTTTCGGTTTTAAAATAATACCTTACATTAGATCCAAATCGCTTAACATTATCTAAAATAATAACCAATTCCGCCCATAACCTTTTTTACTTTATATATAAAAACAAACACAATAAATATTTAATCATTTACTAAATACAGAACTTAATAATAATAATAATTAGAAATTTAAAAATAATTAATCGTAAAATAAAAATATATAAAACTCCTTTTCTAAAATATTAACATATTCCGCTCATAACTTTTTCACTTTATATATAAAAACTAATCACAGTAAATATCTAATCATTTATGAATTACAGAACTTAAAAATAAAATTTAAATAATAAAAACATTTAATCGTAAAAATTCCTTTACTAAAAGTCTTTTGAATTCCAACCGTCACATTTCTTAACACCCATCCCCTTCCGTTCAAATCGTTTTCGCCTTGTTGCCAACATCTCAAAAATTCGCTACATTTGTTGTCAAAAGATATACATGGATCATGACCGACATATATATGGCGCGAAATGCCCACGTTGGTGAATATTGTAACGTCTTTCGTTTTTTGCAGTATTAAGGTTTTTTGTTTGTAAACTCATTTTGACTTTCCTCTCCGACCCAAACAACTACGGGAGTGAATGAGCTCTGATGATGATTTTTGTAAAATCGAAATATTGATCAATATCAGCTATGATTATATTATAAATTGTTTTCTTCTTTAACAGCATTGTGTGATGTTTTCATTCCACCTTTTCTTACTCATATATATATATATATATATATATATATATATATATATATATGTGTGTGTGTGTGTATGTATATATATATAACAAACAAAGAACCGGCCTATTTACATACATTAATCATATCTGTATTTTCAATGATAAAAATAAAGAACAATCTTATCATCTGATATAGGTTTATGATGAAGCCTAAGTGGCAACGTTCTGTGAATTGGCACAGATTCAATCCCATTGTCTATACAAAGGATCTCCAAACTTTTCCATGCGGGGGGTTGGCGGGCTTTTATGATTTCGAATATGGCCCCGTAGAAAATTGAAATCACGCACTCGTTTCACATTTTACTTGTTTAAAAACACAGCACAAAACACAATCTCTATGATTGATTCATTCGTTCATTTTAACAACATGTCAACCCGTCTAGGGTAATTTTCAAAATAGCCGTTAGGGAATCGTGCTCAGTGTATGGTAATATTTACATTTTTGCTGTTAAATCGAACTTAACAGACCTAAATTCCATTATCGTATGTTACCCTGCCGAAAGAAAAAAAAATTACCAAAAATCCCAGGATTCTCTCTCTTTTTT
>CM042158.1:89237682-89243635 GCA_023376005.1 Doryteuthis pealeii | reverse complement strand
CCCCCTTGAGGATTTCGACGGGCATCGACGCAATTTTTTCACCTGCCACTCCATGGGCTTCGGCTCGTGGGTGGTCCCACGTTAATAGGACTTTGTGCCTGACCCGTACAAGTGGGTACGCGGTAAATATCATGTAGATATGGTCAACATATCTAACACCGGTTTCGACCGGGGGTCCAGTGAGCTTCGGCCACTTGACCTTACAAGTTAATAGCGTCGATCCCAGGGGACTATCCCCCCAGGCAATACCTGCACCCTTGATTTACTTCTCCATATAGTCACCGTTTCTCTCAATAGCAATGTTCCACCTTCGAATGAGAGCATGTACGAGGGTGAATCAAAAAAGTAATGCCATTTTGTTTAGGACAGGTATAATTACCAATACAAGAACATGTATCATACATCAAAATGAAGCTGGTCCTCTATCGATCACATCCCTACTTCTCCACATAGGTAAATTAAAAAGTAATGCCATTTTGTTTAGGACCAGTATAATTACTAACACAGGAACATATATCATACATCAAAATGAAGCTGGTCCTCTGTGGATCACATCCCCACTTCTCCACATAGGTGAATTAAAAAGTAATGCCATTTTGTTTAGGACAGGTATAATTACCAACACAGGTACATGTATCATACATCAAAATGAAGCTGGTCCTCTGTGGATCACAGCCCTACTTCTGTATATATGTATGAGGGTGATTAAAAAAGTAATGCCATGTTGTCTCGGACAGGTATAATTACCAACACAGGAATAAATATCATACATCAAAATGAAGCTGGTCCTCTGTGGATCACATCCCTACTTCTCTACATAGGTGAGACAAAAAGTAATGCTATTTTGTTTAGGACAGGTATAATTACCAACACAGGAACATGTATCATACATCAAAATGAAGCTGATCCTCTGCGGATCACATCCCTAATCCTCCACATAGTCACCGTTTCTCTCAATAGTAATGTTCCAACTTTGAACGAGATCATGTATCTATGCCCCATATAATTATATTGAATGTTCTTTGAGCCACTTCTTCACAACAGATTTCACTTCCTTGTCACTGGAATAATCTTTGCCTCTCAAACCCTCTTTTATGGGGTCCAATGGTGATTATGTGGTGAAGTATGGCTATGATCCACAGAGGACTAGCTTCATTTTGATATATGTTCCTGTGTTGGTAATTATATCAGTCTTAAACAAAATGGCATTACTTTTTGACTCGCCCTTGTATTAAAATTAGTGAAGTGAGTTATTATTAGATATTGTGTTATAATAATGCACTTACAATTATGTCACCAAGTTTTTTTCATGTTTTGTTTTTTTGTGCTATTGTTGTTGTTGTTGTTAGGTGACTTGGTTAAGCAAACTATTCAGTGTTATGTCGTTACCAGTAAAACGCCTGGCGATCTTTGCATAACCAACGACGTTACGACATTACTCTGAGGATATGACGTCATGAATATGAAGGTATTGATTACGACTCTTCGGTCTTTTTTAGTGTTTAAGAGCTTACTAACTTGTTTGTAACTTGTTGATATTTAACTCTATAACTACCGACGAAGATTATTTTAAGATCGTCTCTGAGATGCGGGTGTGACAGCTTTTCTTTTCTTTCTTTCTTTCCTTTTTTTCTTTCATTTATTTTTTTTTAGTATTATCTGCGTTATTCGGACTATTGTTCCCATCTTCATTGTTATTTGTACAACGTTTCGGCCGATATACCCTCCGGCCTTCTTCAGGTATTTCTTGTCGGACTCGAGAACCTTCTCGGACTCGGGATCCTTCTTTTCGAACTCAAGAACTTTCTTGTCGTATTCGGGAGCCATCACGGAACTTTGAACCTAACCCATTATTTATTCCACGGGGGTATCCTGTTCTCTTTCCGCTAACCATAGCTGGAGTAGGAGTTGTGTTAATTAATTATTTTTCTAACTGCTTTCACTCAGGATTGAACTCGGGTTCCAGAGATAATTGTCACTTAGAACTGTCTTAACATAACTGCCTTATCCACTCGGCCATGTGTCCAATTGGACAATTGAGTGTGAAATCATACATAAGTAAAATAGGTAGATATTCTAGCCAAATCAAGACATTAGGTTTATAAGTTCCCAAAATAGTATTTTTTTTTAATTTTTTTATTTTTTCATTCATTTATTCATTAATACATTTTTTTTCTTTGATTCTTTTTTCTTTATTTTTTTCTCTCTTTTTCCTTTTTCTTTCATGAATATGAGCAAAAATCTCGTGGATAATTTTTAAAAGAAATCGATTAACAAGAAGAAATATCTGTGATTTTATTCTTTACTTCCTATCTTATAATAATTAAATTAGGAAAATTTAGCAATGAAAGACAGGAGTGATAGAAGAGTAAATTTAGTTGTTCTATTTTTCGATTTAGCAGTATATCAAATCAATTTCCACTTTTTTCTCTCTTTTTCCCTTTTCTTTCATTTTTTCCTTTTCTTTTTCTTTTTTTCCATTTTATCCTTTTTTCTTTCTTTTCCTTTTTCTTTTTTCTTCCTTTTCTCTTTCATTTTCTTTCTTTTTTCTTTTATGTTTTCTTTCATTGCCCCTTTTTCTTTTTTTCTTTCTTTCTTTTTCTTTATTTCTTTTTCTTTCTTTTTTATTTTCTTTTTTCTTTCATTGTCCTTTTTTCTTTCTTCTTTCTTTTTCTTTCTTTCTTTTTTCTTTTTTTCTTCATTTTTCCCTCTTCCTTTTTTTTTCTTTTGATTTTTTCTTTCTTTCTTATTTCTTTTTTCTTTCTTTTCTCTTTCTTTATTTTTCTTTTTTCTATTTCTTGTTTTTTCTTTCTTTTCTCTTTTTTTTCTTATTTATTTCTTTATCTTCTGGCATTCTTTTTCCTTCTTTTTCTTTTTTTTCTTGCCGTTTTTTCATTAATTTTCCTTTGCTTTTTTTTCTTTTCATTTATCTTTCTTTCTTCTTTCCTTTTCTTTCTGTTTTTTTTCTTTCTTCTTTCTTTATTTCATCTTTCTTATTTCTTTCTTCCCTTTTTCTTTCCCTTTTCCTATATTTCTTTCATCTGTCTCTTTTCTTTTTATTTTTTTCATTCTTCTTTCTTTCTTTCTTTCTTTCTTTCTTTCTTTCTTTCTTTCTTGATTTTATCTTTCTTACTCTTTTCTTTTTCTTTCTTTTTCTTTTTCTTCCTTTCATTTTCTTTCTTTTTCTTTTCCTTTTTTATTTATTTTACTACAACAACCCGAACAAGTCAAAATTTGAAGAGTGTAGTTTTCCCATATTTTTATCTGTCTCCTTTTTTTTATCAAACTCGGCGCTATGCTAGTAACGACAATTTTTTTATCTAAAAGTTTAACAAAATATTTCCTTATATAGTCAGTTGAAATAGAAGTGTTATTATCATAGAAAATGGACTCGGCGACCCGAGTTCAAATACTGGACGAGGCAATTTGCATTCCAAATAGCGCTAATACTCTTGGGAAGGTTAACATCGAACTATTCTCCCTTCATCTCTGGGTAAATAGTAGAGTCGACCAGGCTCTTTAACCTTAGTTTGGTAACCAGTCTAGTAGAAGGAAAACTCTGAATAGAAAAATTGTTTTTGGCGTCTGATGCAGTGCGCTACACCTACCATCGGCTCCTCACTTTACCGCAGAGATCGTTGTGCTACTTATTTGGCGAGGGCGTGTATCGAACCCTGATCCTTATTGTTCGTAGTCGGACGCTCTACCGAGCTAAACCAGCCCTATAAATAACTCAATCTGTATTACTATTTATGCGTAGCTGTGGGTGGGGTGGGGGAAGAGATGGACTCATTGTTAAATGAATTCCTTTGTATTGCAAAAAGGGCGGCGCTGGTGATTTTTGCATCAACCTGATATAATGGGCACACCATTTACTACGCATCAGTAAGGACTGTATTTTCAGTTCGTACTTTTTTTTTAAACTAGAAGCGGCTACCCGGCGTCGCCTAAATAGAGGAGGGGGTAAAAAGGTAGTCTCGCAGATCCATTGTTGTTGAATCACGGTTGGAACCTCGCAGGAGGCCCCGTTAAAATCCCCATGTAAAAAAAAGACCTTTTCTTGATCCAGCCACTCTGAAAAGCCACTCTGAAAAGAAAAATGAATGTCTCCTATTCAAAATACTAAATGCAAAATAAATTATATGCTGTTATCATTTAAATTTTATTTTTTAATCATCTTCACAAATATAAATCAAACCTTCATTATTTTTGCTCAGAAACCAAGCTCTGGTGATATTTAATGTGTATATATATATATATATTTACCTGTACGTTAATTGTTTTATTTTCGTAGTTTTATCCGGACATACATATACACACAACTGCCCTTTATATATGTACTAGCAGCGGCTACCCGGTGTCACCTGGGTAGAGGGCGATTTTTAAAAGTTAGTCCCGCAGATCCATTATTACTGAATTGTGAGTTGAATCCTCGTGGGATGCTCCATTTAAATCCCTATGTAAAAAAATAGACCTTGCATTGATCCAGCTACTCTGAAAAGAAATGTTAATGTCTACTATCTAAAATATTAAATGAGAAAAAAAATCCATGCTGTTATCATTTAAATTTTTTTTTTAATTAACTTCATGAATATAAATCAAATCTCTATTATCTTTGCTCAAAAACCAAGCCCTGGTGATATTCAATGTGTATATATATTTACTTTGTTGTTAATTGTTTTATTTTCGAAGTTTCCTCCGGACATTCATATTCACACAACTTCCCTTTATATATAAGATTTAACTTAGATAGATAGATAGATAGATAGATAGATAAATAAATGACGTTCTACGCCACATCTGCCTGTATATCACACTGGCACGGTAGTTTCTTTGTGAAATTCGCAGGTCTCTCTCGGGTAGAGAGAAACATACAAAACGAATATTTACCTAAGAAAAGATCCTTTCTCCACGGGGCTGAGTGATGGAAAAAAATAATCAACTCAGCTTTAGAGGAGGGGTGGGCTTTCCTCCACCCTCTCGTTTAATGCGGTAATAGCTGTATTGCCCTACGCCCGAGGCGCCCCAAAGAGGGAATTGCCGACAGAGCTAAGCTATTTTTAGCACCTCCACCCGAGGGAGGCTCGCTGCCTGCGGTGTCCATACATTAAATTGACTTTGTGTCACATTCCAACAACGTGGGAAAAGATAAATAAATACTTTCTTAAAAGAGCCTTTCATGTGATGTAATGGTTAATAAATTTGACAAGCAAATCAGTAGTAGTGAGTTCGAGTCTCACTGGGGAAGCCAATCCTGTGGATTTCATAAACCTTTCAGTTTTTACTAAATGTATATATTTTTTCTAATTCAAGATTTATATGTTCATTCTTTTGTTCATCACACACACACACACACACACATACACACATGCACACACATACACACACACACACACACACACATATATATATATGTTTATATATATATATGTACAGTGAGCGAGAGATAGTGAGATGAATGAATAAATATATATACAAGGTGTGTCAAAAAAGTAAATTGAAACTATATTTACCAAGATAGGAATGAACAATAAATGTAAGGTAATTTTTTCCCAGAATACAAGGTGTGTCAAACAGTACAGATTTTAAAGCTGTATTTACCAAGATAGAAATGAAGAATGAAAGGGACGTTAATTTTTCAGAATACAAGGTGTGTCAAAAGTACCGAAAATCTCGATACTTTTTTGACAGACCTTATATATATATATATATATATATATATATATATATATATATATATATTAGTCATCCACAGACACAGTGTTTCGACGTTTACGTCTTATCAGTGCGGCCGACTTTAACAGCTACTTCTAACCGGGAGCGAAACCCGACTGAATTTTCGTCTGTCATGCTCCTTACCCTCTCGCCCGTCGGCAACTGCCAGTAAAAAGCGAACAATTAATTGCTACATATTTACGTAGATGTATGTTTACAATCACCCGATAACTCAAGT
>CM042158.1:89220090-89232672 GCA_023376005.1 Doryteuthis pealeii | reverse complement strand
GAGCAAAATATATAAGTAAAGAACATGACAAAAGACTTAGAGATTTAGCTTCATAGTCTATTTCAGGAGCTTAGACAAAGTCTCTAACTCTCCCGACTCATCAGATGCGAATCTGATGAGTCGGGAGAGTTTTGAGGCCAATTCCTATTCACAAGGACCCACACCCAGCTCAGCATTATTTCTAGGGGTGAAATTAATGTACATCAATATGTGGACCGCCAAAGGAATTATTTTGAAGGTTTGGTTGCGAAATGTCAACCTTAGTTGGGGTTATTCAATGCAAAAGTCATTTGGGGGGGGTTCTTGTGGGGTTGTAATCAATTAAATGGTTTTAATGATAATCATTTGCAAACAATTATAGCTTCAGGTAATGCAAACCTCACAAAATTAATATTCAATTGAAAATTGCTTTAACAACGTCAATCTGATCATATCTATCTATCTGTTATTTTATCTATCTAAGTCTGTTTATATCTATCGATCTATGTTAGTCTGTTCATCACTCTCTCTCTCTCTCACTCATTCTATCTATCTATCTACTTCACTCTATTCCGATCTATCTACCTACTTCATTCTATATCTATCTATCTATCTATCTATCTATCTATCTCAGTCAATTTCTATCTATCTATCAATCTATCTATCTATATTCATGCGAGTATATCTACTTCATATCATTAATCAATATCTATACTCTATCTATCTTCAATCCTATTTCATTCTATCTTATCTATCCATCTATCTATCTATCTCTCTATCTATCTATTAAGATTTATCTATCTACTTTCAGTCTGTCATATCTATCTATCTATCCATCTATCTATCTCAGTCTATTTCTATCTATCTATCTATCTCAGTCTATTTCTATCTATCTATCTCATAAGAAATATTTTGTATTACATTCCAGTTCGAGATAGGGGAGATATTGAGACTAGACATAACTTAACTCATCCAAAAAGTTATGGGGATAGCTTAAATTTTGGGACCCGTAATACCTTTAGGCACCCCCTTTGATCACGATTTAGAAAAGGACATGTTTTCATTTACTCCGTCAAAATCCGCGGTTGTTGTTAGGGGTTAGGGTTAGGGTTAGGGTTAGAGGTTAGGGTTAGGTTAGTTTTATAACTTGAAAAAAATCTAAAATTCGTCTGTTAAAACAACCGGATATTGACGGTGAAAATGAAAAACATGTCCTTTCTTAATCAAGATCAAAAAGGGGTGCCTAAAGGTGATATGGTCCGAATTTTTTATACTCCTATCTAAAATATATTTTTTTATTTCCCTTTATTTCTACCTCTGTTTATCGGTTTCTTTTTGTCTGTCTGTCTGTCTGTCTGTCTGTCAGTCTCTCACTCTCTCTCTTCCCTCTCTCTCTCTCTATCTCGCTCTGACTCTCTCTCTCTCTCTTAGTTCAGATAAATGGCAAAGTATTACATACGTTTGTGATAACCATTGCATCACACACACACACACATTAATATCTCTCTCTCTCTCTCTCTCTCTCTCTCTCTCTCTCTTCTCTCTCTCTCTCTCTCTCTCTGCTTTATCTCCTCTTCTATCTCTCTCTGCCTCTCTCAGTTCAAATAAATGGCAAGTATTACATACGTTTGTTGATAACCATTGCATCCACACACACACACACACACACACATAATATTTCTCTCTCTCTCTCTCTCTCTCTCTCTCTCTCTCTCTCTCTCTCTCTCTCTCTAAGTTCAGATAAATGGCGAAAGTATTACATACGCTTTGTGATAACCATTGCATCCACACACATCCACACACACAACACACATTATATATCTCTCTCTCTCTCTCTCTCTCTCTCTCTCTCTCTCTCTCTCTCTCCTCTCTCCTTTATCTCCTCTTTATCTCTTCTGCTCTCTCGTTCAGTTCAAATAAATGGCAAAGTATTACATACGTTTGTGATAACCATTGCATCCACACACACACACACACACACACATTAATATCTCTCTCTCTCTCTCTCTCTCTCTCTCTCTCTCTCTCTCTCTCTCTCTCTTCTCTTAGTTCAGATAAATGGCAAATTATTACCTATGTTTTGTAACCATTGCATCATATACCCACACAACACACCATATGACCATTATTTTATGGCAACTCGTCAAAGTTTGATGACAATCGACCCCCTTATCTTAAATTAATTAGCTTCAGTCTTAATAACTTCATCTTTTATAACTAGCAAGAATATGTGATTATTCATATTAAATTTTTCTTTAAGTCAATATATCAAATTATTATCATTATCAGAATCAAAACTTACTAGTATAACAAGTTCTATCACCATAAACGTTTCTTTGAGAAGGTACCCCTAAATGTACTCGACGATGAAAGTGAAATTGTTTCGAGTCGATTCGGCTAGCTGAAGTCGCTTATGGGTAATTTTAGCATCCTAATTCAGGACTACATTTCAAATGTAACAATAACCGTTTGCATTGGCTCACTTGTCTTTCACTCTTCGAAATGGACACCGAAAACCATTTCTGCTGAGGAAAAAATTAGTCCTATTTCTTCATAAATATAGGTTCTTAGAGAATTTAAAATCGTTAAAAGAATTTGAAAGCACCACTAATTCTTGAAAATATTGGACCATATGACCTTTAGGCACCCCTTTTTGATCTCGATTAAGGAAAGGACAGTTTTTTCATTTACACTGTCAATATCCGGTTTGTTAGTTTACAGTCGATTTTAGATTTTTTAAAAATGCATAAAACTAACCCCTAACCTACCCCTAAAAACAACCGGATATTGAGGAGTAAATGAAAAACATGTCCTTTTCTTAATCGAGATCAAAAATGGGTGCCTAAAAGTAATATGGTCCAAAATATATTACGCTGAATTGTAAAAAGACAAATAAATTTCAACCATCAAACATTTTTTGATCTAGAAAGATTTTGTTATTATTATTATTTGTTGTTTTAAAAAACATTTCTAGAATGTTTTTTCTAGAAATGTTTCTTTGTACATATATTTTTGTTTTGTTTTTTAAATCTTGTCATCATTACATTAAAAACTTGGATATTTAAATGAATAAACATGGCAAATATTTTATATTTTTAGTACTATTTGGATTATTCGGACTATTGTCCTCGTCTTTATTGTTATCATGTACAAACGTTTCAGCAGATGAGGACATAAGTCCAAATAATCCAAAACTAAAATATATTATTTATCAAGCTAATCTAAAAAAAAAAAAACAGCCAGAAATTATATTTTTCATTTCAATTTTTGCTTATTTACCAACGAAATGAAACTTTATTTCGATATTTACTCAGATAACTTCTAAGTGAATATATATATATATATATATAGATATATATATATATATATATATATATATATGAAATGAATGATTGATTTAATTGGCGTAGTCAACACTGTTTTGGCTTATCCACAGGCCCAAAAAGTTTGAGATCGTGTTCATCTTATTCGCAGGGTTGGAAGAGTTTTTTACCTCTGTTGAAGAGCGAGACAGTAGCCTATTACTAAGCCTCATCGACAGGGGCATATACACATATTAAAACGAATAAGTAAATTAATTAAACTAATTAATTAAAAGATATATTATGAAATATTATATTTGTATATGTAATATTTGTCCTGCTACCGCGGCAACGGCCGGGGATCCTTTATTATATATATAGATATATATTATATATATATATGTGTGTGTGCTGTGTGTGTGTGTGTGTGTGTGTGAGTGTGGTGTTGTGTCTGGTGTGGTTTATGAAAATTGTCAGATTTATCATTGGTTCATCATTAAGATTTTAATTTTCATCTCCTTTAAGAGATTAGCCCGCATCCGGTCAGTAGGCGGCAATGAACTGCGTTTATTCACTATTATATATAATATATATATATAGTAATATTATAATATATATAATATATATAATATAGTAATAATATATAATTTTTAAAAAATTAATATAATTTTTATTTAAATTTAATAATAATTTTTTTAAAAAAATGGATACATCACCCTAGATGATACGCACCTCGAGTCCGAAGTACTCGGAACTGAACTTTGGTCGGACATTATCGCACGAATTCCACCCAAAACTTAAAAAGTTGGCCAAGAAAAATTGAAAGGATCAAAGAATAAATTGTAAACATGGAGAATGTGCCTTTTGTTTAATTCGGACTCATGTATAAGCATGGAAAGGAATGCTGCCCAAACTACACACTTGTGTGTGGTGTTGTGTCGTGTGTGTGTAGTGTTATTTGTGTGATATTTTGTAGTTACATGCGTATGCGTGGCAAATATAGATCAGCTAAATATAGAGCGTACATAACGCAGACGAGCTTTAACTGACCACTGCTACTATGTAAAAACTATATAATATATATATATATATATATATATATATATATAATATATTTATATATAATATATATACTTTCTCCTATTTATTTTTAGTGACTGAAGAAAAGTACGATATACTTACATGGTTAATTATTGAAGATGATAGATAGATGGAATAATTTTGCCGAGTGTTATGTAATTAATTTTCGAAATCAAAGTTTATTTCTCAGTCATAGTCTATTCTATCTACTCTATCTATCTCTTATTTACACAACACATATACAACTCAAGCACACAAATAGACTTATTGTATATATGTACTAACATTAGGTGAAAAAGGAGAGAGACTCCGCTCGCTGTCATAGCTGATACCGGCAATAGGTCAAATCACACTATTACAATTATATATTATGCACTTTTATTGAGGTTATTCATATATATATATATTATATATTATATATATATATATATATATATTATAGTATTATATAGTTTTTTTCCGTAGTTAGGGATCTTTAAATGTGTGTTTAACCAAAGCTGATGCAGGTAGATCATAAGGAGGCTCAATGTGCCCTTAATACCAGTGAGTAAAAGGACAGAGCAGATATTTAGTAAATGAAGAAAAACTCTAAACTTGCCTTCATTACAATAATTTATTTCAAGCGTATTAATACGGCATCTTCAGGTAATCACAAGACATGACTCTTACGGTAAGAGGTCATTGTTCTTTGATTACCTGAAGATACCGTATTAATACGCTTGAAATAAAATTATTGTAATGAAGCAAGTTAGAGTTTTTCTTTCATTACTAAATATATATATATATATAGAATATATATATTATATATATTATATATATTATATATATTATTAGCTAAATGACCGTACATAGATGCGGTTTAATTCTGAAGACTGATTTTATACAAAAAAATCGACGTTATTATTTTGAAATTTTTTTTTATAATAAAATAATTTCTCAATAATATTAAGACATGAGGTAAAATTTATTCAGAACGATACCTGCGATTCGAAAGTTATTTGCATACATCAAATAACGTTTGGTCAACCATAAGTCAAGGCTCGATCAATCATACGAAATATACTCGAACACACACATACATATATATATATATATATATATATAATATATATATATATTATATATATTTACACATTGCATTGTGATAGCCTTTCGAAACAACCACCAAACCAATATAAACACAAATTTCAAGCAAATTACAAACCTTAATATATGGTATATATATTTAATTTATATATATATATATATATATATATATATAGATGAAGTAAGTAAAACAAATGATGTGTTTATTTTTTATATGCGTTTTATTTTGCCGACAAATTCTGCAGAGATAGATGCTTAATTGAAGTCATACCTAATTTTGAAAATTAATGAGTTGCTTAATTAAATAGGAATTTAGGCGGGCATATATGTTCAAATGTAAGCAAAACAAATCGAGAAGATGTCAATCCCTGTTATGTACATTTTCGACCTAATTAGGTCTCATCAAGCAAGGGTATAGACATGGGAGACTGCTCCGGTGTGATGACTTCGAAAACCTCCGACTGCCAAAGCTGACTGATGGCGGTGGATTCTAACCACTACACCAGCTGGCCTACCAGCTTCTGCCGTTCTATATATAATATACGGTGTGTTGGTGTTGTGTGTGTGTGATGTGTGTTTGTGTTGTGTATGTGTGTGTGTCTGTCGTCTGTGTCAGTATGATGTGTTATGTTGTGTGATGTGTGGTGTGTGTGTGTGTTAGGATAGACTAAGATCGAAAAAGGGAAAAAGATAATTAGCATAAAATTGATAAAAATACAAAGAATTCTATTGACAGTTTGAGTTGGATTATTTAGAATAAGGGCCGGGTTAAGCTAGTCGGTAGAGCGTTCGGCTAGAAACCCACGAGGTTCCTAGTTCGATATCGGCTCTCGCCAACTCAGCGTTATGAGTAGCACAGGGATCTGGTGCGGAAAGTAAGGAGCTGATGGTAGGTGTGGCGCCCTCTACCTCAGATGCAAAAACAATCTCCTTTGTACTAGCACTAGTGAAAAGCGGGATAGATCCCCGCTGTATGGCTCATACCGACATTAGGCCGCCCCGACGAACTTTAACTTACTTTAGTTTATTTAGGAATATACGAACTGGAAACTCATTTTTTTCTCTCTCCTTTGGTTTAATTGGGGTTCACAAAAATACTTACCATTAAATGCTGGATGGGCGGCACTAAAAACACACATACACATACACACACACACGCACACACACACACCACACACACCACACACATAACTCACAAAAGCCTGTCTATATTATCTTAAATCGTTCAGAATATTTGTCTCTCTGGTTACTTTTCCACTATGCTGTTCCTAAATGAAGGTTATTTGTTCATTTGTGCCATTAGATAAATATATCAAATCTATTTTTCACTTTACTCCAACGAACAGGTGTATTTTCTTACGTTTATTTTTGTACTTGTACACAATATCTATCTATCTATCTATCTAATCTATTATCAAATTATCTTTCTATCCTCTCTAGTATCTAGCCATTAAATCTGTGATTAATTTTATATACCTCTAAATTAAATAAATGAATGAATTGAAATGTGTATACTATATATATATTATATATATATATATATATATTTAGTATTAATAATATGAAAATAAAAGAAACTTAACCGACAGTTGTGAAATTTGATTATATATATATATATATATATATATATATATTATATAATATATATAATATTATTATATTATACACATACATATACTCATCAGTATCTTAAAACTAGCTCTCTATCCTCACTCCCTGGATCACATAAAGAGATGAATAGAATAGGAAATTTATTATAGGAGAAGCAAGAACAGAAACAGAAAAGAAGAAGAACAGTAGAAAGGAAATTAATTTAGGATGAAGAAGAACAGAGAAAGAACGAAAGAAAGAATAGAAAGAAGTGAATTATTTGGATAGAAGAGAAATAGAAAGAAAAGAGGTAAATTTTTGATGAAGAAAGACAGGAAAGAATGAAAAGAAAGAAAGAAAAGAAAGTGAATTTATTTGGATGAAGAAGACAGAAAGAAAGAAAGAAAAAAAGAAAAGAAAAGAAAGAATTATTTGGATGAGAAAAAAGAAAAGAAAGAAAGAAAGAAAGTGAAATTATTTGGATGAAAGAAAGAAAGAAAGAAAGAAAGAAAGAAAGTGAAATTATTTGGATGAAGAAAGACAGGAAGAACGAAAGAAAGAAAATGGCTACAAAGGAAATAACAAGAATGATGAAGCATGAAGAACCTTCATTCGTAAAACTCTTTGCACCTTCTAAAATTTCTGCGGAACCCCTCGGTGCTTGTAAAACGTTTAAACCCTCAAAACAATTCCGACTATGTCTCAAAACTCCCGACTGACTAGAAATATTCATCTCTCGAATCCCACGTGATTGTTTTTAGCCAATGAACGAACACCACACAAGTTTTACTTTCCCAAGCTTGCTTAGGCAGTGATGAACTTTGATTTATCGCCTGTAAATTATACCTCAGCAGATACCGGCACATCCGCCATCTAGAGTGCCGAGGGTGTTGGGAGCCATTATGTCACATTCGCCCGCCAATCATTACGCCACACAACACATTGGCAGGGTGATTTAGTAAGCTTAGCTTAGTTTGGCACAAGACTAGACTTATTGAGTACCCAATGGAAATCGAATTTTCTAATAAGGGTCTGCTAACTTAAACATTATCCATTACTGTTGCCTGATAAACAGTAATCCTGTATAAGGAACAGTTTCGCCTGGAAGCCATGTACTAAGCTTGCTTTTTTTGTCGTTGAGGTGGCCTAAAGTCGGTATCAGTCAGACAGCGAGGGAGTCTAGCTCCTTTTCACTAGTGCTAGATCAAGGTGATTATTCAAGTGTCTGAGGTGGAGCGCCACGCCTACCACATCCTCCTTACTTTACCGCACAGAACCCCGTGCTACTCATACGCTGAGTTGGCGAGGGCCGGTATCGAACCCGGAACCTTCTGGTTCCTATTCGAACGCTCTACCGACTGAGCTATACCGGCCATGAAGCTTGCTTTAGTTCGGCAAAAAATCAGAATTAAAAGCACCCAGTGAGAATCGAATTCACAGTATTGGGACTAAGATTACATTCTGAACCAGCAAGGTCAAATTTATCTTAAATTATAGTTTGGTTTAGTTCGATTGAACTCGTTGGTGTTATATACCCCCATTGTTGGGTATATATACAAGTGTTCTTTTACTGAAGAGAGGGGAGAGAGATAGACAGATAGACAGATAGATGCATAACTTGCATTACTTACTGTTTTGTCCATTGGTGATCTCTAGTCATTTCTATTCTTTCTCTCCATGGTGACTTCTATTTCTAGGTTCTTGTTCGTTGTTCATCTTTAATTCATTTTCTTCTTCTTGGTCAGTTTTTTTTCCAAAACATGCATCAACCAACAACACCATGTTATTTCTTTAAGACTTTTATTCTTAACTAAACTTCTTTCTCTAACTAAACACAGCGCGCAAACGTGCAAGTGAGCCCCAGCTAAGGCAAGACATGCCTACCGCCTGACGTGCGAGCTGGTACTAAGGGTTAACCAGCTCTCACGTGACTTTACGTGATTCGCGGGTTTTCCCTCTGTTGTGTCAACAGCTCACCAACGGTTTGTAAATTTCCATCTACACGGCGTTGTCAATAATCTATGCCGCCACATAGATTATGCAACAGTTGGTACGGCATTCGCCTAGTAATCGCAAGGTTCCGTGTTCAATACCGGTCCTCGGCCACTCAGTGCACGACTAGCACAGGTTCGATAATCTAATCTGTGTGGTAAAACATCGGGACTGTAGCCTCACCACCTGATGTAGTTTTGTGTCATATCTTGAATACACGTTTTTGGAGTGCAGCTCTTCTCCTTCAGAAGAGAATGAAATGAGCATATTCTAAACCCCACCGACAGGGTGACTTATGGTATGGCTCAAAATGTAAGTGAGTGGCATAAGGAGATATACGGTGGATATCGAAATAAAGTCGGGGCCGTTCACGGCCCAACGCAGGATCAAATGAGGAACTGCCACAGAATTGGTAACAATAGTCTGATCTTTGAAATAAAATGCTGGCAGCTTAAATGACTTGAACATGCAACAGATAACCTGCCGTTAAAATCAATCAAACAATCAACCAATCATAAGAGTTATCTGCGTTATTCGGACTATTGTCCCCATCTTCATTGTTATTTGTACAACGTTTCGGTCGATATGCCCTCCGGCCTTCTTCAGGTATTTCTTGTCGGACTCGGAAACCTTCTCGGACTCGGGAACCTTCTTTTCGAACTCGGGAACTTTCTTGTCGTATTCGGGAGCCATCACGGAACTTTGAACCTAACCCTTTATTTATTCCACGCGGGTATTCTGTTCTCATTCCGCTAACCATAGCTGGGGTAGGAGGGTATATCGGCCGAAACGTTGTACAAATAACAATGAAGATAGGGACAATAGTCTGAATAACACAGATAATACTAAACTTCAAGCCTCATCTCAAACATTCAGAGAAACAATCATAAGAAGGTGTTTTTTTTCTTTCTTGTGCCAAATTAGAAGCTGTCATATTAATGCACTCGAAAGAGAAATGAGAATGTTAGAAATTGACGTATGCCACGTAACATTACTTTCGGTCGTCTGCCGATTGTTTTCCAATTAAGGTAGGTCTTTAAATACCTGTTGAACCCTATATATTAAGCGTGTGTAACAGTTCCTTCTGCTCATTTTTTTTTAAAACACTAAGGACAGACATTTGCAAATGTTTTTTTTTTCGTTGGAAACTTTTAGATACCTCTAATACAATAAGCAAATTATTTAAATTATCATCTATGAAGCATGCAAATGAAAGTCTATCCTAATGAGAAAAAGTCACAATAAATAATGATTTCCTGTTATGACATTACGCATGCGTGTCACGTGACATTGAGATTAGGATTTTTTTTTTGTTTTTTTTTTTTGTTTTTTGTTTATATTGACTTTGCATTCTGTCTTCAAAGATTAGAAAGAAAAAAAAAACCGTTTTCGAAATAAGGGTAGGATTAAATTTTTAAAAAAGTGTTTCATACAGATCGAGTCAAATTAATTTCTGAATTACATGTTATGCTGTGAAACGTTTGTGTGAGCGGATCTATCTATGGAAGTGCGGGTGACGTAATAATCACCAGGGCAGAAAATGAAATCGGCAAGCAGAGTTCAAATTCCCGTCAAGGCTGTCTGCATTCATTTCGAACGAACAATCTTGGGAAAAGCATGTCACTCTCTTCTCCACATTTATGGCTTAAGGTACAAGTCACGTTGAAAACACCTGGTTCCCGCTAGGTCACCAAAGTTAAGCAGCAATGAGTCTGTTCAATACTTAGATGGGGACCATTTAAGCAATAGCAGGTAGTGTAAGAAAACAAATATCAAAATTCATGGCTTAAGGTCAAGTCATGTTGAAAGCACTGGTTCCCGCTCGATCACCAAAGTTAAGCAGCAATGAGTCTGTTCAATACTTAGATGGGTGACCATTTAAGCAACAGCAAGTAGTGTAAGAAAACAAATATCAAAATTTATGGCTTACGGTCAAGTCATGTTGAAAGCACATGGTCCCACTAGATCACCAAAGTTAAGTAGCAATGAGTCTGTTCAATACTTAGATGGGTGACCATTTAAACAACAGCAGGCAGTGTAAGAAAACAAATATCAAAATTTATGGCTTACGGTCAAGTCATATTGAAAGCACATGGTCCCGCTTGATCACCAAAGTTAAGCAGCAATGAGTCAATATTTTGATGGGTGACCATTTAAGCAACAGCAGGTAGTGTAAAAAAACGAATATCAAAATGTAATAGCTTACAGTCAAGTCACGTTGAAAGCACCGGATTCCGCTCGGTCACCGAAGTTAAGCAGCGAAGAGCCTGTTCAATACTTAGATATATAACCATCTAAGCAACAGCAGGCACTGTAAGAAACCGAATATCAAAACACATTGTCTCCAGCTATGGTTAGTGGAATGAGAACAAGATACCCCCGTGGACTGAATAAAGGGTTAGGTTCAAAGTTTCGTGATGGCTCCCGATTACGACAAGAAGGTTCCCGATTACGACAAGAAGGTTCCCAAGTCCGAGAAGGTTCCCAAGTCCGACAAAAATACTTGAAGAAGGCCGGTGGGCATATTGGCCGAAACGTTGTACAGATAACAATGAAGAGGATGTCAATAGTCTGAATAATACAAATAATACTAATTATCAAGCCTCATCTCAAAAATTAAGAGAAAATGATTTGATTGGGGATGAAATGATCCGAAAATGGTTGATATGTCGTAAAACAAAACAAAACAGACGATACACATTCATGGGTAAGATGGTTAGACCGAATAGGTTCTCTCTCCTTGGTGGTTATTCAGTCGAGAAGACGTCAATCACAATGATCCCGCATTTCTGTGCTGAAATCATAATCTGGTCAATTTGATAGAACTCTTTGTCTACTTTAAGCCGCTCAAAGCTGTTCTCACATCCACTGGGATCCCACCGGAAGTAAAGTATAAAAACTAATGGTTAGTTCATGATAATTGAGCAAAAGGTTTTGGTGTGGTTTGGTTTGGTTTGTTTTACGGCATATCAACCTCAGTGTGTCATTTAATGCCGACAAATTTTGAAATAAATTCATTCTTAATGGATAATCAATTTTTTTTAATAAACTTATGTTTTTCTATTTAACCCATAGATGGGACCCTAACAGGTACTACCACTCCGGGTCAAAGTGGACCAGAGAGCAATGGTGATGAAGGGGTGCTCCACATTCCCCAAACCTCCAGAACTGGAACCTCACCATCAGATAGAATTTAACGTCATACACAGGACATGAAGATCCTCATCCACCGCCTTCTAGCACCCATATGATAAAAAGGGGTTGGGGTTGCATAAAGGCAATAGGGTTGGGGCAATAATATAGGTGCTAGAGCTTGACATGGCCAGCCGATCAATCGGATGAGGGGTCTCTCCGACCGCCCGTCTAGCCTAAGTAAGGGTCTAAGTGGAGTGTTGCATGTCATGGACTGCTTATCCACCAGGATTCCATTCTTAAGCACCATGGGTCGCCCCCCACGGCCAACAGGTGGCCTCATTGAGGGAGTCTTACCACTCTGCAGAGGTGCAGTCGGTGTATTCTAACGCCCCGGAGTCAGATTACAATAATAATAGAA
>CM042158.1:89197590-89212590 GCA_023376005.1 Doryteuthis pealeii | reverse complement strand
ATGAAGATTGTGATGAAAATAACTATGTTAAGTTTGACTCGATTAGTAATATAGTTTCGGTTACAGACAGAAAAACACACAATCTCCATTATAATAAGATTAGTTACTTGTAACTATGTAACGGCCTTAAAAAATGATCTATCATTAAATAACCCAACAAGGATTTACATGCCGTTAAAGCTGCCAGCCAGCTAACAGAGATGTAGATAATGTTTTGTAGTCATCAGTAACTAATTTAAATCCAAACATCGAATTTTTGGCGAAAAGCAATGCTTATCTTGTGTGTTTTGGTATTTGCTAAGCCTTTGCTTAATCTAGCACACAAGTCTCAGGTTTCTTATTGTACGTGCTCTTTCTAAAAGGTCACCCATCGTTGCTTAACTCGGGTGATTTAGCGGGAACCGGTGCTGTAAGCGTGACTTGACCATAAGTCTGCCTATTGTTATTTACGAGGCATTGTTCCGTCTGGCTTACAGGCCTTAAATTGCTTACAGTAGCTGCTCTTTCTAAGTAATCACCCATCCACCTACTTAGCAGGCTTATCGTTGCTTAACTTCCGCCAGATAACGGCAAATGGCATCTTAAGTGTGATTTGATCGTAAATTATCTATTTTGTCTTTTATTATTCTTATTAAATCAATGAATTATATAAAAATAGTAAATGGTAAATATCATGTATATATATATATATATATATATATATATATATATTATATATATATATATACGTGTGTGTGTGTGCGTGTGTGGTTGACTCTTCTATCCTGAACGATAGATGAGGATCAAGGTGAGTGATTTGTTTCCTCCCATGTTCTGCATGCTATCAAGAAGACATTTTGTGTTTCCTCGAGTGTGATAGCAGCCTAGCCTTGTTGCGAGCTATGAAGCCACACTGACAAATGAAATTTTCTAAAGCGGGAGTCTGATGTTATTGTTTTAAAGTTAGACGGTGTTGATCTCTATGTTTCAGTTTATTTTATTCAGAGTTTTTTTTAATCTAGCGAAACATGTCTTACGCTATTCTTTCCGATTTAACGCTAGATTTTCCCAAGCACTCAGATTAATATTGAGGCGTTTCAAATTGTCCTTCAATTTGTCTTTATAGCGTAAGAGTGGACGTCCAATACAACGCTTAGCATTTGATAATTGTCCGTATAATGGCTTCTTTGGTAGCCTGTTCTCATTCATTCTGACAACGTGACTAGTCCACCTAAGCTGGACCTTTGCTAGTAAGGCTTCAATGCCTGCGATGTTGTTAAATTATTTTGATATTGTACTATTTTCACTCTATTATCCCATTTTATACCGCAAATGGCACGAAAACAGCGCATGTGAAAGGCGTCAAGTTGGTGTATGTGCGTGTGGTAAAGTGTCCAAGTTTCAGCACCATATAGTAGAGTTGAAAGCAAGACTGCTGTGTAGATGTCAATTTTAATTTTAAGAGATATGTCTTTGGTATTCCATAATCGGTGTTTCAAATTGCCGAATGCAGTGCTTGCTTTAGCTATTCTGGAATGGATCTCTTTGTCCATTTTACCATCAGAAGTGACTGTTGATCTAAGATATTTAAACGTGTCAATAATTTTTAATGCTTTTGTACCAATGTATATATATATATATATATATATATATATATATATATATATATATATCAGTCATCCACAGACACGTGTTTTGACGTTTACATCTCATCGGTGCGGCTTGACTTTTTAACAGTTACTTCTAAAGAATTCCTACAGCGCATGATATAATCTATTAATAATGGATATTCTGTCTCTATTTGTTTGTAACCGAAACTACGTCACTGCTTACGTCACATTACCCAAAATCGTCAATACATAGAATAAAGAACAATTGATATTTATAGAATAGATAGAAGTTTGAATCGTTTTCATTGTAATAATGATAATTCAAATAAATAAACTATATATTACTTAAATAAATAAACTATATAGATTATGAAATTGATTAAAAAAATGTATCATTACTTTAAACGGAAAAAAAAAATATTTGTGATATTTGTTATCAATTTTTAAAATTATTTTATCCTCTCGCATTTTTTTCAGTAACAAGACATTAACTAAAAAGTTTACAAATAAATCAATAGCTACGATTTTCTGTAAAATCTATGTGTAAAATATTCAAAATAATTATCTATTTGATAATTAATATATACGCACAATATTTTATTTCAGGAGGACAGAACTAAGTTTCCATTTCAATTTTTTTTCTTCTTTTGCTCCTTTAATTAATTTCATAGTTTTACTTACTTATGATACAAACCCTCTGATCTTGAATTTTTAACCCCCGCCCCATCAGGCAATGTCTTTCAAAAATTCATTTTATATCGCCCGTAGTGCGTTTTTTTTTTTTTTTTTTTTTTTGCCAATAGAAATTTCAATACAAAGGTTTACCCTAACAGGCTTAAAATACGCTGATTGTATCTCCTGCAGAAGTGTAAGAGACACCCCGCCAAAAAAAGGTATGTCCTGGTAAGAACACTAAAATGCATCCGATGGTGAGGTTCATTGCTATTACCTGAAGATCAGCTCTGAATTGTAGTACCTGTTAAGATCCCATGTATCGCTCATATTGATCTTCCATTGATAATGGAGATTTAGGTTTCTTCTACGTCTCTTCTTACATCAGAGTATTTTTTTTAATTCTATGAAAAATCAGTAAAGAGTAAATTTTTCACGAAAATGTTTATACTTCTTCCCCTTTAGATGAATTTAAGTTTAAAATAGTTTTATCCTAAAAATATATTGGGGGAATATTTTTTACTTGGTCTACACCATCCATTATTTCATTTTATGAAATCTGAACAAAATATATTTTAATCCTACGATTTTTAAATGTTTCTATAAAAATAAGAATCTGAATAATTAAATCAGAATTTTTAGAAATGTTTTGGAGGTCCTTACTGTCGTAAAACAAAACAAATATCTCAGTGGAGTGGAGTGGAGTGAATATGATGATTTTAATCTATTTTTTAATGTTTTATTTTATTTGTTTTATTTTTCCCACCCACCCTCAGGCAATATCTTTCAAAAACTGATTTTTACACCGCCTGGAGGGTGTTTTGGGCTAGTATGTATAAAAATATTCGTATCGATAGATAAGAAAAAAGACACCCCCTTCTAGCACATATATGGTAAAAAGGTTTGATTGTGCTGGGTATTACCTTAAACTGCATCTAATGGTGATGTTTAATTTAATTTAATTTTTAAGGGGATAGGCTCCCTCGCTAATTGGCTGATACCGACTTTAGGCCACCCCAACGACTTTACTTACTATAAAAGAAAAAAATATTCCTCTTTTTGTTTCGTAGAGAACTGGTTTCCCAAAATAAATGTCCTTTTTGAAAAAGTTATCACCATTTATACATTAATACGCCTGTTTCTAAATCTTCCATCCGTTATCATCCTGCAACGCACTCTTGTTAAAAATGAGACCATTCAAATCGTCCAAGATGCAATGCAAAAATCTAATTCCAGATTATCTAGTGTCGCTTAATCGCAGATTACTTATTTGTCCCAATTTTATTTCACCCAATTTTAAAAATCAAACATTCCAAATAGTCTTGCGTCGCTTAAATGTCCAACATAAAATTTAAATTAATTGAAAAGAAAAGAAATTATGTTTGTTTTATTTGTAATATTGAAATTGTGAATTGCGGAATGTATTTTGGTAATTCTGATTTCATCTCACCCCAGCCTCCTGCCTTAATGTATGCTATGTTTTAGCAAACCAGCATCAGCCAAATTTCTGGCCCAACTTAGATATTTTCCAAGTCGTATTTTTGTCACTTTTTTATCGGCAAATCAATGTAAATATTTTACTACAACCTTTTTAGGAAAGAGTGAAAAAGAGAGTTAAGTGAAGATTATTATACATTTTACATATTGAACTATTTCGCAATAGCTCTTATGTAAACATATGAAACATTGTAATAATCAAATATCATACTGTGGAATATCTACAGGTCTTGCATGTAGGAAATCATTATAATTAGTAGGACGTCCCGGGCTTCTTAATATTGGTTTGGCAACCAGTCTAGGAGAAGAATAACTCTGAATCTAAATCAGTTGCAGACCTGGAGAGGGACGGGCCCCGCTAGACAGGTCGTGCTCGAGACACGCTACATGAGTAGCGCACCCCGACTAAACAATGTTACGGAACCATTGAGAGCTCCTCTCTAACTTTAGAATTTATCTCGCCCCCCCACTCACACACACACACACACACAGGAGAAGGCATTTAATCTTGAGGATCCTAGGATAGAATGCTATCTCAAATGCATTGCATTTCCTGCTGTCTGCTTCTATGCTTAATCGAAAACTTTACACACACACACACACACATATATATATCTTATTATAATATTGTGTGTTTTTCTGTCTGTAACCGAAACTATATTACTACTCAAGTCACAATTCCCTTAATTATTATACGTCACATTTTCCATGATTTTATTTTTATTTAAACCTCAATTATTAATAAAATTGATTTACATCATTAAGACTGTTGATCATATCTACATGATATTTTCCACGTACCCCACTTGTACGGGTCAGGCACAAGGCCCTATTAACGTGGGACCACCCACAAACCGAAGCTCATGGGGTGGCGGGTGAAAAATTGCGTCGGTCCCGTCGGCATTCCCCCTCAAGGGGGGCGCCTCAGGCGCTGGGCAATAAACCCAGCCCTGTCCCTTTAAATCGAGGGGACAGGTGTTGCCTGGGGGGATGGCCCCCTGGGATCGACGCCGTTAATTATATCAATAGTCCAGAGGCCGAAGCCACTGTTGACCATATCAACATATTAATAACATGCAATTGTATTTATATATAAAACAAAATAGTGGATTACAGTGTGAATGGGAAGGCTAATTTGCATATTGCTATTAAAATTTTGATTTTAATAAATATATACTTAGTATCATTGATTTCTAATTGTTTGGTTTTATCTTAATGGATATGAGCAAAAATCTCTTCAATAAATCTTAAAAGAAATCCTTTAACAAGAAGAAATAACTGTAATATCATTCTTTACTTCCTATTTTAACTAAACAGTTTAATTAGGAAAAATTACCAATGAAAGACGGGAGTAATGGAAAATGATGGAAGAGTTAGTTTCAAAGTTGTTCTATTTTTCAATCATACCCCCTCTGTTCAAAATCTTTTTATCTACATTCTTATTCAGTTTCATTAGCCTTTCTAATTTAATATGATATTTTATTATAAAATTTAACTAAAATACTTGCACCTGGAGGGTGCATATATTTGCTAGTATATACAAAGTGAAATAAAATGGAACTTAATCGGACAATGTGAATATGATATATTGAAAAAAACAAAGGAATACAGACAGCGCATTTTTTTTTTAATAATTCCAACTTTTGACTAGCAGCGTTCTGTTTTTGCTAACGGTCATTTCTTCCCGTCTTATTTTTGTTGAAGACCGATCCACGTGCGGTCGATGCATGATATTCCGAGGGTCTTCACATCATTGAGGAGGGCCGATGTTGCTTTTTAAAACCGTAGAGAGGAAGGCCCCGAAACGGTTTGCACATTCTCTCCTGATGAGCCCATGCATTTGTAAACATCCTTTGTTTTTTCAATATATCATATTCACACACATACACACACACACACACACACACACACACACACACACACATATATATATATATATATATATATATATATATATATATATATATATATATAGTGTGAGATGGTCACTGCTTCAGCTTTTGCTGGAATGGTGTACCAAAGGCAGTATTATAGGTAGAGTGCTCAATATAAAATAGAGCTGTTATATAATATAATAAGATAAATATATAAAGGTTTTACATATCTATTTATTAGGTGACAAAGGAACAATCACAACCATATTGGTTTCATGCGATGCAATCATCAGGTGAAGATGTTTCAAATGTGTGTGACCAGTAACTACGCGTACGCAACCTTTATGCAGCCCATAAACACTCTCACATATTCATTCCACCTTCACACACATACACACATCATTTTATCCAATCATACGCATCCCGTGTCTATTGATATTTTTTGAAAATTTTTGTAATTTTTTCGATTTTCCTTACATTTGAAACATCTTCATCTGATGATTGCATCGCATGAAACCAATATGGTTGTGATTGTTCCTTTGTCACCTAATAAATAGATATGTAAAACCTTTATATATTTATCTTATTATATTATATAACAGCTCTATTTTATATTGAGCACTCTACCAATTAATACTGCCTTTGGTACACCATTCCAGCAAAAGCTGAAACAGTGTCCATCTCACACTATATATATATATATATATATATATATATATATATATATTATATGTGTGTGTGTGTGTGTGTGTGTGTGTGTGTGTGAAGATAGGATGGTTGGAGTAGAATCCGACAGTATGAGGTAGGTAAAAGGATAGTGAACAAGAAATGATAACTCAAAACAAATCTAAGAGTTGAAATATTTCGTCCTATTCATAAGGACATCTTCAGTCAAATGATTTTTATTCAAAGCAAAAATTACGTACATGTGACTTGATGAGGGAGTGAGTTAGTAGCGGAAATGAAGGGTAGGGAGGTTAGGGGGGAATAAGGGGTGAGGAAAACATGAATGAAGTGTAGGGGAGGTTTACAGGAAGCAGGGAGGAGGCTAGGAGCTAGATGGGCAAAGGGGTAGGTCGAGAGAGGAGGGTAAAGTTCATGGTAGTGGAGTTTTTGATGCCAGGGGAAGATAAGGAGGAGAGGAGATTTGATTTTTGCTTTGAATAAAAATCATTTGACTGAAGATGTCCTCATTAATAGGACGAAATATTTCAACTCCTAGATTTGTTTTGACTTATTATTTTTTGTTCACTATCCTTTTACCTACCTCATATATATATATATATATAATATATATATATATATATATATATGAGAAGTAAACAAACAGACGATGTTTATGATATGGCTATTTTCAGCCGACAATATTTGGGAGAATATGTGCTTAATTGAAGTCGAACCTAATTTTGAAAGTTAATTAATTAATAATTAATTAATTAGGCGGGATTACCTATTTAAATGTAAGGCTAAACAATTTGATTTTTCTCGATTTGTTTAGCCTTACATTTAAATAGGTAATCCCGCCTAATTAATTAATTATTAATTAATTAACTTTCAAAATTAGGTTCGACTTCAATTAAGCACATATTCTCCCAAATATATATATATATATATATATATATATGAAGAGTTTTTCAAGTACAGTAAAATCTTTATATATATATATATATATATATATATATATATATAAAGATAGGAGGGTTGGAGTAAATCCGACAGTATGAGGTAAGGTAAAAGGAAAAGTGGACAAAAAATAATAACTCAAACTAGTAGATGCAGGAGAGATATACATCGTTCCGCTTTAAGACTGATGAAGTTCCCGCTCAAAGCGGAACGAAATATATCTCTCCTACATCTACTTGTTTGAGTTATTATTTTTTGTCCACTTTTCCTTTGTCCTTACCTCATATATATATATATATATATATATAAAGATAAATCTAATGAGTCGGACGAACCTACTATTAGTTTCGCATAAAGCTCTTCAGGGCTAAAATCTGACCCTTAGACAAGGAGCAAGACGGAATAAATAGTACTAACCACAGTAGTCATTTAAATTAGCTGAACCAGACGGACCAATAAAAGCACAGAACACTATAAGTCTATTGTTTAATAAATATTTAATTTATATATTAAATTTTTTTAATTTTTTAATATTTTTTAAAATTTTAGAATTAAGCAAATTTGAAACCATTATATCAGTACAAGCACCCCATCGCCATTCTGATCCCCCCAACTAAATGGAACCCAGCACGCCGACGATTGTCCGTCTCTTTGCCCGTAGTTATACGATCCATCGATACGACTAAATCTAGGGAGACGGGGTTTATTTAGTGAACCTCGACATCCCGAAACCCATCATGGGAGAAGCAGCAAATGAATTAGGGCGGTTATATGAATATATATATATCTTATATACATATATATACATATAAATTGTTTTTTCTTTTGGCCAAATACTGTACCAATAGATTATTTTTTGTTGGCACGACTATCTTGGTCTTTTCTTTTTTTCAAATTTTTTTTCTCCCCGGTTGATGTTTGGTAGTATATTTTTACAATCAAACTATTTACTGTTTTTTTTCTAACCGCAAGGATTTACCAACACGCTTGGTATATTATATATATATATATATATATACATGAATAAATAAAAGGTTTAGCTTTTTTTAAATTATTATTTGAACAATTATTACAACCGTTCGTCAGGTAAACGAAATTGCTTTTAAAAATGAATGAAATGGTATGAATATGTTTAAATTCAGCACTCTTCTTATAATAGTGAACGTTGGATTACTACCACCTTTTCAAGTATAATAGTGCCAACCATACACATTAATAATATATATATATAAAGATAAATCTAATGAGTCAGACAAACCAACTAAAAGTTTCGCTTAATGATCTTCAGGGCTAAGATCTGACTCTTTGAAACTTTTAGTAGGTTCGTCTGACATTAGATTTATCTTTATTATTTGCTCTACTTAGGTATTGAGCACTTTTTACTTATTAGCTTTAGTCTCCTGGCGGTTGTGTATGAATATATATATATCTTATATATATATATGCATATAAATTGTTTTTTCTTTTGGCCAACATGTTGTACCAATAGATTTTTTTGTTGGTACGATTATCTTGGTCTTTTCTTTTTTCCAAAAATTTTTTTTTCTTCCCGGTTGATGTTTGGTAGTATATTTTTACAATCAAACTATTTGCTGTGTTTTTTCTCACCGCGAGGATTTACCAATAAGTTTGGTATATATATATATATATATATATATATATAATATATATAATATATAAAGAGTTTTTCAACTACAGTAACATCTTAAAAACGAACTTTCCTACTAAATAAATTCACAGAATAGCATTACGGGGTAACTACTGGTATTTCTGTAAGCCAGGAATTGCTTTTTTATCATTTAGAATGGGGTCGGCTTCATAATCCGGATGTAGAGAAACATTCTAAAGGGGCACTTCTGATGGTTGGTAACGCGCAGACTCTCTCTCTCTCTCTCTCTCTCTCTCTCTCTCTCTCTCTCTCTCTCTCTCTCTCTCTCTCTCTCTTGTCTTTTCCGCACATAAAATATGGCGTCGATACCTGAGACGATTGCTTGAAAGAACACCTCTTACCGGTTCCACTAGCTTTTGCAAATGAAATACTTTTTGGCAAACACGGCCATTTTGGGCCGGTCGCCAAAGACAAGGGATATAAATCCATGAAACGAAATAAGACAAGGTTTATTCACCGCTACATCATTGTGTTTTGGGTTTTTATTGTTTTGTTTTTTATTGTTTTTTTGTTTGTTTGTTTTGTTTTGTTTTTTTGGATTGTTTTTTTTTTATTATTTTTTTTATTGTTTTTGGATTGTTTTTTTATTATTTTTATTGTTTTTTTGTTTTTTTATTTTTTTATTGTTTTATTTTTTTTTTATTATTTTTTATTGTTTTTTGGATTGTTTTTTTTATTATTTTTTTTATTGTTTTTTGGATTGTTTTTTTTATTATTTTTTTATTGTTTTTTGGATTGTTTTTTTTTTATTATTTTTTTATTGTTTTTTGGATTGTTTTTTTTTTTTTTTTTTTTTTATTGTTTTTTGGATTGTTTTTTATTATTATTATTATTATTATTTTATTGTTTTTGGATTGTTTTTTTGTTTTTTTTCAAAGCCGTGTTTATCCCACTCTTCTCAAATTGATAAACCTTTTTTTTTCTTTCTTTTGAGTGAAAGCTGAAATAAATAAATAAGTAGATAAATAAAAAAAAAGCCAATGACATTTAGTCGAGCTAAGTCATTGGAATGTATTTTCTTTATTTTTTTGTGATTTTGTTTTTGTTTTAATGATGTATACTAAGAAGGTCAACTACAACAACAAAAGATACCTTCAATTTTATTGCCTTTACTTATCATAAATATCGTAAGTATACGGATGCATTGAAAGAATCTGAATAGGGTGTGAAATATTAGCAAGAAAACATTCTATGCGTTGGATTTGATGCAAATACCTTCATAAACAGTTTATGTAAAAAATCAACACATATAAACACAGATGTTTTATTATACAGGGTATAAAAAAAACCTATGGACACACAGGAAATATTATTAATATTCTGGACCAAGTAACCAATAAGCACACCAGCTCGGGCCTGTTTTGAAAAAAAATTAGTTATTTCATGTTATTGTTAATTAAATAAGATTTTTTTTTAAGTTTGAAAAACTTTAAACGAAAGACACGTTTTTATATTAAAGACACATTTTTTTATATTAAAATAGATTTTATTTAATCAGAAGAGAAATGCAGATATATTTATTTAAATGAAAATAGTTTTTATTTATAAAAATATTTTTTATGTTTATTTAAATAAAAGGATGTTGGGACCAAGTAACCAATGAATAACCAATTTTTTTCTTATTAAAATCGAAAATTATTTTAGTATAAAAACGTACCTTTGGGTTGTAAATATACATGAACAAACTTTTAAAAAATCTTACAGTGAAATTCTAATGCAAAGAAATCGTCTGTTGTTGGTCCAATATTCTTGTAATGACAAACAATAACACCGATAGACTTTGAAAAGCTTTATTCTACTTAGTGCACTTACTGAGAGTTTGTATAATCTAGTATTCATAAGAGAGTTCTCCAAAAGGAAGGTAATCATAAGATAGGGAAGGTAACTCTCAATTACTTATTACTATCTATTCCCCCCCCAAGCTTTTTCTGTATGCTGGGTATAAAGTTTAACTGCATCTAGTGGTGAGGTTCAAACGGCGAGGAGTATGGAGTACCCTTTCATCGCCATTACTCCCAGCTCCACTACTTGCCTGGTAGTACCTGTTAGGGTCCCATCTATGGGTTGAATAGAAAAAAATGTGTTTAAAAAATTGAGTTTAAAAAAATGAATACCAAACACGAATTATTTCTCTGAATGTTTGAGATGAGGCTTGATGATTAGTATTATCTGTGTTATTCGGACTATTGTCCACATCTTCATTGTTATTTGTACAACGTTTCGGCCGATATGCCCTCCGGCCTTCTTCGGGTATTTCTTGTCGGACTCGGGAACCTCCTCGGACCCGGGAACCTTCTCCGATTCGGGTTCCCGATTCCGAAAAGAAGGTTCCCGAGTCCGAGAAGGTTCAAGAGTCCGAGAAGGTTCCAGAGTCCGACAAGAAATGCCTGAAGAAGGCCGGAGGGCATATCGGCCGAAACGTTGTACAGATAACAATGAAGATGAGGACAATAGTCCAAATTATACAAATAATACTAATCAAACAAGAATTAATAAAACAAAAGCGTCTTCAGCTTGAAGGGTTGATGAGCCGTAAAAATCCGACCAAATATCCAATCCAATTATTTGTATTTACCCAACCCCTCCACCCTTTTGCATTTACCCAACCCCTCCACCACAAGTAAAATCAGTTATTTTAAAGCTGGGTATATTTACCAATACATTTGCACGAATATGTTGTGACACAAGGTCAATTTATTTATTCATTCATTATCATTATCGAGTTTTTCAAAGCTGCCGTAGCCGGTGGTTCTCTGAAAGCTGAGTGACAGCAAATCTCCTCAGGTTTCCCTGACTCTTCTGAGTGTTCAGTGCTGTAGTTTGAATGGTCTCGATTCTTTCTCTGATTTCCAATTCACCCACATTCTTTTTCAGACCATTGGAGACCCTTCCAAGGGCACCAATTACAATTGGCACAGCCTTCACCTTCATGTTCCACTGTTTTCTCAGTCCTCTGGCAAGATCTAAGTATTTGTCTTATCTTTTCGTTTACTTTCGCTTTCACTC
This sequence comes from Doryteuthis pealeii, assembly GCA_023376005.1. NCBI lineage: Eukaryota > Metazoa > Mollusca > Cephalopoda > Myopsida > Loliginidae > Doryteuthis > Doryteuthis pealeii. The sequence goes on along the minus strand of CM042158.1, from coordinate 89,200,660 downwards.
GGTGGTCAGCCAGAACGGCAAAAACCACGAGATGACAAGTTCTTTTTTCTTTTGTTAATCAATACTAGGTCTGGTCTCTTCTCACTACTACTAACTTGAAAAAACTGGAACACAAACACATCACCCCTGATGCCGAAAGAACTATTATTGTTAAAAATTAGTTGTATCAAAATTTAAGCATTACAGTCTACTCGTACTAGTAAAACAGTTAAAAGGTTGGTTTTGATTGGGGTAGTTAAAGTCGGGTTAGTAAAATTCTAGGAACTTAGAAGTTTGAATTAAACTTTAATAAATCAGCCAAGAAACCAGAGAGAGAGAGCACGGACCTATTTTTCCGTCAATGGACCGGTGGCTGATTCCCAACACGTACGGTCGGTGATGTGTGCGAAGGGGACGTCATTATGGGAATAAAGTTAGCATAATTATAATCCGTGTTATTCTTCCCAGCGAAGCAGCGTGGAAGAAGAAGAAGAAGAAGAAGAAGAAGAAGAAGAAGAAGAAGAAGAGTGGAGAGAGAGGTGCAAGAAGAAGAAGAAGAAGGGCGTGAAGAAGAAGGGCGTGAAGAAGAAGAAGAAGAAGAAGAAGAAGAAGAAGAAGAAGAAGAAGAAGAAGAGTGGGAGAGAGAGGTGCAAGAAGAAGAAGAAGAAGAAGGGAAGAAGAAGAAGAAGAAGAAGAAGAAGAAGAAGAAGAAGAAGAAGAAGGGAGGAGTGAAGAAGAAGAAGAAGAAGGGCGTGAAGAAGAAGAAGAAGAAGAAGAAGAAAGGGCGAAAAGAAGAAAGAAGGGCGTGAAGAAGAAGAAGAAGAAGAAGAAGAAGAGAAGAAGAAGAAGAAGAAGGGAGGAGATGCAGAAGAAGAAGAAGAGAGGGAGAGAGAGGTGCAAGAAGAAGAAGAAGAAGGGCGTGGAGAAGAGAAGAAGAAGAAGAAGAAGAAGAAGGGGGGGGGGAGATGCAAGAAGAGAGAAGAAGAAGAAGAAGAAGAAGAAGAAAAGGGATACGAAAAGAGGGAGAAAGCATAAAAGAACAGAGAGAGACAAGGAAATTGGAGAAAAGAGAGAAGAAGGGGGAGGAGGAGATACGAAAAGAAAGAGTAAGCATAACAGAAGAGAGGGGTAAGAGGAATGGCGAAAAGAAAGAGAAGTAGAAGAGTTGACTTAAAAGGCAGCGCAAAAGAGAGAAAAAAAGAAAAAAGAAAGAAAGAAAGAAAGAAAGAAAGAAAGACGAGTAGAAAATATGGCGAAATAAGAAAAAAAAAGTTTAAGTTTTAAGTGGCGATGACCAAGTTAAATGACAAAACAGCGAGACAAAAAGGCTAAAATAAATAAAGCTGAAAGGCTTGTGTGCCTCGAAGAAAGCCAGAAAATGGTTCCAGACAGACGCTAAACGAAGTAGAAAAGGTGCAAATAAAAACGGAAGTGGAGAAAAGTCAAGGGTGTTGGGGTGGGGGGCGTAGGTGGGGGTGAGGGGGGGGGCTTGATGATCAATTTAATCGGTTCGCAGGTAGACAGAGCATTTAAGCGTGTGCCCCCTGGTGTTTGGTTGAGGAACCATTCATTTGTCGTCTCGTCGTTTCTTTCTTACCCCGAGGGCATAGAAGTCTTTTGATGACAAAAGCAGAACACCGTCTCGCGAAGAACTGCAACAAAGCGTCTGGCAATATGGCCGCTTCAGAGGGAGAAGAAAGGAAAGCCTTGGTGTATTGGCGCAGTTAGGGACGGTGTCAGGAGGTTGGGTGTTTATGTCTCTAAATATGTGTGGGGGATAATGTATGCAGCATTACATTATTTCCGACAATGATATATCTTATTATAATGGAGATTGTGAGTTTGTCTGTCTGTAACCGAAGCTATATCACTACTCAAGTCACAATTCCCTTTATTATTTACACAACACATCCTTCATGATTTTATTTTCACTAGCAAATATATGCACCCTCCGGGTGCAAGTATTTAATATTAAGAATGCAGATAAAAAGATTTTGAACAGAGGGGGTATGATTGAAAAATAGAACAACTTTGAAACTAACTCTTCCATCATTTTACATTACTCCCGTCTGTCTTTGTTAAATTTTCCGAATTTAACTATTTAGTTAAGATAGGAAGTAAAGAATAATATTACAGTTATTTCTTCTTGTTAATAGATTTCTTTTAAGATTTATTCCTGAGATTTGTGCTCATATTCAATAAGATAAAACCAAACAATAAGAAATCAATAATACTAAGCATATATTTATTAAAATCAAATTTTTTAAGATCAATATGCAAATTAGCCTTACCATTCACACTGTAAACCGCTATTTTTGTGTATATATAAATACAATTGCATGTTATTAGTATGTAGATATGGTCAACAGTCTTAATGATGTAAAACAATTTTATTAATAATTGGATTTTAAATAAAAAAATAAAATCATGGAGAATGTGATGTAAATAACAAAGGGAATTGTGATTTGTATAGTAATATAGTTTCGGTTACAGACAGACAAACCCACAATCTCCATTATAATAAGATTTAAACCTCAATTATTAATAGATTTGATTTACATTTTTAATACTGTTGATCATATCTACATACATATTTACTAGTACAAAATTAAAAACACCGTCCGAGCGATGTTTGGTTTGGTTTGGTTTTGGTTGGTTGTTTTACGGCATATCAACCTCAGTGGGTCATTTAATGCCGATAAAGTTTTGAAATAAATCAATTCTTAATGGATAATAGAATTTTCTTTTTAAAATACATTTTTCTATTTAACCCATAGATGGGATCATAACAGGTACTACCACTCCAGGTCAGAGTGGACCAGGGAGCAATGGTGATGAAGGGGTGCTCCACATTCCCCAAACCTCCAAAACTGGAACCTCACCATCAGATAGAGTTTAACGTCATTCCCAGGTCATGTAGACCCGCAGCCACCGCCTTCTAGCACCCATATGATAAAAAGGGTCTGGGGCTTGCCATAAGGGCAATAGGGTTGGGACAATCATATAGGTGCTAGGGCTTGACGGGACCAGCCGATTGACCGCCGGGCGATGTAGAAATAGATTTTGAAACATATTGCCTGAGGGGTGGGAG
>CM042158.1:89165090-89192590 GCA_023376005.1 Doryteuthis pealeii | reverse complement strand
AGAGAGAGAGAGAGAGAGAGAGATAATATGCTCTGATGATAACTAGTGCTTATAAAATATTTTACAATTTTCATTTTCATTTTAAAATGATTTCAGTTGAATTACATTTTATAAACGTAAAGTTGAAACAGGTGCTTGTTAGCACAATATTTATTATTGCTTTTCTATATCTATACTATATAGATGTGTGTGTGTGTGTGTGTGTGTGTGTGTGTGTGTGTGTGTGTGTGTGTGTGCATCTTAAAGATTAAGATGCTGACGATAGCGTTTTAAATTATGTCTTTTCTTTCCTCATATTTGAATATCAACAAAAGCATCCACATACAAAAGCAGAGGCTTGCAGACTTTTGTTTTCATTAATAATTTATGTTTCCTTCAACCAACGAAGGCTCTGACGAAGGTCTGTTAAATAAACCGAAACACTGCAACGTCGGCTTATTAAACATCATTCGTTAATAAAACTTGTGTTTTTTTAAATTTTCATGATATTACATATTGTCGAATTTACTTCCACTTTTTCTACTCCAGATAGAGAGAGAGAAAGATTAAGAGTGAATAACAGAGAGAGAGAGAAATGAGAGAATAGAGAGAAAAAGAGAGATAGAGAGAGAAAGAGAGAGAGAGAGAGAGAGAAATGTGATTAAGAGTGAATAGGGTCCGAAGAAGAAAAAGAGAGACTGGGTTGTGTGTGTGTGAGAGAGAGAGAGAGAGAGAGAGAGAGAGAGAGAGAAGAGAGAGAGAGAGAGAAAGTGATTAAGATATTATAAGTGAATAGGGTCCGAAGAAGAAAAAGAGAGACTGGGTGTGTGTGTGAGAGAGAGAGAGAGAGAGAGAGAGAGAAAGAGAGAGAGAGAGAGAGAGAAATGTGATTAAGATATTATAAGTGAATAGGGTCCGAAGAAGAAAAGAGAGACTGTGTGTGTGTGAGAGAGAGAGAGAGAGAGAGAGAGAGAGAGAGAGAGAGAGAGAGAGAGAAATGTGATTAAGATATTATAAGTGAATAGGGTCCGAAGAAGAAAAAGAGAGACTGTGTGTGTGAGAGAGAGAGAGAGAGAGAGAGAGAGAGAGAGAGAGAGAGAGAGAGAGAGAGAGAGAGAGAGAGAGAGAGAGAGAAATATGATTAAGATATTATAAGTGAATAGGGTCCGAAGAAGAAAAAAGAGAGACTGGGTGAGTGTGTGTGTGAGAGAGAGAGAGAGAGAGAGAGAGAGAGAGAGAGAAGAGAGAGATAGAGAGAGAGAGAGAGAGAAATGACGTGAAAGACCCGCCGAATATGCTGTAAATATTGATCCAATTGACTGATAAAGTATTAATAGCAACAAGGGAATATGAGAGTAAAAAGTACAATTTACAGGTGAACATCACGTTCTCAGATGTCACAGCGACAAACTTGCATTCGTGTGCACGCGGGTATCGATTCACGTGTGAACAGGAACATCTTAGATGTGCAAGGAATTATTCGTAATTGGGACATTACGATGCACAAGAAAACAGGTACTTGAAATGCAACTGCAGCTCTGATTTTAAAAAGCATCAACCCATGAGAAACTTGCGAAAGAAGATATTGGATGAGAATAGATGAAAAAAAAAATGAAAAGGCCACTGGCGTCAAGGCATCACGAGGTACAGGATTGGATTAAATTTCTATTGGTTGAGATATGGCACCGCCTACTCCACGTGGCTTCGGACGATTGGACAGATTTATCACTCGTTTCCAATATGCAGACATCCCCGCTCCGTTTCTATCTGGCCTTTATTCTTTTCTTTCATCTCCTCATCATTTCCACGGGATTCCCATAATTCCAGAATGTTTTTTTTTTTTGTTGTTTTTTTTTAGAGGTGGTGCCGTGGGAGGGGAGGGTTCTGCCTACATCTTCGTTTTTTTTTTGTTTTTTTTTTTTTTTTGGGGGGGGGTCTTTGCTCTCTTTCTTTTTCGGCAGGCACCGATTTTTTCGTTCAATCAATCTCTTTACCACTTCTAAGTTTCAGAGCTGCTATTTTTGCTTCTCTTGAATTATGTCTACTTACTCTGTTCTTACTGTAAGGCCTCCTTTTTAAATATTTACACTAATTAAACGGACACGCAACCCATATATAATATATATATATATATATATATATATATATATATATATATATTATATATATATATATATATATAGAGAGAGAGAGAGAGAGAGAGAGAGAGAGAGAGAGAGAAAGAGATGTAAGCAAACACTGACATACGTATACTCGAACAAGTTAGAAAGAAAGGCCTATATATATATATATATATATATATATATATATATATATATATATATATATATATATATATATATATATTTAACGTCAGGACATTACATCACGTGAACACAATCCACGTCACATAAACGTTAAACAAGCCACAGTTTAAAAAAACAATTTTTAGCTTTACATTTCCCATCGCGTGAAAAACGCTGCATATAAACGCTAAAAAATTTGATTTTTAACATCTCAACCATTTCACGACTGGTTTTTGACATCTCAACCACTGATCTCATCTGATGATTGGATTACCAAGAAACTTTAAGTTATGAGTGTGAAACCATAATATCACCATTGATTATATATATATATATATATATATATATATATAAAGTTAAACCTAATGAGTCAGATATACCTACTAACAGTTTCGCTTAGTAGCTCATCAGGGCAAGAATCTGATTAAAAAGATTTGGAGCAATCGTACTTTTATACAAAATCTTGTCCCACCGTGGTCCAAACAAATTAACGTAAACCAAACAAATCAGCGTAAAGTAAATAAACCTAGAAAAAAGAAAAAAAACAATTCCATTTTTTTATTTTTTATTATGTATTTCTACAAAGAATACATGCCGGGTTAGCTCAGTCGGTAGAGCGTTCGGCTAGAAACCAACAAGGTTCCTAGTTCGATACCCGCCCTCGCCAACTCAGCGTATGAGTAGCACAGGGATCTGTGCGGTAAAATAAGGAGCTGATGGTAGGTGTGGCGCTCCACCTCAGATACGAAAACAATCTCCTTAGTCTAGCGCTAGTGAAAAGGGGATAGACTCCCTCGCTGACTGGCTGATATCGATTTTAGGCCGCCCCGACGACTTTACTTTTACTTACTTATATATATATATATATATATATATATATATATATATATATATGTGTGTGTGTGTGTGTGTGTATTTGGCAGCATTCTTTCATTTATGCATGTTGAATTAAACAAAAGACACATCTCCTGTTTAACAATTTTATTTGTGATTTTTTCAAGTTTTCTGGCCAACTTTTTAATATTTGGGTGAAATTCGTGTATTAGTTCACCAAAGTTCATGTCCCGAGAACTTTCGGCACTTCGAAGTGCCATCATCAGGAGTAATGTGTTCCAGCTTTTTAAATTATATTAATGGATGTGGAGGCTGGAAGGAGGAGAATTGATGGGAAAGGTGCTATAGGCATTTTAAAATGTGTGTACTGCATTGGAAATTAATTTTGTTTAAGGATGGTTTGTATCGTTTTATGTATTTGGAGGTTTTCTTTTTTTTTTCTTTGTGCAGAATTAATTACCGAAATATCCTAACGGAAAATGCACACATTTTGCCTACGGCACCATTCCCATCAGTTCTCCTCCTTCCAGCCTCCATATCCATTAATATAATTTGAAAAACTGTAACGCATCACCCCTGATAATGGCACTTCGAAGTGCCAAAAGTACTCGGGACATGAAATTTGGTGGACTAATCCACGAATTCCGCCCAAATATTAAAAAGTTGGCAAGAAAACTTGAAAAAATCCCAAATAAAATTGTTAAACAAGGGATGTGTCTTTTGTTTAATCCAACATATATATATATATACATATATATATATATATATATATATATATATATATATATATATATGTATGTATGTATATACATATATATATTTATTTATCTACATATATATATATATATATATATATATATGTATATACATATATATATTTATTTATCTACATATATATATATATATATATATGTATATACATATATATTTATTTATCTACATATATATATATATATATGTGTGTGTGTGTGTGTGTGTGTGTGTGTGTGTGCTTAATTGAAGTCATACCTAATTTTGAAAATTAATTAGTTAATAATTAATGAATTTAGGCGGGCATATATGTTCAAATGTAAGACTAAACAAATCGAGAAAATGTCAATCCCTGAATGTACATTTCTACCTAGGTCTCATCAGCAAGGTTATTCAGGGATTGACATTTTCTCGATTTGTTTAGTCTTACATTTGAACATATATGCCCGCCTAAATTCATTAATTATTAACTAATTAATTTTCAAAATTCGGTATGACTTCAATTAAGTACATATCCTCCAAAAATTGTCGGCTTAAAGCCATATAAAAATAAACACATTTGTTTGTTTACTTAACCTCATATATATATATATATATATATATATATATATATATATATATATATATATATAGTGCTATGGGTAAGTTGTCGCCATTTTAAATTTTCAATTTCACGCATGCGCTTTGTTTAGTGCAGGTTATGTCTACTATGCTGCAAAAACAGTCATCTGGGTACTGTGTATGAGGAAAGCAGTACCATGACGCAATTTCATATCTGGTAATAGGACTCTTTGCCATGCCACATAAGCAAGAGAACCGAGTCTTGGGAGTCAGAAACTTTTTACAACTACATCACTCCTAACATCTGGTCGTCTAATTCCTCAGAATGTAAACCTCTTGATTATTATGTATGGTGCACGGTTGAGCGCAAGACCAAGAAAACTCTGTGCAACATTTAAGATGAATTGGAGGCAAGGATAACGTCAGCATTTACCAATTTAAAAAAGACCGTTGGAAATTCTTGAAGAGAATTCGAAGTCATTTAGAGGCCGTGTTTAAAGCCGATGGCGATTTCTTAGAATGAATTTTATCTTTATGATTTCAAAATATTTTCCTTTAATTTTCGTAAATAGATCTGATGAGAAAGTGAGATATCAGCGTTATTTTCATTTTGCGTAATTTAGACATCCATTTACCCATATATATATGCAGATTTTTGCCCTGATGAGCTAGTAAGTGAAACTGTGGGTATATTGATTTCTTAGGTTTATCTTATTATTTGCTTAACTTCGGTATTGAGCACTCTTTACTTTTTAGCTTTAGATAATCCTGGCGGTTTATATATATATTTTTCATATATATATATATCATTTCTTTATTTATTTTTTCTTTGGTCAAGTATTATAGTATTAATTGATTATTTTCGGTTGGTACAACCCTCTTGGTCTTTTCTTTTTTTTCACCTTTTTCTCCAGGTGAAGTTTGGTAGTATATTTTTACTATCAAACTATTTGGCGGTTTTTTTTTCTTACCGCAACGGTTTACCAATAAGTTTGGTATATATATTATATATATATTGTATTTTAGGGGTCTCCGTATGCTTCTCTCGGTATATATGTTATGTTTTTTTATAAGTTGGTCGTTATTACGAAGCATCTAAAAATAAGTGAATGAACTCGATGTTATGGAGTATTGGATTCACTTATTTTTATAAAAAAATAAGTGAATCCAATACTCCATAACATCGAGTTCATTCATTTATTTTTAGATGCTTCGTAATAACGCCCAACTTTAAAAAACACACACACACACATATATATATATATATATATATATATATATATATATGTGTGTGTGTGTGTGTGTGTGTGTGAAGAAAGGAAGTGAATCCGACGGTATGTAGTATATTAGGAAAAATGAGAAAACACAGGTTTAAATGGGTTAAGTGGTGAGATTATGGCCAAATATGGGCCAATAAACTCACCACTTAACCCATTTAAACTTGTGTTTTTTCATTTTTTTCCTAATATACTATATATATATATATATATATATATATATATATATATATATATATATAAACTCCCGATCAAACTCATAGGTATACACAGATGCCTGTGGGTAAAAATAGATCTTTAACTGCAAAAAGGAACGATTTTAAAGTATTTTCTGTGTGTGTGTGGATAAAATTAGGAGGAATTCATTATAATTAAATAATCACGACAAGCAAATTCCACGTGCGACGTACGGAATACTGGGTAACTGTTTCGATCTATATTAGGTCTCATCAGCAGTGTATACCGCGATCTCATCTCCCAACAGAGATCGAACCAGTGACCACAAAAGGCAGAGCCAGAGACTCTATCCATAGGCTACCGGCCAACATCACACACAAATTCGCCAAATCAACTTGTCAATGATAAATGCGCAACTGCATAACCATAATATATATATATATATATATATATATATATATATATATATATATATATATATATATGTCATCGAAAACCACGAATACAGATGGATAAAAAAGATTAAAAGTTTTCATCCGTTTGGTTTTAATCAGAAAACAACTCATCATTTTAATAATGGCAATAAAAGTCGAGTCAACAACTATGAGGAGGGGGCGATGACACCTAAATAAACAAACACTGACCGCCACACATCAAACAAGCCACTTTTGACTCAATTAAAAATCTAAAAGTCACGCGCACAGTACCGAGATACATACACACACTCACATTCACACAGATATATGTATGCACACACATACATTTATATGGATACATATATAGTCATATACACAACTCCCAAGAACCCTCTCTCACATATATAAGAGCATTCAAAAAATAACCCACCTCAAAGAGGTTCTTCACGGAACAGATGGACTTGCTACTACTAACACTCGTCTACCCGGATTTTAATAGCATGTCAAACTCTCAGCCACCATAGTCCACAAATGAAGATATGGAGTGACGTCTGCGACGGACTTCGAAAAGAAAACTCTCAGATTGTCTTCCTCATTTTACTCTCTCTCTCTCTCTCTCTCACACACACACACACACACACACACACACACATATATATATATATGGAGAATAAGTGTTTAATTGGAGTCGTACCTAATTTTGAAAATTAATTAATTAATAATGAATTAGGCGGGAATACCTATTAAATGTATGGCTAAACAAATCGAGAAAAATCAATCTCTGTATGTACATTTCGGCCTATTAGGCCTCATCAGCAGAGCTATAGATCGGAAGACCGCCCTGTGCGTGATTTGAAACCGGACTGCCAAGCTGACAGGCCGATCCCATAACCCCAACACCAAACGAACTTCTTAGCATTATGGAAGAACTATATATATATTAGCATTATGGAAGAACTATATATATATATATATATAGTTCTTCCATAATGCTCCCTTTCAAAAAATCTATAAACAATTTCTTCAAATAAGAAATTTTCTCCTGACAATGACCCAAGGTCGAAACTAGTTGAGAATAAATAACATATAAGAAATATTCCTGTTTGTCTTATTACTTTTTGTTCATACTATATATATATACATATATATATATGTGTGTGTGTGTGTGTGTGAGAGAGAGAGAGAGAGAGAGAGGGGAGAGAGAGGGAGGGAGGTGGTTACTATATATAACAGGTCTTCCGTTACCATGTTTACCAAGACTGCATCAGTTTTCTTGATTATCCCTATTTTTTCGTTATATTTTCTTAACTGCTTACTTTCTCTTCCCTCTCTCTTTCTTTCTCTCTCTCCCTCCCTCCATCCCCCTCTCTCTCTCTCTCTCGCTCTTCTCTCCCCCCTCTCACTCTCCCCGACTCCCTCTCTCTTTCCCTTTGTCTCTTGTTATTCAGGTAAATATTTTCCCATCCCTAACTCTTCTCACGATATCCCTTATTTCTGGCTAAAAGTACTTTTTTGCCCAAGAACCAGTATACCTGCCATACCAACGAACTTATCAACTACCTTTAAAAACAAAATGTCCGACATACCTAACTACCTACTTTCTGTCTTACTCACAGCCAATAAGACTACCTGACAACTGATCACAATCAACTTTCCTGTCTACCAATCAAATTACCCTTACAAACAGCCCCGTTTTTTTTTTTTGGTGGGGGGGTCGTTTTTTTGTTTTTTTTCCTAAACACCAACCAACCGCCCGTGTGATTATCCATCAACTTGTACACGTATTCATTTTCTGGGCTGGCTGACATTACCTTATTCCTCCCATGGGGTTGGAGGCGCGTGGTGTAATGGTTAGAGTCGTAGGAAATGGACTCGCCAACCCGAGTTCAAATCCTGGACGAGGTTGTTTGCATTTTATCACAGCGCTAATACCCTTCGGAAAAGATATGTATCCAACAACTTTCCCTCCAGCTATGGGTAAATAGTAGGGGGGACTGGGCTCTTTTACCTTGGCTAGGTAACCAGTCGAGGAGAAGGAAAACTCTAAATCTAAACCTGTTAAACTCCGCTTAAGAAATTGACCCTGTACCACATCCTTCTCGTACGGAGGGGTTGGTAAATATATATATTTCTTCCAATGGGCATCATGGTGGAATAGTAAGCAAGCTAGTCTCGCAGATCCATTACTACCGAATAGCGTGTTCGATTCGGTAATTTATGAGGAAGTGCGTCCTGGTCTCCTGCCTCAAAAATTGCTACCCGGTGACTATTAAAATAACGACCCAGCTCAGTCTATTCAAAACTATCCATCTTCATATCTATCTATCTATCAATCTATCTCAATTTGTTCATGATTATCTATATTACTTTAAATACTAAGATTTTTTTTCATTCATGTTTGTTTAATGTCTTGTTTTTAGTTTAAATTAACAAGAATTACAAAAAAAAAAGAAGCGACCCCCCCCCTGCAAATACATTTACTTGTCGAAAATATCTATCTATCTATCTCCATTTGTTCGTATCTCTCTATATTATTTTGTTTGTTTATCTATCTATCTTTCTCAGTCTATTCCAAACTATATATCCATCTTCATATCTAAACAAGAATTACGACAAATTACGATAAATGAACAAGAATTACGACGAGCTGGGGTTGTTATTTTGATAGTCACCGGGTAGCATTTTTTGAGGCAGGAGACCGGGACGCACTTCCTCATAAATTACCTTCGATTCTTGCTGAACGCCCAAAATGCCCAAAATAATCGCTTATACTTTGAGTCCTAGATACCCCATACTCGCGACCCTATCTAAGTGTCCCATCGTTGTACAATAGTTAGCAAGCTAGTCTCGCAGATCCATTACTATTAAATAATGTGTTCGATCCTCGTTAAATACCAATACTTGTAAAAGCAATTGGTAATTTGCTTGAAGCATTGTTAAGTATGTTATAATATATTAATAATTTGAAGGCCAATACAATGCATATGAAAAATAAAAAATAAAAATAACATTTTTTTGTATGAAAAATAAAAATAAAAATAACATCTTTTTGTTTTTATTTTTCATGCGCATTGTATTGGCCTTCAAATTATTAATATATTATACCAATACTTGTGATTTTGTATCACATCCTACCCGTGGCAAACGGATTGAGTAATAAAGGATGCCCTATCGTGGTATATTCGTTAACAAACTAGTACTGCAGGTCCATTACTACCGAATAGCGTGTTCGATCCTCGCCGAACACCCAAAAATACCCTAAAAATCGCTTATACTTTGGGTTCTGGAGACCCCATATTCGGGACCTTGCGTAGGCATCCCATCGTGGTGTAATGTTTAGCAAGCTAGTCTCGGAGATCCATTACTACTGAATTGCGAGTTCGATCCTCGCTGGATGCACCATACCTACGACCTTGTGTCACACAGGAAATGGAATCGGTGACCTGACCTCAAATCCTGAACGAGGCTATTTACTTTTCACTTCGCGCTAATACCCTTGATAAAGGTCTCTAGCAATGGGTAAATAGTAGGGCCGACTAGTTTCGTTAGTCCTGTTTAGGCAACCAGTCTAGTAGAAGGAAAAACTGACCTTGAATCACATCCTGTCCATAGCGAAGTGTTAAGTGATTGATTGATTTGTTTTAACGGCATGTCAACACGTCTACGGTTATTTTATGTCATGAGGTTAGGGAATCTCATTCATTGTGCGTTCATACTTACATTTTTGAGTAGGTGTTTTTGGATTTCTAAAAAACATTTCGTGATAGGACCTATCGAATGCGTATAATTTTTTTTAAGGAATCAATTGTCATGTTAACCTGTTTATACCTCAATGTTACGGATCTCGTTCATTATTTCTCTGAATTTTTTAGATGAGGCTTGATTAGTATTTTCTACATTATTCGGACTATTGTCCTCATTTTCATTGTTATCTGTACAACGTTTCGGCCGATGTGCCCTCCAGCCTTCTCCAGGTATTTCTTGGTGGACTCGGGAAGCTTCTCGGACTCGGGAAACATCTCGGATTCGGGTACCTTCTTTTCGAACTCTGGAAACTTCCTGTCGTAATCGGGAACCAGACTATGTAGCAGTGACTCAGTCTGCGCCGGCGTATCTGCAAGAAATGCAAGGTCATCAGCATAGTCCGCATCTGTGACTGTTTGTGCGGAATAAGGCCTGCTTCTTGCCTTCTTTAGTGTGAAACCCCTTTCTTTTATCTAATGATGTTCGAAGTACGTAGTCTAAGCACATTATAGATATATATGGTGCCAATGTATCTCCTTGTAGGACTCCAGAAATAAAATCCTATTATTATTGTAATCTGATAATAGGATTGTAATAGGACCACAGTGATGGGAGAACCGCTCTTTGTGGCTTAAAGTGAGCAAAGATTTAAATAACCCTCACAGATTGATATGCCATTAAACAAAGTAACCGAACCAAACGAAACCCATTATATTTCATAATATCATTAAAACAACTTCATAATTGCATCCTCCCAGAAGTTTTCATCTTTCCCACCAAAAATTCTCTTGGTACCTTTTACAGTCTTGCCGGGAACTAATTCTTTTTCATTAAGTAAATTCTATAAAGAGTGAAATAAATGGTAATTGAAATGTGCGACTTCGACGGTGCCATCCCCATTTCCTCGTCTTTAGAGGAAATGGAGAAATCTACACGGAAGAAGGGATTAAAATATTGGGGGGGTTGTGCAGACCCCCATCAAAGGAGATGCCGGTGGCGGAAATAGGTACCGGCGCCGAAAACTTGTAGAACCGGTTTCAAGTTCGATTCGAGCCAGTTTGTATTCACTATGCAATACAAAGCTTAATAAAAGGCATGGATTCGCCTCTTCACCCCACCCCCACCCCAGTCATGGATAAAATGGTAATATAGAACTGGTTTGGACTGCAAAAACCGGATCTCACGTGACCAATTTGAATTGCAACGCGGGAAAGATTAACGGGGTAATCAATTTCGGGACCGACTCATTCGACGAAGCACCTTTTACAGAATCCCTAGAAGCGGATGCGGTCATTTTGGAAACTAACCCAAAATCGACTGAGAAATACTGTTACATAATCTATGCGGTTGCATAAGACTATTGTCAATCCCCTGTATTTCTAAAGGGGTGGCCTTTTCATATCAGGGGCGGGACTTTCCATGGAATATTACAGAAAGCCCGCGAAATACGTGAAGTCACGTGGGACCTGGTTGGGTCTTTAGTTTCAGTTTGGACGTCAGGCAGAGAAGATGTCCTGCCTTAACTAGAACTCACCTGCATACGCGCGCTATGTTTAGTTACATGAAATGTTTAGCTAAGTAAATAAAAGCTTACGAAAATAACATGGTTTTGTGGTTGGTGAATGTCTTGGTAACAAGACTGATCTAGAAGAAGAAATGAGTTAAGTGCGACCGACCACCAAGACGAAGTCCAGACGCTAGGACAGACGCTAGGAGAGGCGCCAGAAGAAGAACAAGATGGAGAAAGTAAAGAAGGGTATACAACAATACCGTATTTGACGGCATATAGGACGCACTTTTTTCCACAATTTTGACTAAAAAAAATTGCCCTGCGTCTTATACATCGGAGATGAAGTTTGAGACCTTCCGTAGGCCTTGGCTAATCTTCTCTATGATGCTCACTAACCCAGCTTACGCTCAGTACCTACCCTAAACTCCATGCATCCTTACTTGATTGCTGGTATTGTTATATATTATATTTTATATATATATATTTACCAACCCCTCCACACGAGCAGGATGTGACACAAGGTCAATTTCTTAAGCGGAGTTCAACAGGTTTGAATTCAGAGTTTTCCTTCTCCTAGACCGGTTGCCTAACCAAGATTAAAGAGCCCAGTCTGCCCTACTATTTATCCATAGATGGAGGGAGAGTAGGATTCATATCTTTTCCAAGAGTATTAGCGCTAAGTATTATATTTTATATATATGTTATATATTGTTATATGCTTAAATAAACTAAAAACTTTATTTCCTGACCCGCTTAAATGGGGATGCGTCTTATATGCCCGTGCGTCTTATATGCTGTCAAATATGGTACATTTGGAATAGAACTGATTTTATAACACTGACGAATAAACGGTCCCTCGCAGAGAAACAACACTGAATTCAATGTTGAATGCATGAAATTAAACATTTTTATATATTTCCATACTTTACTTTTACTTTACTTTAACTTTATTTGCTTTTGAATAAATTTATTATAGTTGGAAAGCCTGTGTTTATCGTTGGTCTTTATCCTAGTCCCACACTTAAATGTATTCTAGTCTTTTTTTCTTTTTTGTGTGTGTGTTTTTTTTGTTTTTTTGTTTTTTTTTGTAACGCGAGTGGTGATTTTGAATCCTTTTAAACTGTTCTGTCTTATCGGTGTAACAAATAAGAATAGCCAAGTTTATTCATAGCAGAAGGTATACTCCACGTTCCCGAGATCTACAGAACTGTAGCCTCACCATCAGATGCCCCACCCGGGACCGGTAAAGTACAATTAATAGCGTCGATCCCAGGAGGCTATCCCCCCAGGCAATACCTGCTCCCTTGGGAGCAGGGCTGGGTTTATTGCCCAGCGCCTGAAGGGATCGACGCAATTTTTGTTCTTTCCCACCCATGAGCTTCGGCTTGTGGGTAGGCCCACGTTAAAACGAGGCCTTGTGCCATCCAAGTGGGGTATGAGGCAAATACCCTCACCATCAGATGGAATTTCATAACGAGGATACTCATTTTTGAGAGAGTGTTACCCTTCTGTAGTCAGCGTATTCTAAGCCCTGTCGACAGGGTATCCACGAGAGCAAATTTCGTGCTTTGAAAATAGTATATTACATGAACATAGTTAAATAAGGATTTGTAATAATAGTTTTATGATAATAGTTTATTCCATTCAGTTTTGAAATAACAAAAAGCGGAGTTATTCTTATACCAGCCAAAGAGGAATACTCGAAACAATACAAAACAAAATAAGAATGACAGACGCCATCTTTTTTTTTTCTTTTCAATGTGAATTATACTTAGGTTTAATGGCGGGAACTGTTTGTAATCACTTTAGTCTGCATTGTTAGTGTTGCAAATTCTCATAAAAACACATCTGCTGTGAAAAATAGAATGATAGCAAACATCTGGTGAGGATTCTTTACAATTTGATGCCTTCATTGCTGTTGCATAAAGCTGACATCTGACTCTGTGTAATTTGTTGAAGTTTACGAAAGCAAGTTGTTGCGGTGTCTGTTTGATAAACATTGTCATTGTGTCTATAAAGAAACTTGTCTAAGAATTGGATCTGCTGATGTCTGTAATTCAAATGTTATCTCGGGAAAAGAAGAAAACTATTTGTGCAATACTTTTCTGTCATTTTTCTGATATTATGACGACACTCTTTTGTTGGCTGGTTGGTTGGCTGGCTGGCTGGTTGGTTTACGGCAGTGATTCCCAACGTGGGATCTACGCCCCACTGGGGGGGGGGATTCAATTATAATAGGAGGGGCAATATAAAAAATATAGTAATATAAAAAAATTAATTTTACTCTATATAGGTAAAAATTATAAATTTATAGGGTAAAATTGTAATTACAACCAAGCTGAGCACAACAGCTTGTGCAATATAGTCAAGTGTTCACCCACTAATGTTATCGTGCATCTGGCACCAGCTATATGCGTGGCTTCTGACTTGTTTAACTTTGCAGTTCTTCATCTGTTGCCCTCTACCGCAATTATACACATTATAAAATGGATTTTATTTGATTAAATTTGAAGTTAAACCCTTTAGTTTTATTTGAAAGATACAATTTTTTATTATTTCTCTGAATGTTTGAGATGAGGTTTGAAGATTAGTATTATCTGCGTTATTCGGACTATTGTCCCCATCTTCATTGTTATTTGTACCGTACAAATAACAATGAAGTAGGGGACATTAGTCCGAATAACGCAGATAATAAAACAATTTTTTATGTTATACTTCTTCAAAACTGATATTGTTATATCATACTAAACAATTAACGGGTGGGGGACATGAAGAAATTTGTGATAAAAAAAGTGGGGCATGGTACTAAAATGGTTGGGAACCACTGGTTTACGGCATGTCGACTTTTATCGGTTTATTCATGCCGAAGTCAGTTTAATAATTATGGCATCTAATTACACATATTATATACCCCTTTATTGGACCGGGTTAGCTCAGTCGGTAGAGCATTTGGCTAAAAACCACAAGGTTCCTAGTTCGATACCGGCCCTCGCCAACTCAGCGTATGAGTAGCATAGGGATCTGTGCGGTAAAGTAAGGAGGTGATGGTAGGTGTGGCGCTTCACCTCACATGCTAAATAATCTCCTTGGTCTAGCGCTAGTGAAAAGGGGATAGACTCCCTCGCTGATTGTCTGATACTGACTTTAGGCCACCCCGACGATTTTACTTACTTATATACCCTTTTACTCGGGTGTATATGATCGGTGAGACAGACAGACAGACAGACAGACAGAGATAGGTAGATTAGAGATAGGGTAGAGGTGATAGAAAATGGTTCTTATTTGTTACTTCTCTGCTTACTGCGTCTAACTTGGCCGCCATCTTCTCTTGTTGATCTGGCGGGCTTCTTGTTAAGGGTTATAGGCTACAGTCTCACAGGCAAAAAAGTGCTTTAGTTTTTAAAATCCGTCGGATGTAAAAGATGGCTCAATAATTTTTGCGTAATGATTAAGATAAAATCACAAAAAGAGTATAGTTACTTTTCGCACATATCGTTTCTTGGTTTTATAATTAATCAATTAAGTTTTAAATGAGTAAAATACGTAAAAATTACTTAGCTCCGAAATTAGAATTAGCCAAGTTTTACATCCGACAGCGTATGAGTAGCACAGGGATCTGTGCGGTAAAGTAAGGAGCTGTTGGTAGGTGTGGCGCTCCACCTCAGACGCCAATAAAACAATCTCCTTGGTTTAGCGCTATTGAAAAGGGGATAGACCCCCTCGCTGACTGGCTGATACCGACTTTAGGCCGCCCCGACGACTTTACTTACTTACATCCGACTGAACTGAACGAAAATCGTTTTGGGATTTTAGTCTATTAGTTTTCTTTGTTGATTTCTTCGGATAGTTTCTTCTTGTTTTAATTACTTAACAAACAAGACTTGTTTGTTTGTTTTTGTTTTTTTTTTTGTTGTTGTTTTTTTTTCTTTTTTCTTTTTTCTTTCGCAACCCAACCCATATTCATCCGCCGCAGATCAAGACCGGCTCAGAGCGGCGACCTACAGGTCCGCTCTCCCTGGATTCTCTGCCGCATCTAACTAAAACTTATTCTCACGGCGCCCAATCGCGCGCTTTCAAGGGGCCACGTAAAAAGGTTATCACCTGTCTATAACCGGCGAGTAACTTTCCATAGGGCCCCGTCATTCTAAATCTAACGGACCCTATTCAAAATATTCTAACTACAGGTACGTTCATAATTTATGAGCTGCTCATAGATTATGTAACACACAGGGTACAAAATATATCTTCACAATCATTTTAAACAGACAAAATGTTCATATTTAGTCACAATGTCAATGTTTTAAGAGCATATGTATTAATAACAAACACTTCATGTCTACAACCCTGCCGGCTGCTCTATAGAATACACCGACTGTGTCCTCTATAGAAAGGAAATACCCACCACCACCACCAAAACAGGGGTGTCCAGGGTATGATTGGACTGTATCCGGTGGTCAATCTACAGTTATGGAGCTCTGGGGAATGTAGAATGCCTTTTTATTCCCCAGGTCTAATCTGACCCAAATTGGTAATTACTATTAGGTACTATGATTAGATATACTATGATATACTGATTATAAAACAGTTGTGAAAAAAATTATTATTAAAAATTGGCAAAATAATTGGAATGCACTCATTAATAACAAACTCCAAAACATTAAACCTACCATTGGAGAATGGAACTTAAAATACAACAAAAATAGAAGAGGACAGGTTGTGTAGACTTTGATCTAGTGCGAACAAAATACTACCGAGCAAATAATTTGAAAAAAACTTTTCACGTAAATAAGACCATCCAGGATTTTACATTTCCTAAAAGAAATGGGATTATACTAAAAAATATGAACAGTTAAACAATTGTTAAAATCTATACATATATACATTATCTGCATTATTCGGACTATTGTCCTCGTCTTCATTGTTATCTATTTTGGACGATATGCCCTCCGGCCTTCTTCAGGTATTTCTTGTCGGACTAATCATCAAGCCTCAACTCAAACATTCAGAGAAATAATATATACATTTGTTTTCTACCAAACTACCACTATGAATCCAAAACTGAGTCGGCATTAAATGACCCACCGAGGTTGATATGCCGTAAAGCAAACCAAACCAAACTATGATTAGACGTCTCGTTATTTTACGGTTATCATCGTAGGAAGTGGACTCGGCTGTCCGAGTTCAAATCCTGAACGAGCCTGTTTGCATTTCATATAGGAAAGGTATGCATCTAACTATTCTCATCCCCTGCTATAGTTAAATAGTAGGACAGACTGGTCTCTTTAACCTTGGTATTACAACTGGTCTAGGAGAAAGAAAACTTTTAATTTAAACCAGTTGTAGACCTGGAGAGGGATGGGTTCTGTCTGGCTATTCCTGCCCGAGACACAGATATCTCTATAGGAAATAGAATCGGTGTCCCCTTATTCATTGAATCACCACTCTGCTATCCAAACGTCTCCAAAGCTTCAAAAATGTACTGATTCAGTCTCGGTCCTGTCGGTGGGGCGTTAGAATGCACCGACTGCACCTCTGCAGAGGGGTAACACTCCCCCAAATGGGGCTACCTGTTGGTCGTGGGTAGCGACCCGTGATGCTTAAGGACGGTGTCTTGGTGGATGAGTAGTCCATAACCTGCAACACTCCACTTAGAACCTTAGTTAGGCTAGATGGGCGATCAATCGGCTGGTTACGTCAAGCTCTAGCACCTATATGATTGCCCCAACCCTATTGCCCTTCATCATATGGTTGCTAGAAGGCGAAGGCTGAGGGTCTACATGTCCTGGGAATGACGTTAAACTCTATCTGATGGTGAGGTTCCAGTTTTGGAGGTTTGGAGAATGTGGAGCACCCCATTCATCACCATTGCTCCCTGGTCCACTCTGACCCGGAGTAGTAGTTCGTTCGGGTCTCATCCATGGGTTAAATAGAAAAATGTATTTATAAAAAAGTAAGTGTGTATCGATTAAGAATTAATTTAGTTCAAAACTTAAACGGCATTAAATGACCCACTTCAGTTGATATGCCATAAAACAAAACAAAACTGATTCAGTCTCATTACGTATTGCTCACAGCTCAGTCGGTATAGCATCCGCCTAGGAACTACAAGGTTCTCGGTTCGATATCGGCCCTCGCCAAATTAACACATGAGTAAGCACTGCTTGGGTCTGTGCGATAAAGTGGGAAGCTGATGATAGGTGTGGCGCTCCACTTTAGACGTAAAATAATATCCCTGGTCTAGCGCTAGTAAAAAGGGAAGAGACTCTCGCTGTCTGGCTGATATTGACAATAGGCCACTCCGCCGACTTTACTTTTACTTTTACTGTATACCTATCCCAGAAATTTGTCTCTGGGGTAAACCATACTTACCACCTCACTTTCCGTATTAAGGAATCGTTTGATTGTCATAATCCAAGTGTTGACATCTGACCCGGGGTGGGCGAGTAATTCAACTAGTAGAGAATAATATAAGCAGAAGTCACAGGATTTGGTGACCAAACCAGAACTGATGAAAGGGATTTGGGAAACTGCATTAGGTTGGGCAGACATAATCAGGGCCCTGTGTAAGGACGAGAGGGGAAGCTGTATAAAATGAATATTCATGAGAACGGAAGGGCAGTTTATTTTTCATTCATGTGACGAATTCATTACTCAAATACTTCCGGTACTTTTTTCTTTTAGAATTGCGCACATTGACATAGCCAAAACAAAACGCACACCAAAACACAGGCTTTTGTATACGTACATTCACACACACACACACACACATATATATATATATATGTGTGTGTGTGTGTGTGTATGTGTGTGTGAAAGTATATATATATATATATATATATATATATATATATATATATATATATGCGCACGTTATTGCAAAGGTCTATATATGCGTATGTATCCATATATTTATGAATTAACATATGTCCTTATGCGCACATATATTATGCGTTAGCACGAATGAATGTATAATGTTCATATATATATATATATATATATATATATGTGTGTGTGTGTATATATATATATATATATATATATATATATATATATATATATATATATATATATCACAAGGGACTTAAAGCGTCCACCTTTAACAGGCTTTGGGAGCGGTATTTGTTAATGAAATCCTCTTAAAGGGACGGGTCTGTCTTGTAAATTTTCGAACCGTTTGTATATATTACTTTCTATGCAATCCATACATATATAAACGGCAGTTAGTCTGTATGTATGTATGTATGTATGAGAAGAAAATATTTTAAAAATATAACAAACACAGGATGTTATGATCAGGAAACAATTTCTAGTGTCAATACTTAAGCATTTCGGTATATTGTACCATCTTCAGGACACTGTTAAGTAATGTTTATGTGAGGGACAAAATGAAAGATGTTAAGTGTATAGTGAATGTATGAATATGATGTTATTAACCGTTAATTTTTATAAGCGCGTTTGTTTACGAAAGTCAATGACGTGATCAATGCATGTGCAAAAATGGAAGGTGAAGATCATATAATGACGCATGCTTTAACGTGAATAAGCGGAGAACGAAAAGTTAATAAAGATATGACGTATTTCATATGGAATATTAATGTTAGAAAAATAAGAAGATTAAAACAATATATAAATACATATAATCCATATATACGCATATCCACATATGTAAGTATGTATGTATGTATGTGTGGAACAAACAATGTGTCTTGTGCTATCTGTGACAAGGTCTGTAAGTCGGCTTCTGGTCTTAAGAGACATATGGTGGTGCATAAGCATCAAATTTTATCATCTGATTCACCTGAATCATCTAATTCAACGGGAAGGACGTCCTTTCTATGTCATATTTGTATCAAACTTTGTAGATCTGCAGCGGGTTTGATGAGTCATTTGAGGGCTCATGCAAGGAAGGGTTCTGGTGGTGGAGTTATGGGATTGCGAGGGACGGCAATGATCAGTAAAGATTATGCTATTGTTATATGTATGTGTGTGTGTATGTAGGTCCGAAACTACGAAAAATAAAACAATAAACGAAATATATATACGAAATGTATATACTAATTAAATATCACCTATTTCTGCTTTTCGTGCAAAAATTTGTGAAGATTTTATTCATATTCGAATATATTTAAAAATTAGAATCTACAGAGAAATGACATTGAAATTCTTCTTAAAGATGTCCAGCATTTGTAAATCTCAAACGTAAACAAATCAATACATCAGGGTTCACCCCGCACCCTTCTACTATATATATATATATATATATATATATATATATATATGGTAGAAATGTGAGGAGGTTAATCCGACAGTATGTGGAGAAAAGTAGACATACACGGGATGTTATGGAAACTTGATGTTTATTGTCGACGATGCAACGTTTCGGTCTCTTATTAGACCATCTTCAGGACTTGGATATAGTTCTTACTCCAATTTTTGAGAATTTCCATCATTGGAGTAAGAACTATATCCAAGTCCTGAAGATGGTCTAATAAGAGACCGAAACGTTGCATCATCGACATAAACATCAAGTTTCCATAACATCCCGTGTATGTCTACTTTTCTCCACACATATATATATATATATATATGTGTGTGTGTGTGTGTGTGTGTGTGTGTGTGTGTGTGTAAAATGAAAATGGAAGTGAATCCGACGGTATGTTGAAAAAAGAAATAAAGGAAATAAAGTATAGAATGGATAAAATAAGATATTTGAATCAATTTTACTTACACGTGTTTCGGTCAGGAGTTTATCCATGTGTACATTATTCAAACTATTATTTTTATCATTTCATTTCATTTGGTTATTTAAAAATAATAAAGTTTGAATAATATACACATGGATAACTCCTGACCGAAACACGTGTAAGTAAAATTTATTAAAATATCCTATTTTATCCATTCTATACTTTCTTTCCTTTATTTCTTTTTTCATATTTATATATATATATATATATATATATATATATATATATATATAATGATTGAAACACAGTTCGATATACATATATAAGTATAAACGAGTATGCATATTGTTTGTACATTATAAATAACAAGAAGCGGCTACCAGCGTCACCTGGGTAGAAGGGTGAACTCTGATGTATTAATTTGTTTACTTTTGAGATAAAATGCTGGACATTTTTTAGTAGAATTTCAATGCTATTTCTATGTATATTCTAATTTTTAAGTATCTCGACTATAAATCAAATCTTCAGAATTTTTGCACTAAGACAAGAACCGGTGATATCTAATGTGTATATATATATGTATTCATTTTGTTGTTTATTTTTTATTTTCGAAGTTTCATCTGGACATACATACACACCAAATGCCCTTTATATATGTATATATATATATATATATATATATATATATATATATATATATATATATATATATATATATATATATATAATAATATTCATATAATATATATATATATTAAATAAAAAATCAATTTTTATTAAAAAAATTTTTATTTAAAATATATATATATTATAATATAATATTTTGTTTTATAAATGTTTGTTACTATAAAAGAAGTACTTGTTACTATAAAAATCAATTGTTAAATATATAATATTATAATATAATATTAATATAATATATATTATATATATATAAATTGTATATATATATATATATATATATATATATATATATATATATATATATATATATATATATATATAGTTTAAGTTCTTTATATATGTATAGATGGAGAACATGTATTTGCACTAGGGTAGTATATTTAATTGTATGTTTCTTGGAATAATTGTCTTATTTTTATTATTTAATTTTTTCCCCTTTCACTTTTTCTCATAGAATGAGCAACGTTAGAATATAAAGCACATCCTTTGTATTCACTACTCAATAAAAAGAGAAAAAAACGAAATAATTAGAAAAAAAACTTGATCAAATAAATACAAAAAAAATTGATTTTGCGTGTAACTGAGTGACTGTATTGACACAGAAAATATACAGGAATGAAAACAAAAACTAACTAAAAAAGAATTGATTGATTGATGTTAACGGTATGTCAAGCCGTCTCGGGTTATTTCATGCTCAGTGGTTAGGAAGTAGCGTTCATTATACGTCTATATTTACATTTTTTTTTTTTTTTGTTTGTTTGTTTGTTTATTGATTTTAACGGTATATCAACCCGCCTGGGGTTATGTCATGCCTAGCGGTTAGAAGTTATACATATCGTGTATTCATATTTATACATTTTAGTAATTGGTTTTAAAATGTGTTACATTATTGGGGATTATGTTGTATAGAAAATAAACTAGATGGGAGCTGCACAAGAATGCTGCGGGCGATCCTGAACAAGTCGTGGAAACAACACCCCACGAGAAAGCAGCTGTACGGCCACCTGCCCCATATCACCCAAACTATCCGAGTAAGACGGACAAGACACGCAGGACACTGCTGGAGAAGCAAGGACGAACTCATAAGCAACGTCCTCCTGTGGAAGCCAGCACATATGCACGCCAGTGAGGGCCGACCAGCAAAGACGTACATTGATCAGCTCTGTGCGATACAGGATGCTGCACAGAGGACCTCCCGAGAATAATGAGCGATAGGGACAGATGGAGAGAGATTGTCATGGATATCCGTGCCAACAGCGCGACCTGATGATGATGATGTTGTATGATATTGATTTGTTTCATGTTTATATTCTCTTGTATAATTTTATTTCCCTCAAAAAAGAGAGAATATTTTTTGTGTGTGCCGCGTTATGCAATGTGGGGCCGGTTTAACTCAGTCGGTAGAGTACCCGCCTTAAAATCGCAAGGTTCCTGGTTCGATATCGGTCCCCACCAACTCAGCGTATGAGTAGCACAGATTGGGTAGCGCTCCATCTCTCCCTGGTCTAGTGAATAGACTCCCTCGCTGTCTGTCTGATACCGCTAATAGGTCACTTCGGCAACTCTTTTTTATGCAATGATTATCCGTGTAGGAAATGGACTTGTCTACCCGAGTTCAAATTCTGGACGAGGATGTTTGTATTTCCCGTAGCACTAATAGCCTTGGGAAAGGTATGCATCGAATTATTTTCTTTCCAGCTATTAGGTATTAGATAGATTTTTTTAAAAACCTTAGTTATAACTTGTTTTTGACTACGTTAAATTTCAATTGATTTAACGGTGCAAAAATGTAAACATTGTTTTTCGTTTATATTTTCATTATTTTTGTAAGCCGGAAAATTTTTTTTTAAATCATTTGGAGTTTGTTTAATGCTTCTTCTTTTGAGTGATAAAAACATTTATTATGTTAGATATAGTGGGTGGTAAATTTCACGGGGAAAATTGGTGGTACCCACGGAAAACTTTAAAATAGACAACATTTACGCTTAAGAAAAAAAGTATGATATTCAGGAGTCTATAGGCATTCATTTGGCCGCTTTTTTTTACCACCATCAAAATTATAAATTAAATAAAAAAACTAGAGCCTTTTTGGCCTTTGGGCCCGTAGCCTATATGGGTAAATTTAGGGTCACTCTTGGTAAGAGTTATTCATTAACTCTGTGCGGACATTGGATCAAATTCTAGAGAATTGAAACTGTGTAACAATTAAATACATAAATAAGAATAAATTGGGATTTTTTTTTTTAAACATTTGTAACACAATATTCTGCATTCTGTAACCAAGAGATGATGGTAAGCCATGACTTATTGATTGACGAATGAGACACATGGTCCAATTAGCGAAGACCCTCAAAACTAAAATTACCCCGGTAATTGGCGCTATGAGCGGGTGTCCTTTGTGAGTGAGTGAGTGTGTGTATCTCTTGAGGGGGTGAGAGTCAGTGGGCGCGTGTGTGTGTGCGTGTGTACGTGTGTGTGTGTGTACGCACGCGCGTGTGTGATTATGTGAGTAAGTGTGTGAGTGTGTGTGAGTGCGCACGCTGATGAATGTGGTCAAATAATTAATCTCTCTCTCTCTCTCTCTCTCTCTCTCTCTCTCTCTCTCTCTCTCTCTCTCTCTCTCCTCCCCCTACATGAGAACACTGTAACAATACGGACAATGAAATTGACATGTGTCGCTATAAGGATAGCTTCATCAGATATGAAATTTTATCTCGCAAAAAGTCCACACGTGACAAGAAGGGAAGTAAACTCTCACCCCCCCTCTCTCTCTCTCTCTCTCTCTCTCTCTCTCTCTCTCTCTCTCTCTCTCTCTCTCTCTCTCTCTCCCAAAACTTAACCTATACGAAATATATTTTTCAAATAGCGACACGTTTCTCTCCACCTTGTCACGTGAAGATTTCGTTTTTTTTTCTTTTCGAATAAAATTGCCGTTCCGATGAAGCTATCCCAATAGCGACACATGTCAATTTAATTTTCTATATTGTGTTCCTTTTCTTTCTGATAACGCACAGGAACATACACATGCACACATTTTTTTTTTTTTTTGACAAAGTGTCACGAGACCAAATATTGTTTTAAAAATTGTATTATTTAGATTTTTCGGACTATTATCCTCATCTCTATTGTCAATGTTTCGGCAGTTGTGTCCTTCGGCCTTCTTCAGGTATTTCTTGTCGAACTCGGGAACTTTCATGAAGTATCCCAAGTTCGACGAGAATGTTCCTGAGTTCGACAACAAAAATCCGAAAATGGCCGGAGAGCACAGCTACCGAAACTTTGTGTATATAACAATAAAGATGAGGATAACAATCCAAAAAATCTACATAATGCAAATTATCAAGCCTCATTTAAAAAATCCAGACAAATAATAGATAAATAGATAGATAGATAATAGATAATAAATATTTAAGACCTCATCGTCCAAACATTATGGAACCAAAGATAGTTTCAGATCTGAAATTGTCTGAAGATAACCACATCCATTTCTTATTCTTTCCTTTCATTCTTCTGATGAAGCTAACCTTATAGCGAAACATATCAATTTAATTTTCTGTATTGTCACCCTTTTCTCATTTTATTGTTTATAAAACCGAAGTCGTTCATTATAGAATCAAAACGGATATTATTAGGTGTTTTTATTACTAAATTTTACATTACTAAAACAAATTACCCAAAAAATTGAAAATGTAAAAGTTAAAAATATAGTACACACTTTCTGCAATTGTATTGTTGATTAAAAAGGTTTTGCTACATTGTTTTTAAATTATTTATTCGTTATTTATTTTTTCATTTTTTTATCAATTTGTTATAGTTTCAATTCTCTGGAGTGTTTTATGATTATACAACATTTTGATAGTACAATATTATTAAAAGGGGAAAATGGATGTAATGAAATGAATAAAAGGCAGGGTTAGTATATATATATATATATATATATATATATATATAGATAGATAGATAGATAGATAGAGAGAGAGAGAGAGAGAGAGAGAGAGATAAAAGGGTATGAAAACACATATGTTGTTAAAATGAATATATTTTTATATCATTTTCATAGCTAATATTGAATATAATATTTCGATTTGTTAGCAATGAAAATGATATAAAAATATAATCATTTTAACAGCATTTTGTGTTTCATACCATTTTATCTATACATATATCGTCGGATTCATTTCCTTACTCTTAACTCATATATATATATATATATATATATATATATATATATATATATATATATTTTTTGTGATGGTCTGTGGGGAGATTATTTCATATACAAAACACAACACAGGTTTGATTTCAACAATGCATCCATGATTGCATACAGCCACAACAAAAGTCAGTGCCGTTAGCAACACACCAAATGTTAATTCTAGATCCGTCTTCTTTAATATTTCCTCACACTAAGGTAAAACCATCATAAACAACTACAAACCAAACAGACAACAAGACAATATTTAGCACAAAAAAAATATATATATATTTGTATATCTACATATTCATGTATATGCATCCCTGTGTTTGAGTGTATATGCATATATATATGGGTATGCCTTTGTACGTATTCCCATATATATATATATATATATATATATATATATATATGTACCTGTGTATGTCTGTGTGTTTGCGTGTGTGTGTGTATGCCTATATGTCTGTGTGAGTTAGTATGCATGCCTATGTACGTCTGTCTATGTATGTATATGCATGCCGATCGTATATATATATATATATATATATATATATATATATATATATATATATATACAAAGGTGCTGATATGTATGAGTCCACAAAAATCTAAAAGAACGCATTCAAATCATATCCTTGCGTCTCAGTGTTTTTCTTTTTTTTCCCTCGACATTTCAAGCTAACTGTAAATACATTTCAATAGTTTCTTAGAAATGAATTACACAGGATAGGTTACAAGGTAGAAGTTAGACGGCTTTAGTTGGGACCCATAAATTTTCCCGGGACTCAGTCAAAGCAAATATATGCGTTACAGGACGTACTAACTCAAAAATCAGCATCACTATATATATATATATATGTGTGTGTTGTTTGAGATACGCCTGACTAAACTGCGCTGGGTAACGTCGTCAGTTATGTTATTATTAACTGTTTCATTGGAGGTTTCGGGTCTTTCAATATAATACCCCAGTTAGACCACATTAGAGATGATCACTCGAGATGCATCCGTATATATATATATATATATATATATATATATATATAGTGTGGTAATAAATGCAAACATATATAGATATAAAATATGAAAAACAAAGAATTATCTTTTTATGAAATTGGCTAACGTTTCGGCCTACGTGACCATCTTCAAGGCAATCTTCAATGTGAAAGAATAGTAAATGAGAGTAAAAAATAGTAAAATTTAAAATCAAAAAAGAAAAACTTACTCAACTTAGATGTTATTTTTCGAACTCTGGTGTCAGTCTAGTTTGAAATCGAACGTGAATTGCGTGAAATAAAAAAAAAATAGTTATCAAGTGGTGCTGTCTTTATAGCTTCGCTAACCTAACTTATACATATAGAGATCTGAGCGGTAAAGTGAGGAGCTGATGATAGTTGTGGCACTCCACCTCAGACGCTAAAATAATTTTTTGGTCTAGCACTATTGAAATGGGGATAGACTGTCTGGCTGATACCGACATTGGGCCGCCCCGACGACTTTACTTACTTTATATATATATATATATATATATATATATATATATATATATATATAAGTGTGTATGTGTGTGTTTTATGATCGATATTGATTATACTTTATTTATAAACATAGCAACCCATATTATTAATATTTATAATTTATATATATATATATATATATATATATATATAATATATATATAGATAGATAGATAGATAGATAGATAGATAGATAGATAAAAGGTAGCTTAACGGTGAATATGGGCACGATCGTTGGAGGTGCACAGAATCCAGGGGTTAAGTCCGCGATAAAACAAATACAAAGTGCTCAATACAAAGTAGAGCAAATTTATTTAAAAAATGGATACAATAGAAACCTACTCGAGTTTCACCATAAGGATCTTCAGGGTTAAATCCACTGTTTATTGAATAATTAACAATGAACACACGTGTAATCGGCTGCAATTAATCGGTACCTCGATTGATTCAATGGATTTAACCCTGAAGATACTTATGGTGAAACTCGAGTAGGTTTCTATTGTATCCATTTCTTTACTATATATATATATATATATATATATATATATATATATAGAAGAGAGAGAGAGAGAGAGAGAGAGAGAGAGAAGAGAGAGAGAGAGAGAGAGAGAGAGAGAGAGATACACATACACACACAAACATATAGAGTGAGAGGTGGGGTCATAGTGTATTTTACTAATAAAAAAAATTCTAACATTCTAAAACATTCCGGAAAAGTCAGTTTGACAAAACACTGACAAATGTACCAACCATTGACGAACATCAGCAGCAGCAAACAAAAAAAAAAACAACAACAACAATAATAATAATAATAATAATAATAATAATAATAATAATAGTTGTTCTTGTTGTTGTTGTAGTAATACAAACATATGTCAGGTTTAGTCGCG
>CM042158.1:89155090-89160090 GCA_023376005.1 Doryteuthis pealeii | reverse complement strand
TTACCTACACTAAACTCCATGCATCCTTATTTTATTGCTGGTATTATTGTATTATTACCGATGCTTTAAAAATGAATTCGTAAAAATTAAAGCAATTCAATCTGAAATGCTGTGACTCGCGTTTTTAACAATATATGCATAAATACAGTAAAACACTTTTTTTCCTGAATCTGACCTGCTGAAATGGGGATGCGTCTTATATGCCCGCGCGTCTTATATGCCGTCAAATTATGGAGGCGCGTGGTCTAATGGTTAGAGTCGTAGGAAATGGACTCGTCAACTGGACGAAGCTGTTGGAATTTCACATGGCCCTAATACCCTTGTGAAAGGTATGAATCCAATTCTCCCTCCAGCTATAGGTAAATAGCAGGGCAGACTGGACTCTTTAACCATGGCTAGGTAACCAGTCTAGGAGAAGGAAAACTCTGAATTCAAACCTGTTAAACTCCGCTTAAAAAATTGACCTTGTGTCGCATCCTGCTCGTGCGGAGGGGTTGGTAATTATATATATGCCGTCAAATACGGCAATTGATTGATTTTAGTGGCATGATAGAGCGTCTAGGGTTATATTATCTTTAGATGTTAGAGAATCGCGTTCATTGAGCGTTCATATTTACATTTTTTGTGTACTTGTTTTTTTTTAAGTGTGTGTGTGTGTTTCCTTTTAACTCGGAACTATCGAATACTAATTTTCAAACATCTAACTGAGTAATGGAGCCTAATATGTACTACCACTCCGGGTCAGAGTGGATCTGGGAGTAATGGTAATGAAGTGATTGCCAGAACTAGCAAGTCACCATAAAGTGCAGTTTCGCATACAATCGAAGTCACCCTCTTGAGGATTTCAAATTTTGTTGTATACTCTTCTTTTTACTTTCTTACTTCTATTCTTCTAGTGTCTCTTCTAGCGTCTGGACCTAGTCTTGGGGACTTCGTGTCTGGTCTTCTAGGTCAGTCTTGTTACCAAGACATTCATTAACCACAAAACCATATTATTTTCGTAAGCTTTTATTTTAAACTAAACATTTTTCATCTGACTAACATAGCGCGCGTATGCAGTGAGCTCAAGTTAAGGCAGTACATCTTCTCTGCTCGACGTCCAAACTGAAAGTGAAGACCAACCAGGTCCCACGTGACTTCACGTATTTCGCGGCTTTCTGTAACATTCCATGGAAAGTCCCGCCCGTGATATGAAAAGGCCATCCCCTCTGAAATACAGGGGATTGACAATTATCTATGCATAGATTATGTAACAATTTATTGAATTGCTGACACGTGTTTCGACTAAGAATTTGTCTTTGTATACATAGTATCCTATTTAGTATTATTTTAAATAATAATAATAATAATAATAATAATAATATAATAATAATAATAATAATGATAATAATAATAATGGACATTTGCTTCCGGTTTTTGTCTGTAACAAAAATTACGTCACTGCTTACGTCACATTACCCAAAATCGTCATAACATAGAATAAATACACTCAAAAATTTGAACGTGCAACATTAGACAGTCCTCATTGTTTTTTAAAACAAGTTTTAATAAATACATGACTGGTATTATATATCTATATATAGTTTGTTTTATTTTAATACATATTTAAAGTTTACATTTCAAATTGTTTTATTTTTAATCCTTTAATGAATTTGATGATTTTACTTACTTAGGGTACAAACTCGCTGACATTGAATTTTTTGCTCCCACCCCTCAGGCAATATGTTTCAAAAATCTATTTTTACATTAAAAAAAAAACAGGTCTTCTTCGAGGCAGAATATTTTGATTTTTGAAAATAAAGCGGTGTGAATACAGAAAATTTGTATACTCAAATCTTATATTTCTCTATTATTATTACTTTATTTTATTTTATATCTAAAATAATATTAAATATGATACTATGTATACAAGACAAATTCTTGGTCGAAACATGTGTCGGCAATTCAATTTTTTATCCATAGAACATTTTCCTTTTATTAATCTTTCAACATAATTGTCGATCACACACACACACACACACACACACACCAACGGATGGGGTCCTAATAGCATCGACCCCAATGGGATGACTTAAAGGGTTTATTTACTTCTTGAGGGGGAATGCCGAAGGGATCGACGCAATTTTTGTTCTTTCCCACCCATGAGCTTCGGCTTGTGGTGGGCCCACGTTAAAACGAGGCCTTGTGCCCAGCCCATACAAGTGGGGTATGAGGCAAATACACACATATATATATATATAAGCAATTGGTAATTTGCTTGAAGCATTGTTAAGTATGTTATAATATATTAATAATTTGAAGGCCAATACAATGCGTATGAAAAATAAAATCAAAAGATGTTATTTTTGTCTTATCGATTTCGAAGCATAAACTTCATCATCAGAGATTCGTATCAGAAAATTTTCTGATACGAAACTCTGATGATGAAGTTTATGCTTCGAAATCGATAAGACAAAAATAACATCTTTTTGTTTTTATTTTTCATACGCATCTTATTGGCCTTCAAATTATCAATATTATATATATATATATATATATATATATATATATATATATATGTACATATATATATATATATATATATATATATATATATATATATATATATATATTGATCAGCAATCAGATGAAGAAAACCCCGTCGTAAAGGATTGCCATTCGTGTATTCTTAAGTGCTTGTCTTGGCCTTGCTATTGACTTAGCACTTTTGCCTCTTCCTTCTCATATTTTAATCAAGAATTTTTCTTTACTATTCATCGGTTGGGTTTCCCACCCTGATCCCCGGAAAGAGAAAATAAGAAAATAATCAAAATGTTCGTTCGTCATCGTCGTCAAAGTGTGAGACCCAACAGGCCATCTCCTTCCCATCTAATTTACTGCACGCTGAGCAACACAATACACAGTATTAAATGTCTCGCAATAAAAGTTTCTCTTAAATTTAAAATTGGTAAAAAATTAATTTAGTTTGTTTCATTTCTTTAAAAACTTTCCCATCGTTTTTCTTCTTTAAATTAATAACCACTTTATGAAGATCTTGTGGCTTCTCAAATCGCGATATGTTATCAACGGATAGGATTGAGTTAATACAATTCTAAGGTTGCTGGTTCAATCCTGATCACGGGCGAAAATAATAGATGGTTTGGTTGGTTGGTTTATTAATTTTAACGGCATATCAACCCGTCCAGGGTTATATCATGCCTAGCGGTTGGGTTGTTATACATATTGTGTATTCATATATATGCATTTAGTAATTGGTTTTAATAATGTGTTAGCATTATTGGGAATCATACTGTTTGCCATTGATTTGTTTCATGTCTATATTCTATGGTATAATTTTATTTCCCTCAAAAAGGAGAAAATATCCTCTATGTTAACATTTTCGAATAGGTCCTTCATATTGTTTGCTTTAAAATAATGTTTTCTGATGTGAGCAAAAAATCTGCATATACTTAATTACGTCATT
Organism: Doryteuthis pealeii; assembly: GCA_023376005.1. Classification (NCBI taxonomy): domain Eukaryota; kingdom Metazoa; phylum Mollusca; class Cephalopoda; order Myopsida; family Loliginidae; genus Doryteuthis; species Doryteuthis pealeii. Next base: position 89,156,627 of record CM042158.1, on the reverse strand, counting down.
TTCTTTTTTAATTAATAAGCATTCTATGAAAATTGTTTCATCTGCTTCTTCTCAGATCACGGTATGATATCAACGGATATTAAGATTGGGTTAATCTTGCTGAGAAATTAAATGGAAAATTATTCCAGAATGATTAGCAAAGACCTACATCAATTGACTATGAGGATTCTGGATGCAAAAGACTGTTTTTACTGGTTTGTTTGTTTTACGGCATATCAACCTCAGTGGGTCATTTAATGCCGACAAAGTTTTGAAATAAATTCATTCTTAATGGATAATCAAATTTTGTTTATCAACTCACGTTTTTTTCTATTTAACCCATAGATGGGACCTTAACAGGAACTACCACTCCAGGGCAGAGTGGACCAGAGAGCAATGGTGATGAAGGGGTCCTCCACATTCCCCAGATCTCCAAAACTGGAACCTCACCATCAGATAGAGTTTAACGTCATACCCAGGACATGTACACTCTCATTCTAGCACCCATATGATAAGAAGGATTGGGGGTTGCAATTGGGTTGGGGCAACCCTATAGGTGCTAGGGCTTGACGTGACCAGCCGATTGATCAGAGGGGGCCTCTCCGACCGCCCGTCTAGCCTGTGTAAGGTTCTAAGTGGAGTGTTGCAGGTCATGAACTGCCATCCACCAAGACTCCGTCCTTAAGCATCACGGGTCGCCACCCACGGCCAACAGGTGGCCCCATTTGGGGGAATCTTACCCCTCTGCAGAGGTGCAGTCGGTGCATTCTAACGCCCCAGCCAACAGGGCGGTAACGATAAAGAGGAAATCAATAGTCCCCAACCCCAGCTTTGGCTAAATAATAGAGAAAATTGGTGAGGCAACGAGTCTGCGAGAAGGAAATCTTTGAATTCAAACCAGCTTTACTCCACTTAAATATTGATATTGCATTACATTCTGACCATAGTGGAGGGTTGGGAAAATTCATGCTTACGAGACCCTGCTACATAGTCTAGAAAAGGCAGTACGGAAAATCGACCTCTATGTGAACTCCGATAAAACCAACTACATGTGTTCTAAAAAGAAAGGGGGCTTCTCTACACTTGACGGTAAGCCTCTAAAGCCGTTAGAACAATTCACGTACCTAGGTAGTAATATCTTATCCACAGAAAGCGATGTTAAGGAACAATGAATGATAGGGACGATTGGCGAGAGATTGTCATGGATATACGTGCTGCTAGCACGACATGATGATGATATATAAACTCGAGGTGATATGATTGGCCAACCTTCTTAACTTCAACTTCTTAAGCGGAGTTAAAGTTTAGAATTCAGAGTTTTCATTCTCCTTGACTGGTTGCCTAACCAAAGTTTTTAAAAAAAGCAGTCAGCCCTATTATTTACCCATAATTGGAGGAAAAATAGTTGGATTATACCTTTCTCAAGTTTATCAGCGCTATGTGAAATTTAAACAGCCTTTCCAGGATTCGAACTCGTCTCGCCGTGTCCATTTCTACGACGGTAACCATTACACCACGTGCCTCCACTTGAAGTCGCTATATTACGAACCATTACACC
>CM042158.1:89107590-89150090 GCA_023376005.1 Doryteuthis pealeii | reverse complement strand
TGCCAAAACCGTATACGTGGTAATTTTTTTTAGTGCCCATAAAGTATTGTCAAAATTAAAGATAGAGGTGAGCAGGTAGTGGTGTAGCTACCGTGTCCCAATAGTGGACTAACTCTTCCTAGAACCCTCCTCTCCAGTAGGCATAAAAAGGAGATTTGTTAATTTATGAGGAAGTGCGTCCCGGTCTCCTGCCTCAAAAATTGCTACCCGGTGACTATCAAAATAACAACCCCAGCTCGTTGTAATTCTTGTTTATTTATCGTAATTTGTCGTAATTCTTCTTTAGATATGAAGATGGATATATATAGTTTGGAATAGACTGAGATAAATAGATAGATAAACAAATAAAATAATATAGATAGATATGAACAAATGGAGATAGATATTTTCGACAAGTAAATGTATTCGGGAGGGGGGGGTTCACTTCTTTTTTTGTCGTAATTCTTGTTTATTCAAACTAAAAACAAGATATTAAACAAACAGGAATAAAAAAAGATCTTAGTATTTAAAGTAATATAGATAAATATGACCAAATTGAGATAGATAGATAGATAGATAGATAGATAGATAGATAGATATGAAGATGGATAGTTTTGAATAGACTGAGCTGGGTCGTTATTTTAATAGTCACCGGGTAGCAATTTTTGAGGCAGGAGACCGGGACGCACTTCCTCATAAATTACCGGAGATTTTTTGTGTTGGAACGAGTCGGTAAAAGAGTTTGTAACTCGTTACTGCTGTGTAGTGAAATCTGTCTTGTACGGCTTTAACTGTTAGATATGAAGATGGATATATAGTTTGGAATAGACTGAGATAGATAGATAAACAAACAAAATAATATAGATAGATACGAACAGAGCTTAGAAATGTGTGTTTTGCTCGACTGTGATGTGAGCCAGGTTTTTTTTTCTAAGTTTCAGTTTCCGAGGTTGCTTGGTTGCAGGCCGTCTTAGTGGAGCTTGTTGCTTCTTTCTGCAGTCGGTTAACCAGGCTAACAGTTATTGCGAGAATTCGCAATAGTATGAACCCCATGAACTGGCACTTTTGTTTTCGACCAGAGCCTTGCCCTTCCGACGGGGCTTAGAATACAATGTATCTCCGGCAAATAGGGTGACCTTAGTATGACACTGACCTGCAGAGTTTTCACTTCTGGAGCTCTGGAGTATGAGGTACACCTTCATCGCCATTACTCCCAGGTCCACCCTGACCCGGAGCAGTTTAGCTTAGTCGGTAGAGAATCCGCCTAAAACCACAAAGTTCCGAGTTCGATTCCAGTCTTCATTAACTCAATGCATGAGTAGCTCAGCTTAAATCCTTGCAGTAAAATTAGGAGCGTGGTGGTAGGCGTGGCGTGCTATCTCAGATGCAAAAATACCATCACTATTTTAAAGGGATAGACTCCCTCGCTGTCGACTATAGGAAACTCCTGCAACTTTACTTACTATTATGGTTCAAATAGATCTGTTAAACCGCGTGCAAAATTCTCTTAAGAAACAACTATATAATAATGTAAATATGAATGTAGAATGAACGCAATTCCTTAACCTCTTGACATAAAATAAGCCTAGATGGGTTGGCATACCGTTAAAATCAATCAATCAGTCACCTAGCTATTTTACGAAGGTTCAGATCTCAGTTTACCAGTTTTCTGATCTGGGTTTGACTATAGAAGGGCCGGTTTAGCTCAGTCGATAGAGCGTTCGGCTAGAAATCACATGGTTCCTGGTTCGATACCGGCCCTCGCCAACACGGCGTATGAGTAGCATAGGGACCTGTGCGGTAAAGTTATGAGCTGGTGGTAGGTGTGGCGCTCCACATCAGACTCTAAAAATAATCTCCTTGGTCTAAAGCTAGTGAATAGGGGATAGACTCCCTCGATATCTGGCTGATATCGACTTTAGGGCGCCCCGACGACAATTCCTCGCTCACTCGAACAGAATCTAACAAAAGGTAGTCTAATACTGCAGCTCCAAATCTCTATCGCACATGAGTAAGAGAGAGAGAGAGAGAAAGAGAGAGACAGACAGACAGACAGACAGAGACAGACAGACAGACAAATATATATATATATATATGTATATGTATGTGTGTTTCTGTGTGTGTTTCTGTGTGTGTGTGTAAATATAAAAATATTATTAAAGAATATTCAGAGGATTATTGGACCATATGACCTTTAGGCACCCCTTTTTGATCTCGATTAAGAAAGGACATATTTTTAATTTACACCGTCAATATCCGGTTGTTTTAAAAGACGATTTTAAGAATTTTTAAAAAATTATAAAACTAACCCCTAAGCCTAACCCCTAAAAAACAACCGGATATTGACGGTGTAGATGAAAAACATGTCCTTTCTTAATCGAGATCAAAAACGGGTGCCTAAAGATCCGGATGATTTATTTATAAATAATAGTATGACACATTTAACGTTTCGTTTATTAAACCATCTTCAGTTTCATGATCAGTTTAATGTGAGCTCCCACGCATTGGCAATGTAACTTTTTCCCTTACACTCGGGATCAATGTTCCATAGGATTTAGATTCCTCCGACGTTTTCCTTAAAGCACACATTTCTTGTATTTTCCCGTGCTCTGTCCGTGGACATGGCTGAAGCAGAGTAACATATACTACACTCTAATCCCAACAACAAAGTTCTAATCGATTCCCTTCGGTTGTAGAGTACGATTCGTGATCACACTCACGTGCGCATGGCGGGTGATATGCCAAGTAGAATCCTGGTTCCAGCAACCAGTATCATTCAGGTCGCAGACGACCCCAACACACACACACACACACATATATATATATATATATATATATATATATATGTATACATATATAATATTTATGTACTGATATATAAATGTATATATATATATATACACAGGGTATATAACTATATTAGGAGACGCGTGATCTAATGGTTAGAGTCGTAGAAAATGGACTCATCAAAGCGAGTTCAATTCCTGGACGAAGCTGTTGGCATTTCACATGGCGCTAATACTCTTGGGAAAGGTATGAATCCAATTCTCCCTCCAGTTATGGGTAAAATGGCAGGACAGACTGCACTCTTTAACCATGGCTAGGTAACCAATCTAGGAGAAGGAAAACTCTGAATTCAAACCTGTTAAATTCCGCGTAAGAAATTAACCTTGTGTCGCATCCTGCTCGTGCGGATGGGTTGGTAAATATGTACATATATACAGGGTGACCCCCCCCAAAAAAAAAAAACAAATAAAAATAGGCCTGACTTTTTTTTAAGTCTGTTTTTGTTTGTTTTTTTTTATCACCCTATATATATATATATATATATATATATATATATATATCTTATTATAATGGAGATTGTGTGTTTGTCTGTCTGAAGCCGAAACTAAATCACTACTCAAGTCACAATTCCCTTAGGTATTGACGTCACATTCACCATGAATTTATTTTTATTTAAACCTCAGTTATTGGTAAAATTGTTATACCTTATTAATACTTTTGACTTTATCTACATTCTAATAACATGCAATTGTATTTATATATGCAACAAAATAGCGGGTTACAGTGTGAACAGGAAAGCTAATTTGCATATTGATATCAAAAGTTTAATTTTATTAAATATGCGCTTGGTATTATTGATTTCTAATTGTTTGTTTTTTTCTTAATGAATATGAGCAAAAAACTCGGGGATAAATCTTAAAGAAATCCTTTAATATAAAGAAATAACAGTAATTTTATTCTTTACCTCCTAATTTAACTAAATAGTTAAATTAGGAAAATTCAGCAATAAAAGGAGGGAGTGGTGAAAAATGATGGAAGACTTAGTTTCAAAGTTGTTCTATTCTTCGATTATACCCCCTCTGTTTCAAATCATTTTATTTGGATTTTTATTTAGTTTCAAAAGTATTTCAAATTTAACATATTTCATTACATTAAAATTCAAATACTTGCACCCGGAGGGTGCATACATTTGCTAGTATATATAACAATTTCATAGTGTCTCACCGTTGTTTTGTTTTTGTTTTTTTGTTTTTTTATTAATAAGCTTTTCTTAGTCTTATACACAGGCCTCAGGATTTTTTTCGCAGTATCTGCTGTTTGTAAATGGTCATCCATTTCAGAAGTGAAGAAGCCGTGACTTGACCGTAACACGAATACCCTCGCCACCGTTGTGGAGGCATTTTTACAAGTGAGACGCTTCACAGATCATAAGGATCTGCGAAGTGGAAGGGAATGATTTCCATGTGAAAAGTCATTCATGCAATTCATTCTGATTCAACACCAGGTGATATGAAAAGGATTCTTTTCAAGGGAACTTTCCGTTGGGATTCTTGGATATTTTATGAGGGTAGCTTCATTGGTTGATTGATTGAGATCCGCTCGCATACATGGAACATCTGATAACATTTCCACACAGACATGAGATAAAAGGAAAGCCAAAATGGCATGCCTTTCTATGCTCTCAATTCACGTCTTTTAAGATGGGGGAAGGAAGGGGGAGATGAAGGAATGAAGGAAGAAGAAAAGGAAGGAAGTGAGGAATGAAGTAAGGAAGAAGAGAAGGAAGGAAGTGAGGAAGAAAGAAGGGCTGGAATGAATGAAGAGGAGAGAAGGAAGGAAGTGAGGAATGAAGTAAGGAAGAAGAGAAGGAAGGAAGTGAAGAAGAAAGACTGACTGGAAAGAATGAAGGAAGAAGAGAAGGAAAGGAGTGAGGAATGAAGTAAGGAAGAATGACAGGAAGAAAGAAGAGAAAGAAGGAAGGAAAAAGAACGGGAAGGAAGTGAAGAAGGAAGTAAAGACGAAAGAAGAAAGAGACGAAGGAAAAAAAAGACCGGAAAGAATAAAAAAGAAGGAAGGAAGTTGGGAGAAGAAAAAAGAAAGAGAAGAAGGAAAGAAGGACGAAGAAAGAAAAATGAAATGAAAAAAGAAGAGAAAGAAAGAAGGAATGAAAGAAGAAGAGAAGGAAGGAAGTGAGGAATGAAGTAAGGAAGGGAACGAAGGAAGGAAGTGAGGAATGAAGTAAGGAAGGGAAAGAAGGAAGGAAGTGAGGAAGGAAGAAGGGCTGAAATGAATGAAAGAAGAAGAGAAGGAAGGAAGTGAGGAATGAAGTAAGGAAAGGCGAGAAGGAAGGAAGTGAGGAAGAAAGAAGGACTGGAATGAATGAAGAAGAAGAGAAGGAAGGAAGAAGAGAAGGAAGGAAGTGAAGAAGAAGAAGGGCTGGAAAGATTGAAAGAAGAAGAAAAGGAAGGAAATGAGGAATGAAGTAAGGAAGAATGACAGGAAGAAAGAAGAGAAAGAAGGAAGGAAGAAGAACGGGAATGAAGTAAAGAAGGAAGTAAAGACGAAAGAAGAAAGAGACGAAGGAAAAAAGACCGGAAAGAATAAAAAAGAGAAGGAAGGAAGTTGGGAGAGAAAGAAGAAAGAGAAGAAGGAAAGAAGGATGAAGGAAGAAAAATAAAATGAAAAAAGAAGAGAAAGAAAGAAGGAATTAAAGAAGGGGGAAGAGAAGAAAGCAAGTGTGGAATGAAGTAAGGAAGAATGATAGGAAGAAAGAAGAGAAAGAAGGAAGGAAGAAGAACGGGAATGAAGTAAAGAAGGAAGTAAAGACGAAAGAAGAAAGAAACGAAGGAAAAAGACCGAAAGGATAAAAAAAGAGAAGGAAGGAAGCTGGGAGAGAAGGAAGAAAGATAGGAAGGAAAGAAGTATGAAGGAAGAAAAATGAAAAAAGAAGAGAAAGAAAGAAGAGAAGAGAAGAAAGGAAGTGTGGAATGAAGTAAGGAAGAATGACAGGAAGAAAGAAGGAAGGAAGAAGAACGGGAATGAACTGAAGAAGGAAGTAAAGACGAAAAAAGAAAGGGATGAAGGAAAAAAAGACCGGAAAAAATAAATAAAAAAAAGAGAAGGAAAGAAGTTAGGAGAGAAGGAATAAATGGAGGAAGGAATGAAGGATGAAGGAAGAAAAATGAAATGAAAAAAAGAAGAGAAAGAAAGAAGGAAGAAGAGAAGGAAGGAAGGAGGAAGGAAGTAATGAAGAATGACAGGAAGAAAGAAGAGAAAGAAGGAATAAAGTGAGGAAGTATGGACGGGCAAAAAGGAAGAAAGAAAGGAAGGAAAATAGCTGGAAAGAAGAGAAGGAAAGAAGTGGACAAGAAAGAAAAAAGAAAGAAAGAGAGTGAGAAAAGAAGGAAAGAAAGAAGGAATGAAGAAGAACGAGAAGAAAGTGAGGAAGGAAGAAATAAAAGCAAGAAGGAAGGAAAACAGGAGGGAAATAAAGGAGGAATGAAGTTAAGAAGAAGGACAGAAAGAAGGAAGAACCGGAAGGAAGTGATGAAGAAGAAAGAAGGGGGAAGTGAAAGAGGAAAGAATGAAGGGGGGCATGAAGGGGGTGATAGATGAAAAAAGGAAGAAAGAAAAACAGGAAAGAACGAAAGGAAGGAAACCGAAGGGTTGTATGTATTTGCCCAACTCGTTCCTCACATGTGTGACACAAGGTCGCAATGATCGAGCTTTCAGCTAAGTAAGAAGAAGGTTCGTATGCAAGTGAAGTATTTGGAGAAGAAAGAAAGGTGGAAGGAATATAATATCTATTTATCTACCACGCCTCAGAGTCAGTTGAACGTGAGGGGTAAGGCATGTGCGTACTCATGGGCAAAGTCAGAAATAAACCAGTTCTATTGGTTGATTGGATTTTACGGCATGTCAACTCTTGTTGGGTTATTTTATTCAGAAGACGTTCTTGTTTTATCTATTCTTGTTGAGCCCCTAGCACCTATATGATTTTCCCAACCCTATTGCCCATATGGCAAGCCCCAACCCCTTTTTATCATATGGGTGCTAGAAGGCGGTGGCTGCGGGTCTACATGTCCTGGGAATGACGTTAAACTCTATCTGATGGTGAGGTTCCAGTTTTGGAGGTTTGGGGAATGTGGAGCACCCCTTCATCACCATTGCTCCCTGGTCCACTCTGACCTGGAGTGGTAGTACCTGTTGGGGTCCCATCTATAGGTTAAATAGAAAAATGTATTCATAAAAAAAATTGTATCATCCATTAAGAATTGATTTATTTCAAAACTTTATCGGCATTAAATAACCCACTGAGGTTGATATGCCGTAAAACAAAACAAACCAAACCATCTTGTTGAGCATTCAATCTTTTTAAACTTTTTTTTGATTTTTAACTCATTTTTTAAAATTTATAGATGGGACTATAATAGATTCTACCACTCCGGGTCAGAATTTCAGAAGTGCTTAGACCAATGGAAATCTCGCTGGAATAAATATGCTGAAATTGAAGCGGGTGTTATTTTGAAGAAAGTTAACGTTTCAATATTGTTTTTCTTTTTTTTTCTTTTTTTTTTGTTTGTTTTTTTTATTTTTGTTTTTTGTTTGTTTATTTTATTTTTTATAAAGCTTCAGTCTCGATATTTTTTCAACTCACGTTTTCTTTGCACTTTTAACACTTGGGTTATTTTATACCGAAGACGTTCTTGTTTATTCATTCTTGTTAAGTATTCAATTTCTTTTAAACTTATTTTTAACACATTTTCAAACTCATTTTTCGATCTATTTAATCCATAGAGGAGACCCTAACAGGTTCTACTACTCTGGGTCAGAGTTTCGGATGTGCTTAGACCAATGGAAAACTCGCTGGAATAAATATGCTGAAATCGAAGCGGGGGTATTTTGAAGAAAATTAACGTTTTAATCATTGTTCTTTTTTTCTTGATACAGCTTCAGGGTTAAACCTACTTAACGGACATAAATTCCACCATCATATGTCACCCCACCGAAAGAAAAAAATACTAAAAATCAGGGAATTATCCGAATTTAATAAAATTTTCAGTGTTGATATATTAATGAATAAAAATATAATACACTAGTTATTTTATTTGAAAACTCGTACATTTCTTCAGGTCAGTTAACTTTGAACCACGTATCTTTGAGGCGTAACATAGATTAACAAACATACGTAGTTCAAAGTTAATTGACCTGAAAAAATGTAAAAGTTTTAAAATAAAATAACTGGTACATTATATTTTTTATTCATTAATGTATTGACACTGAAAATTTTATTAAATTCGGTTAATTCCTTGATTTTTAGTATTTTTTATTTTCTTTCGGCGGGGTGACATACGATGGTGGAATTTATGTTCGTTAAGTAGGATTTAACCCAGCTTCAGTCTCGATACTTTTTTTCAACTCACAACGTCTTCTTTGTATTTTATATCATGACACTTTGACGTCTACTCAATGTTTTCCTTTTATAAGCTCCCGATTTTGTTTAGACTTGTGCCAAATATTTCAGACGATGTTGACTGGGAACAATCCTCCTTTTTTTGCCACATTCTCTGTCGGATTTCTTTCCTGAAGAAAAAAAAGCTTTATAATTACATCTATTGTTTCAACTGACAGCTCTTTTGTTAAAGCTGTGTTGTTATTTACTAAGCTATACTTAACGCAGTCTTCAAGTTGCTTACAGTATCTCCTATTGCTTAACTCGTCACCCATCTAAGTACTGAACAGGTTTATTGGTGCTTAACTTCGATTATTAAACGGGAACCAGTGCTTTCATTGTAGCTAGATCATAAGTCGGTACCGTTATAGTATGTGGCCTACCTTTTTGATTCTGTTATAGTATGTGGCCTACCCTTTTATTCTGTTATAGTATGTCTTTTTGATTCTGTATAGTATGTGGCCTACCTTTTTGATTCTGTTATAGTATGTAGCCTACCCTTTTTATTCTGTTATAGTATGTGGCCTACCCTTTATTCTAGTATGTGGCCTACCTTTTTGATTCTGTTATAGTATGTGACCTACCTTTTGATTCTGTATAGTATGTGGCCTACCTTTTTGATTCTGTTATAGTATGTAGCCTACCCTTTTATTCTGTTATAGTATGTGGCCCTTTTTATTCTGTTATAGTATGTGGCCTACCTTTTTTATTCTGTTATAGTATGTGGCCTACCCGGTTTTAATGTGGCCTACCTCAGTAAGAGTATATTTATAGATATAAGTAGTAGGCAATTTATTGAAACTAATTATTTTTCACATATATTCAATTTCAAGAAATTCAATTCAGTCATATGCTGTATATAGTAATTACGAATAATTAAAAAAGAATTTATCCATAATTTACATGAATCAAATCTATCTAATTCTAAAATATTCTAAAATTCTGAAATAGGGTTAGGGTTAGGGTTAAGGATGGAATCTTGGTGACTGAGCTGACCATAACACACAAAACTCCACTTTGGCCCTTACTTAGGCTATACGGGCAGTCGGGGAGACTTCATCAGATCAATCGGCTGGTCACATCAAGCCCTAGCACCTATATAATATGTCCAGATCGTATTGATCTGATGGTAACCCATACCTTCTTATTATGTATGAGCTGGAAGGTGGTGGTTGATCGTCTTGGTGTCCTGGGCATGACGTTAAACTGGATCTGGTGGTGAAATTCCAATTCTGGAGCTCTGGAGAGTGCGGAGTACATCTTGCCAATACCCAAATCCAACCTGACACTGAGTGATAAAGATTTATCACGTACCCCACGTGTACGGGTTAGGCACAAGGCCCTATTAATGTGGGACCAACCACGAACCGAAGCTCATGAGGTGGGTGCAAAAAATGCGTTGATCCCGTCGGTATTCTCCCTCAAGGGGGCCGCCTCAGGCACCGGGCAATAAACCCAGCCCCACCCCTTTAAATTGAGGGGGCAGGTGTTGCCTGGGGGATGTCACCCTGGGATCAACCATGTTATTTTACGAAGTCCAGGGCTGAAGTCACCGACCTGCATTTATTAGTTCTCATCTAAAGGTTAAATAGATTTTTAACAATGATTTTTTAATGTGTTTTTAAAAAAAGTTTTGAAAAAATTTGAATAAATAAAACAAAAACATCTTGGGCATAAAATAACCCAATGAGGGTTGATATGCAGTAAAAACTTACGTCCAGCTAAGGCTGTACCATTTTGGCCCAAACCAATCTTTAAGGAATTGTTAGAATCATCTCTAGAAACTCATAACTCTAATAAGACTATACTAGGAGATCCTAGCGCGTGGTGTAATGGTTAAAGACATGGGAAATGGACTAGTCCGCCCGAGTTCAAATCCTGGCTGTGGTAACTTATTTCACTTAGCGCTAATATCCTTGGGAAAGGTATGAATCCTACTCTCCTCCAGCTATGGATAAATAGTAGGGCAGACTGGGTTCTTTAACCTTGGTTAGGCAACCGGTCTAGGAGAAGAAAACTCTGAATTCAAACCTGTTGAACTCCGCTTAAGAAATTGACCTTGTGTCACATCCTTATCGTGCGGAGGGGCAGGTAATATATATATACTAGGAGATCCAGATCCCATTGGTTCTTGGATGGGATCTGCCTCTCAGTCATATTTTGAAACTAGACCCACAGATTCATACTATTAAATAGTGAGCTCGATTCTTGCTGGATGCCTTATAATTAATTCGTTTGTTTTTTGTTTTGTTTTACGGCATATCAACCTCAGTGGGTCATTTAATGCCGATAAAGTTTTGAAATAAATCAATTCTTAATGGATAATACAATTTTTTATAAATACATTTTTCTATTTAAACCATAGATGGGACCCTAACTGGTACTACCACTCCGGGTCAGAGTGGCCCAGGGAGCAATGGTGATGAAGGGGTGCTCCACATTCCCCAAACCTCCAAAACTGGAACCTCACCATCCGAGAGAGTTTAACGTCATTCCCAGGAACCGCAGCCACCGCCTTCTAGCACCCATATGATAAAAAGGGTTGGGGCTTGCCATAAGGGCAATAGGGTTGGAAAATCATATGGGTGCTAGGGCTTAACGTGACCAGCCGATTGATCGGAGGGGGCCTCTCCGACCGCCCGTCTAGCTCAAGATATTAATTCTTTTAATCTCTACGTATAAAAGGCTTTATGTTAATCCGACCTGGTGGGAGGTCAGGAATTTTTTTTTTAATTTTTGGGAAGTAAAAAAGGGGCTGATGGTACAGGTTAACATCCTCTAAGCGTAGCCATCCCATAGTTTTTGCCAGCGGGGGTGGGGGCTTTGAGCAGGTTAAAGTGAACTTATACCTTTTTTTTTTATATAGATAAACTCTATTCTATTAAATCGTCCTTTAGGTGCCTTTTGATACTCTTTATGCAACGAATTACACTTAGTACCCGACTTGTTGCTGTCTGATCAAGTGTTAGGCAAGGGTTTTTGATTCCTGCTTTTCAAAATTACCCAATTCCTCCCCCACTTCATAATAATGTCCTTCGCTTTATCAAAATCCAATTGATAAACGTGACACATGCTGGCAGGCCGTAAAAAGAAGCGAACAATTTCCGTTTTCTATTGGCAACTCTGTTTACATTGAAACTGAATGCCTCGGCTTCAGATTTAGACAAACGCAACATGACAGAAGCGTTTCCGGTTTTCGAGACTTTAATGTTCACGCGCGAGACCAGACGAGATTTGCTCAGCAGAAATGTCCGGTGTAAGAATTAGATTGTTCCAATTAAGATGTGGCCAAGAAAAGAAGGAAATAGAATTTCAGATAAACTGAATATAGTTTTAATTTCTCCAGACGTGAGAGATCTACATCGTTACAGATTGTTTGCATGTAAATTAATGTTTACTTATTAAAAAGGATACTGTTCGCTGGGAAGTAATTGTATACTCATTTATTAGGTACCACCAAAATGTTTGCCGATTTTCATTTTTAAAACGAAATATCTTATTATAATGGAGATTGTGTGTCTGTCTATCTGTAACCGAAACTAAACTGCTCAAATCATAATTCCCTTAGTTATTTACATCATATTCTCGATGAGTTGATTTGATTTAAACCTCAATTATTAATAAAATTGTTTTACATCATTAAGACTGTTGACCATATCTACATGCTAATAATATGCAATTGTATTTATATATACAACAAAATAACTGTTTACAGTGTGAATGGGAAGGCTAATTTGCATATTGATTATAAATATTTGATTTTAGTAAATATGTGCTAAGTATTATTAGTGTGTAATTGTTTTGTTTTATTTTTATAAACATGAGCAAAAATCTCTTCAATAAATCAAAAAAGAAATCCATTAACAAGAAGAAATAACTAACTTTATTCTTAACTTCATATTCTGACTAAATAGTTAAATTATGAAAATTTAGAAATGAAAGACGGAAGTGATGGAAGAGTAATCTTCAGTTGTTTCGATTATTTTTTTTTCAAATCTTTTTTATTTAGTTTAATTAGCCTTTCTAATTTTATATAAGATTTTATCACTTTAAAACTTAGATACTTGCACCCGGAGGGTGCATATATTTGCTAGTTATTATAATGAATATTCGGTGTCTGCCTGTCTGTAACCGAAACTACATCAGTGCTTATGTCACAATACCCCCATGAATTGCGTACATTTATCAATGAGTAGTTTATAATGGTCAAAATCATTAATGGATAAAATAAATCTTATTTATTAACAATACCTTTATGAAAATCTGAGTTAGATTTGCCTCAAAACAGCCCATGTTATTAGTGCGTTTAAAATCCTGCAATGTGTCTTATATATCACTAAGCGCGTGGTGCGATGGTTAAAGTCATAGGAAATGGACTCGTCGCCCCGAGTTCAAATCCTGGTCGTGGTAATTGCATTTTCACTTAGCGCTAATATCCTTGGGAAAGGTATGAATCCTACTCTCCCTCCAGCTATGGGTAAATAGCAGGGCAGACTGGGCTCTTTAACCATGGCTAGGTAACCAGTCTAGGAGAAGGAAAACTCTGAATTCAAACCTGTTGAACTCCGCTTAAGAAATTGACCTTGTGTTGTATCCTGCTCGTGCGGAGGAGTTGGTAAAATATATATATATATCACTTAGAAATAAAGATTTACAAAATATATGGAGTGGTTAATTTGCATACCAGTTTTGATAAAATCTAGTTAAATAAATAACTACTGGTGTTATTGATCTCTAATATTATTGTTTTATTCTTAAACGTATTAAAATCAATCCTATACATGATTTTATGCAGAAACCAATTAAAATATGATTAAAATAAGTAATCATTTTTATATGCGTTCTTATTTAATTTCGTCAGTCTTTCTAATTCAATATATTTGATTACATTAAAACTTAAATACTTAATATTCTTGGCCTTGTGATTAATTTTTTATACATTTTAAACATTAAATTCTGACAAAAATTGACCAAAATAGGCACTTTGTGTGAAGTAATTATGTAGTAAAATTACATACAAAAAAACACACACTTTATTTTAAATTTAAAAGACTTATAACAGTTTCTTCTTAGAAATCAATAACAAAAAACATTAAATACACTATGTACAGAAAAGTGACTTACTTTTTGATATTAATTTAAATGAAATATCTTTCTTCTTTTTTCTTTATTTTTTTGTTTGCTTGAAAGACGCAGAAAATCTAGAATTTAAAAAAAAGTCAGCGAGAAATATGTTTAAAAAAATGTGAAGGCCAAGATTAATAAATAAAAGTTTCAAAATCAGGGAATTATCTGATTTTAATAAAATTGAAAAAAAAGTTGAATTTTTAATAAATTATATAAATTATAATTAGTTGAATAAACAACTCCGACCAAAGGTGTTACATACACAAAGGACTTTAATATAAGTACAACACATGGAAAAACATTTATGCAAGAATACATATACAACATAGAAAGTAGATACATAAGTAACACATATATGAATAGAAATACATTATAGAAGTTAGGAGCATACAGAAAGTAAGACTGTGTCCTGTAGAAGCAATGGTGTATAAGGAAGAATATGGAGAGTCCATAAGTAGTGTCACTTACTAGTGTTGTGTTGGGGCAGAAGCCCACACAAGAAGTGTAGGCATAAATGTCTAATCCATGTGTGAGAGGTCCCGTAGAAGAACAAGAGACAGAGAGTTCAAAATAGGCGCTTAAATACAAAAAAACCCTGGTGGTCAAAAACGGGAATCCAGAGGGAAGGTAACTCTTCCAGGCAAAGGGAAGACAACCAAACAGTGGGATATTTGAATTATGCATAAAATGCAGTGGGACAACTTTTTCGATTCAATTTTTCCTTAATCCTGTTTTTATTTTCGATACATACCCTTTTTCTGTTTTTTTTCTTTTGGACAAATTCGTTTTTTTTTTTTGGGGGGGGGACTGGGGTTTTTTTGGGTTTTTTTGCTTTTTTTAAATTTCATTGCTTCTTATGAGTAAATTGCAATAAATTGTACTATATATTTTTTCTCCAGTGGATGTTGCATACTGGCATCAAATTCTATATGTATATAGCGGCTTCAAATTCACGGCCCTACTTCGTGTATCTGCATACGTAGCGGGTATCGTCACTAACCCTAGACGATATATGTAGTTGTTGTTTAATGAAATCTACAACACATGGTGTAGTAGGAGTTTTGACTTTATTTCTCTCATCGGCTGTACGTGGTGGGTGGCGAGCGTTGACAATGGGAACTACCCTAGGGTTGACAATGACTACTACTACTGCTGGGATGACTAGCGTTGGTGAAGTGGAAGGGGTGGACGAACCTCACTGCCCGCTGGCAGCGATCGACCGTGTAGACGGTCAGACTCCTTGTGCTCTCTTCGCCGTCTGCTGTCTGACTGTCCCCTTGACGACTCGACCCTCTGGGTTTGTATTGACGACACGCCTACGCATCTTTATCTTTTGATCTGATAACGGACCTTTGTTATATATTTCTTTATCCTTTCCCTGCTTCCTTGACCGGAAACCCTCTCTTCCGTTTTTTTAACTTCTTTTCGCTTTTACCGGGAAAAAATCCTTTGTCATTTTTTTTTTCGTCTTTTCTTTGTTTAATTTAACAGAATTCCTATTTTCGTTTGTACAATATACAACATGGACACCTAGAGTAATGTTGGCCGACCAGCAAAAAAAAAAAAAAAAAAAAAAATTCATCAATCAGCTCTGTACGGATTCTGGATGGCTTGCGAAAGACCTGTCAGTGGCGGTGATTAGGGACTGGTGGTGAAATAGAGAGAGAGAGTCAAGAAAATCCATGCTCTCAGTGCAATCTGATGATGATCATGATGATGATGATATATATTATTAAAACAGAGAAAACTATTATACTCCTTTGTTTCAAATCTTTTTTATTTAGTTTAATTAGCCTTTCTAATTTTATATAAGATTTTATCACTTTAAAACTTAGGCATTTTTAAAAAAAAGCAAATATAATTTCTGTTTATTTAAAAATCGGCTCTGAATCATTTTCGATGATTTTTTAATAATGTATTTTGTCTGTTATTTCAGGCACACTTGCCCATCCGTAGAAAAATCTATTTTCTTTTACGTTATGAAACAAAAAGTCCTCATCTTCCGTCGTATGAGTTAATTTTCTATCATCTCAGCCACCCCACATCCACATTTCCGGGATAAACTGATAATAGAAGATAGTATACGTGGTTTAATATCGACGTAGAGTAATTAATTATATATACAAGGTGTCTCATAAAAGTTCTGAGTTTGAAGTTGTATTTACCAAGAGGAAATGAATGGAATGTTAATTTTTTCAGAATACAAGGTGTGTCAAAAGTACAAAAAAATCTCGATACTTTTTGACACATCTTATCTCTCTCTCTCTCTCTCTCTCTCTCTCTCTCTCTCTCTCTCTCTCTCTCTCTCTCTACATACATATATATATATATGTGTGTGTGTGTGTGTGTGTGTGTGTGTGTGTGTCTGTCTGTCTGTTTGGAAGAAACCGATGTAAATTTCCATAACGTTCTTATTAAGAATGTTGTTGCAGAATAACCACACTAAGTTTCTATTACTGTTGAATTGGTAAGACAAGGCAACAATCAGCCGTAACTCAATACGGATCTAACCTTGTTGCAACCCTATTGCAGAATGCCAGAGTATTTATGAAGCCTCATAACATCATAGAAACCAAGCAGCCAGTCAGAACCCAAGGAATGGAATCACCCAAATACATGAATGGACTATTCTTGAGTTCCATAAGTACCAGCTGTTTTGGTCACTAGTTCAGTTGTGCTTAGCCAGTTGCTGTTGTTCAAACCTACAGTATACTGAATGACTGACTGACTTCAATAGTTGTTTTCTTATGTATATGAAATTGATTATTTCTATTCAGCTTTTGATCTTCGAGTGAAAGTGACTGAAATATTAAAGTATATTCTACTCTCTAAAATTATATTCATCTCAGTGGAGAAACATGGTCAGGGGTAAGGGGAAATTACTAAGTTATAGGTATGGTGTAGAAAAGTAATTTGGGACCGTAAGCAACCCGAGCAATACGTAAGCTATACTATGTATGTAGTATATATATTTTGCCCTGAAGAGCTACAAGCGAAACCGTTAGTAGGTATATCTGACTCATTAGGTTTAACTTTATTATTTGCTCTACTCAAGTATTAAGCACTTTTTAGTTTTTAGTTTTAGATAATCCTAGTGGTATATATATATATATATATATATATATATATATATATATATATTTCTTTTTTATATATATGTTTATATATCTTTTATATATTTTTATTTTTTATATATTTTATATATATATTTTTATTTTTTTATTTTTCTATTATTATTATTTCATTTCATTTGTCTATTTAATAATAATAATAGTTTGAATCGTGTACACATAGATAAACTGACCGAAACACATGTGTAAGTGATATTGATTAAATTCATCTTTTATTATCCGTTCTGTTCTTTCTTTTCTTTATTCATTCTTCCTCATATCGTCGGATTCAATTCCAATTCCATTTTATATATATATATATATATATATATATATATATATATATATATATATATATTTCTTTTGGCCAAGTGTTATAGTATTAACAAATTATTTTCGGTTGGTACGACCCTCTTTTTTTTTTTATTTCACCCAGTTATGAGGCTAGGGGTTTGGGTTAGGTTAGGGTTAGTTTTATAATTAAAAAAAAAACTCAAAAAATCATGTTTAAACAACTGATTTTGACGGTGTAAATGAAAAAAATGTCCTGATGAAACGAGATCGAAAAAGGGGTGCCTAAAGGTCATATGGTCGGGTGAAGTTTGGTTGTATATTTTTATTATCAAAATATTTGCCGGGTTTTTCTTACCGCAAGGGTTTACCAATAAGTTTGGTATATTATATATACTAGTACAAAATATTAAAAAAACACCCTCCAGGGATGTGAAAATAGATTTTTGAAACATATTGGCTGGGGGGGGGGAGTAAAAAATTCAATGTCAGCGAGTTTGTACCCTAAGTAAGTAAAATAATCAAATATATTAAAGGATTAAAAAATAAAACAATTTGAAATGTAAACTTTAAATATGTATTGAAATAAAACAAATTATATATACATATACTTATTATTTCAAAGTTTATTTTGTTTAAGAATGGTTTTTCTAACCGAAAATACACGCACACTACATAAAGAAAAAAACAAACAAAAACTTCAAATAATCGAAGCTTTATTTATCAAACAAAAAAAAAACTACCTTAAACAAAATAAACTTTGAAATAAGTCAACATGTTCTTAAATGCTTATAATTTCCCGCTATCCTCTTCCACTATACCCCTCCCCTTCTCACAACTTGTGCCCCCCTCCCACAAAAAATCACTACTGCATCGCTCGCTCGAACCACTATCATTCCTAAAACCTCTCACTACCAATTGTTATTACCTCTCACTTCTAATTCCCTGCTACTACTCGTTCTCGTAAAAAACGAGACACGAAACCATACCATCGTTTCCTACCTGATGATGGCAAACTGTATTGCCGAAAGCGCTCGTTTTGAAACCTTTGGTGGACTGTTACATCAGTTACACCTCGACACCAAAAAGATGGCCCGAAAATTAGAAAGGATCAACCAAAAACTTGTCCGACAAGAATTGTCTGTACAGTTCAATAAAACTTGTATATATTATATATATATATATATATATATATATATAATATATTGATAAAAAAATTATTTATTTATTTATTGTGCATACAAAACCAATTTTATTCTTTACTCCTTTTCGTATATACCGTTTTTGATCCAACCAACATGAAGAAGGTACTGTGAACATATATATATATATATAAAAGAAATGGATACAATAGAAACCTACTCGAGTTTCACCATGAGGATCTTCAGGGTTAAATCCACTGAAGTAATCGAGGTACCGATTAATTGCAGCCGATTACACGTGTGTTCATTGAATAAGATGTTACGTCATAACCCTGAAGATCCTCATGGTGAAACTCGAGTAGGTTTCTATTATATCATTTCTCTAACAAATTTCCTCTACTTTGTATTGAGCACTTTGTTTTATTTGTTTTATCGCGGACTTAACCCCTGAATTCTGTGCACCTCCAACGATCGTGCCCATATTCACCGGTAAGCCACTTTTTATCTATCTATCTATCTATCTCTATCTATCTATATATATATATATATATATATATATATATATATTAACTTTTGGTTATGTATTTGATATTAACTTTTTTTTCCTTTTTACGTACTGTTAGCAGATTTACCCTATTATTTTTTCTGTTATCTTTTGTTTTTGTTTTTTTCTCTTTTTCTATCAGTTAATTGAATTCATAGAAGATTTTTAGTTCAAGGAATTTTATCTTTTATATCTCCGCGGTATGACACGACGCAAACATTAACCTATCGAACCAGATTGATATGTAATATGTTTATTCGTTGCATACCTTCCTAATGTCTTTCCTAATGCTCTCTCCACTCTCAGCCACCACCACCGCCAACCGGCACCACCATCTTCGTTAAATGGCCGCTGTCATCGCCACGGCAGTCCTTTGGTTTGTTGTTGCCATGTTGTGAATGAAAGCAGAGTAGTGTTTAGTGACGTTTGAAAAGCGCGAATCTTCTCCGGCTTCAGACGGTAGCCTCCCGTGAGGCACAAGATGGCGACCGGCGAGTTGGGCGGTGGGCAGCCCGGCAGTTCCCGCTGTTTCTATTGAAACAACGGACGACCACTTCCCGCCGAAAGCGTTTGTGGTGTCAACAGCGGTGAGGCGTTGTCAGTTTACCTCACTATGGCGTCATTAGCGCCTTGTAATGCAGAGCGACTATATTGCAAGCATTCTTCTTCATGTGTCTCTATATACACACGTGCAATAACCACAGGCAGACTACTGTCTTCTAAGTACACCTGTATCAACCATAGACGCTGTCATATATATATATATATATATATATATATATATATATATATATGGTGAAACTTAAATAGGTTATATATATGTGTGTGTGTGTGTGTGTGTGTGTAAATGTGGCCTGATTTGTTTGTTTTTTATCTGTTGACTTCTATCAGTCGACACTTAAACATTTGGATGGGCTTGGATGTCGATAAAAAAGGAGTCCTTTTCAAATGCACACGTCTGCGCATAGATAAATATATGACGTAAATGAAAATATATTTATAATAGAATTATCATTATGCCAAGTACGCGTCAGCGTAATCTTCATACAATCACTGCTGTTTACACAGTAGCATTGCAACCAACAAAGCCTTCATCAGATGACGACTCTGGGTTCAGGCATGGTTCCGGGGCCGAAGCATCATTACCACTAACCCAGATCTCACGATACCACCAGACTTTGTCGGTTTGATGTCACAATATATATACATGTGTGTGTGTGTGTGTGTGTGTGTGTGTGTGTGTGTGTGTATGCATGTGTGTGTGTGTGTGTGTGTGTTTGAGGAATTGAGGAATAACGGATAAAACACAAAATAACTTCATTCAATTGATATTTTGCCTCGGTATATAAGCGAAACTTCGTCAGAATTTGTTAACACACTGTGACGAAATATCAACTGAATGAAGTTATTGTGTGTTTTATCCGTTATTCCTCAATTCTTAATCACATTTGCTTGGATTTTACCCATTCTTTTACTCCTTGTATATATATATATATATATATATATATATATATATATATATATATATACTGTAGTGTGAGATGGTCACTATTTCAGCTTTTGCTGGAATGGTGAACCAAAGGCAGTATTAATTGGTAGAGTGCTCAATATAAAATAGAGCTGTTATATAATATAATAAGATAAATACATAGGTTTTACATATCTATTTATTGGGTGACAAAGGAACATTCACAACCATATTGGTTTCATGCGATGCATTCATCAGGTGAAGATGTTTCAAATTTGAAACATTTGAAACATCAAATTTGAAACATTTGAAACATCTTCACCTGATGAATGCATCGCATGAAACCAATATGGTTATGAATGTTCCTTTGTCACCCAATAAATAGATATGTAAAACTTATATATTTAGCTTATTATATTATATTATATTATATATATATATATATATGTATATATATATATATATATATATATATATATATATATAGATGAGAGGTATCCAAAACTTGGTAGTAGGGAATGATTCTATATGTGATTTCTAAGATATACTGTATTATTATTGTATGATCCAGTATGTATAAATACAGTGAATCTTTAAATCACTAAAGAGAGCTCAATGTATAATAAACTTTTTAGATACAGAGCAATATTTATCTTTGAAAGGAAGGAAAAACTCAACACCGTAATTCCATAATAAATTTATTTCGACCAAAATTGTGGCCTTTATAAATTTAAGTTGATTTAATATAGCTCCCCAAAATCCAGTCTCATCAGATGAAAGATAAAGAAATAACTTGATCTTCCATCTGATGAGACTGAATTTTGGGGAGCTATATTAAATCAACTTAGATTTATAAAGGTCACAATTTTGGTCGAAATAAATTTATTATGGAATTACGGTGTTGAGTTTTTCCTTCCTTTCTAAGATATATATATATATATATATATATATATATATATATATATATATGTAATCCCAATAAATATAAGCGAACGGATGTTGGTTGGCTGAAAGGTATGTGACGACTGTGATTTATTCCCACTATTAAGACAGAAATTACGCTAATAAATGAAAGGGAAAAAAAGAAAAAAGAAAAAAAAATGGAAATGAGAGATTGGGAGAGAAGGGACAGAGCATAACTCTTGAGATTATGGCAAAACTATAGAAGCGTATGTGACGTAACGGTTATCGTTGTAGAACATTCTAGATGTGACAGTTTACATTTCATTGTGTGCTAATATCCCTGAGAAAGGCGTGAACCCATCTCTGTATCGTCCTCTTCCCTCTCAGCGTCAGTGCAGACTCGGATTTTTAAACATCGTAAAAGAATCAGTCTAGAATAAGGGAAAATCCGAATTTCTATTCACGAGCGATACTGTACCTGTTCCACGCCCTGTCGGCGGGGCTAAGGATGCACTGACTATCCCCTACAGACGGGGTTAGACCCCCCGTCAAAAAGAGGGGGGGTCTGTTGTTATGACACTAAATTGCATTTGATGTTGGGGCTCCAGTTCTGGAGATCTGCGTTATGTAGAGTACTCATACGTTGTCATTACTCCCAGGCACAGTCTGACCCGGAGGGGTAGTACCTGTTAGGGTCTCTTCAAAATCTCACTGTATAACCATACTGTATATTCTTGTAGGTGCAAACATATACTCATACAAGGATTTTTATGAATCCATAAAGAGAGCTCAATATATAATAATCACTTTAATCAATCATTTTTATCTATAAATGTATAATAATCACTATATAAATAATGTATAATGTATAATAAACACTTTAATCAATAATTCTTTGAAATTTTAAAATCTTTTAAAATTTATTTGAGTTTCTGATTGAAATAAATTATTACGGAATGACGGTTTGTTAAGTTTTTCTTTCTTTGAAAGTTATATATAAAAAAATTTTATATATTTCTTTATATATATTTTATTTTTTATATAATTTTTTGTTTTATCCTTACTCTATACTAGTTCAGATTCATTCAATAGTTTAATTCATAGTTTAATTTTGTCTGACTACCATCCCCCTAGAAGCCAGAACTCGAAACTATCCTTTTTTCTCATTTGACTTCCTGTCACCATGGTGACAGTCTTACAATGCAAAAAAAAATTTTTTTTTTCTTTTGAGAAGTAAAATTTTTCAGTTATGCAATTCAAATTACCTTGATCTTCCATCTGATGAGACTGGATTTTGGGGAGCTATATTAAATCAACTTAGATTTATAAGGCCCCAATTTTGGTCGAAATAAATTTATTATGGAATTATGGTGTTGAGTTTTTCCTTCCTTTCTAAGATAAATATTGCTCTGTATAATCTAAAAAGTTTATTATAAATTGAGCTCTCTTTAGTGATTTAAAGATTCACTGTATTTATACATACTGGATCATACAATAATAATACAGTGTATCTTAGAAATCACATATAGAATCATCCCTTACTACCAAGTTTTGGATATCTCTCATATATATATATATATATATATATATATATATATATATATATTCTCTTTTCAAAATATGTCAATAAAATCCCTTCGGTTTTCTCATCTCAATTTTTGTTTTACAACCCCCCCCCCAACGTTCCTTTTAACTTTCCTTCTTCCAGTCCTTTGGATATGTTTTCTTTCCCCTTGATCCGTTCCTTCATTACGTTGTTCATATCATATCTGTGGACCTGGTCTTTGATCTTGCATGTAATGTCCACCAACATTGGGGGTGATCAATTTACCTTCTGTATCCAACACCTTGCATTTCAATCAGACAACATCAGACTCTCATGGATTCGTTCCACTCACCTTGCTAAACTCTTTACAAAGTTCATTTAAACTACTATATTTCTTCACCATGCTTTATTATTATTATTATTATTATTATTATTATTATTATTATTATTATTAGTTTTTCACACCAGCATTAGCGGATGGAATTTCTCTGGAATCTGAGTGAAAACAATTCTCCTCAGGTCTCCAGGACTCTTCTGAGTATTCTAGCCGATTGCAGCAGTATGGATGGACTCAATTCTTCCTCTGATTTCCAGATCCACCAGTTTATATATATATTTATTGCTGGATTTTTTTTTGTAGGTAGTGATGTCGACGCTGAAGCAAGAACTCTATTCCTAAAGTCCTGAAGAAGGTCTAACAGGCCGAAATGTTGCATCGTCTACATCACTACTTACAATAAACATCGATTTTTACAACATCCCATGATTGTCTACCTTTCTCCACACACACACACACACACACACACACACACACACACATATATATATATATATATATATATATATATAAATCTAATGAGTCAGACGAACCTACTATAGGTTTCGCTTAATGCTCTTCAGAGCTAAGATCTTAGCCTGAGAGCATTAAGCGAAAGGTTCGTCTGACTCATTAGATTTATCTTTATTATTTGCTCTACTTAGGGTTTGGGTGCAGCATAGGATCGATCAAGGACTCATGTCTTATAGATTTTCAGGAAGGCTTATGTCCTGCAGTGTGTGTGTGTGTGTGTGTGTGTGTGTGTGTGTGTGTGTGTGTGTGTGTGTACACGCGTCCATCGGTGTGTGTGTTCTCTCTCTGTGTGTGTCGGTGTACGACATCTGGTGTATGTATGTATGTGCACGCATCCGTCTGTGTGCATATGTGTATGTATGTATGCATGTATGTGTACGCGTGTATATATATATATATATGTGTGTGTGTGTGTGTGTGTGTGTGTGTCTTTGAATGTGTGCGTGCAGGCGTCCGTCTTGTCCGAGGGTGAGTGCAGGCGCGTGCGTGCGTGTGTGTGTGTCTACGTATAAAATACTGATAAGCAAATATTTATCCATAATTATATTAACAGTCAGTGAAGAACTAAAATGTCATGTTTATGTACTTATGTATATTCACTTACACATATTTTCATTCGCTTGTAAAATAATACTTTTTTTAGGATGATTGCTTGTTGTCTACCCACGTATGTATATGTAAATATATGGAAGCGCGTGGTGTAATGGTTAAAGTCATTGGAAATGGACTGGTCGCCCCGAGTTCAAATCTTGGAGGTGGTAACTGCATTTTCACTTAGCGCTAATATTTGGGAAAGGTAGTAATTCTACTCTCCCTCCAGCTATGATAAATAGTAGGGCAGACTGGGTTCTTTAGGTTAGGCAACCGGTCTAGGAGAAGGAAAACTCTGGATTCAAACCCGTTGAACTCCGCTTAAGAAATTGACATTGTGTCACATCCTGCTTGTGCGGAAGGGTTGGTATATAAATAACATATAAATAATCATATAATTAACACTATTGAACTTGAAGAAGCGATAGTAATCCAATGTACAGTGTTATTAGAAGAGTGCTCAATATCTGTGATAGAGCATTGATAGATAAATAAATAAATTGTTTGGTTCATTAGACTTGTTCACGTGTAAATAAATAAACGAAAATATTCATTATATATTATATATTATATATATTATATATATTATGTGTGTGTTGTGTGTGTGTTTGTTAAAAGAAGGAAATTAATGACAATATTATATTTTAAAAATATAACAAACACAATGTTATGATCAAAACAATTTATGTGTCAATACTTAACATTTCGGTATATTATACCATCTTCAGGACACAAGTAATGTTTTGTGAGGACTGAAAGATGTTAAGTGTATAGTGAATGTGCGAATATGATGCTATTAATCGTTAATTTTTATATGCGCGTTTTTTACGAAAGCCAATGACGTGATCAATGCATGTGCAAAAATTGATCACGTTATTGGTTTCGAAACAACGCGCATATAAAAATTAACGGTTAATAAATCATATTCACAATTCAATAATTAAATTTTCATTTTGTACATAAACATTACTTAAAGTGTCCTGAAATGGTAAAATCGAAATGCTTGTATTGACACATATTGTTTCCCCTGATCATAACATCCTGTGTTTGTTATATTTTTTAAATATTTTCTTCTCATATATAATATATATATATATATATATATATATATATATATATATATATTAGGCATGTGCTAATGAACAACACGGAGTATTCTTTCTTCATTTTTTGGATCTGTATTTTTTCCAGTCGTCTGGCGATCTTTTTTGTGTCTGAATCCAATTCGTATATAATATTTCCCATACTTTATCCCGAGCGCTTTCGACTGTTTCGCCAGTCGTCATCATGGTTGGTTTTAGTTCATGTTTTAGTTCGTTTTATCTATGTTCTTATTAAATTTGAGAGTCCATTATTTATTCATTTATTTTTAAGAAGGGGTGTAAGTTAAGTGTGTTAGTTATTAAAGATATTTAGTATGTTGTATCCGACTTTAAATGCTATTTTATTGATGTTAGTTTTTTTTTTTTTATGCATATTGCTTCAAGGATCTGAAGGCGTTTCTTATTATTATTTTGTATATATATATAGATAGATAGATAGATAGATTTTTGGTATATGAAAACTTATAAACTACTAAAAGTACAGGAATCATATGTAAATAAGGAGGTGATATTTTATTATGAAATAAAATATAAAATAAAGGGGATACGAAGGCCTTTTCGACCGGTACTTTTTCAAGTATTTACACTGGTTGACGATTAAAAGTCAGAATGTAAAGAAATTAATAAGAACGAATGGGGTAAACCAGAGAGGGCGTCTATCCCCTTTTCACTAGCGCTAGACCAAGGAGATTGTTTTGCCATCTGAGGTGGAGCGCCACACCTACCATCAGCTCCTTATTTTACCGCACAGATCCCTGTGCTACTCATACGCTGAGTTGGCGGGGGCAGTATCGAACTAAGAACCTCGTGGTTTCTAGCCGAACACTCTACCGACTGAGCTGTAACAAATTGGGCAAAATCCAACAAAATGTGATTAAAAGTTAACGAGAATAAAAGCAGATAAATCACAAACAATTTCATTCAATTAATATTTCGCCTCTTTGTATTTTTCATTTAACAATTTTATTTAAAATAAACTTTACTTTTAATAAAATTCTGATTAATTCTCGTATAGGCGAAATATTGATTGAAGGAATTTGTTTGTGTTTTATCTGCTTTTATTCCTAAACTTTTAATCACATTTTGTTGTATTTTTACCCAATCTGATATGAAGTAGTTGAGATGGCGATAGCCGACAATTTTGGGAGAGATTATGTGCTTAATTGAAGGTTATAATTAAATGAATTAGGCGTATTAGGCGTTCTATATACTCTGTGACGGCCTTTACACACAAAGCGATGTGTGTATTAAAACAGTTAAAATTCCCATTTTGTAACTGAAGACTGCCTAATGGTTAAGGTTGACATCCAACCGATCGGATTTCAATAGGTAGCTTACAAAGTCTAGCCACACTGAAGAGACTTGATAAGTCGAAACACGTGTCTGTGGATGACCATATATTATATATATATATATATATATATATATATTATAATTATGGTACACAGTAATAACCTACTCGAGTTTCACCATAAGGATCTTCAGGGTCTTAGTATGACAAAATAACTTAAATAAAAGTGGTGCAGCCATACACAAGTACTGACATAGTTACACAACAAAGTGTCACAACTCATCCCAACAGACACTTGCTGATACTGGCGCCCCCCCCCACACACACTAAGTCTCTCAATTACCCTGACCTCACTGCTCTGAACTTAAGAGCCACCATATCCCTGTTGACACTCCCCTCCCCTTCTCTCTCTCTTGTATTTCCTCTTGCCTCTACCTCTGTCCCACACTTTCTGATGCATCCACCTTCACCCTCCTTTTTTCATGTCCACACCACCCACCTTTTCAATATATATACACACAGCAGTTTCTTGTCTCAAATAAAATTCTGAAGAAGCCTCGTTCACTGAGGTGAAATAATCAATTGGATGAAGTTGTTTGTCTGCTTTTATTCCTAAATTTTTGATTGCATTTTTTGGAATTGGAAGTTCAAATTTTGGGGATTGTCTAACGTTAACATAGTCCATACCTGGAAAAAAATTCAGAAAAAATGAAGTGGGTGGGTGACAATTTTACTTTTTCTGCGTGAATTATCCACCAGTTGAATGGAATAATATAGGGACTGGCAAACAGAGCCTCAAAGTCATTTTTGACCAAATGACTTTAGCCCCCCCTACAGAAAATAATTTACCAAAAATCAGGGAATTATCGGATTTTAATGAAATTTTCAGTGTTTATTTATCGAAGAACGATCTTTATAATGCATTATTTATTTTATTTCAAAACTTTCTCATTTTTTTCAGGTCACTTAATTTTGACCCCCCTTTTGCTGGGGGCGTAAAATTGTTTCGAGTTGGTCCTTACTTGATACTAATTACAGTATAAATAAAGAGATAAAAGACCAAAGTTATGAATAGAAACAAAAAAAAAAAAATACGGTTGCTCTTCTATGAGAAAATAGCGACTGGCAAAATGGAGCTTAAAATGCGTTTTTGACCAAATGACTTTAGCTACAGAAAATAATTTACCAAAAATCAGGGAATTATCTGATTTTAATGAAATTTCCAGTGTTTATGTGTCAATGAATGATCTTTATAATGCATTATTTATTTTATTTCAAAACTTTCTACTTTTTTTCAGGTCACTTAATTTTGACCCCCCTTATACTGGGGGCGTAAAATTGTTTCGAGAAAAAAGACCGAAGTTATGAATAGAAACAAAAAAAATTTTTACGGTTGCGCTTCTATGAGAAAATAAGTACCGAAAATCGAAAAATAAAATGTAAAAAAATAATGAATAATTAATTTTTTGGATATTTCTATTTTACTCATTTCGATAATTATTTAATTGGCTATTATTTTATAAAAGAAAAAATTATACATCGATGTTTTTTTCTGTGGGGTACATTTTCAATCGAGTTTTTCTTCAAAACTTATTACTTTTCGTCAACAAAAATAAGGTTTGCATTAAGTATATATTAATTTTTAGAATCTAAAAATATAACATTTTAAATTTAACATCAGGATTTTCATATTTTAAATGAATTTTATATATTAATTTTTCATAGCAAAAATACTAAATTAAAGTTTTGAAATAAAATAACTAATGCATTATAAAATTCATTAATTGTTAAATCAATACTGAAAATTTCATTAAAATCAGATAATTACCTGATTTTTGGTAATTTTTTGGGGGTAAACGCAAATGTTACAGTAAAATTGTAAACAAGCACTTAAAAACATCGAAAACGAGGCTAAATGGCTGATATCGTCGAATTACCAAAAACAAATACTTTTAAATCTATTAAAAATAAACTGCATATGTAATTATATTTTTCTTTTTTTAATGATGGTTATTATGCTACTACTTATCGATTTAGACAAAGTTTGACCGAAATAATAGATTTAATTATTTCTACTTCGCTTTTAAAATTCCTAGCAGATGACAAATTTGCCTATCCCTAGAATAATACAAGTAAAAAATACCAAGAAAATTAGTACAGCCATGGCTAATGAGTCCACTCTGTCTCTATTATTTACCCATAGCTTGGGGAGGAGACATGGCTTAAGGGCATTATCACAAAGTGAAACACAAACTGAATCGTCCTCTCGGTGTGTGGGTCTTTCTTTCACGCATATAGGTTTGTATATGTTCTAAACCGTATTTGCATGCAAGTGTATGTGATGAGAAAATGAACAAAACACAGATTTTAAGTTTTAAAATTGTAGTAAGAAAAACAACATGAGAACGGTGAAAGGATAGAAATGAGAATTACAGGATAAATTTTGGTGATAGTTGTGGTGGATATTAAGTCCGTAAAATGTCCAGCTTGACTTTGGTATTGTGGGGGTGATGTAGGCAGAATATTGTGTATGTAGTGGTAGGCGCTGTGTCTTGAATAAAAGTCAGCCAGTAGTGATGGGTGTTGTAGGTGAGTCGAGTCTTGCGTTTTAGAGTCGTTAGCTGTTGTAGGCAGAATCTTGTAGTTTCGGTTATTCTGAAGTCGATCGCTGGTCGTATCGTGTTATGATAGCTAGTATATTTTGTATCGTCGAATTGTAGAAATGTTCGCTTCTTTCGTGTCTTGTTCTAGGCAGAATATTGTGTATTGGTAGTAGCGTTTTTTTTGATCAACGAATGATGTAGAAATGTTCGCTTGTTGATTTGACTGCCTGGTGAGGTCAGGTTTGGGTAGTTGGGGGTGTGATCCGCCGCCCTTTGATGTGTCCTTCGTTTTTCTAGCGCTCGTCGGCCTGCGTTCGTGATGGTGCCGAAGCTCTGACTGTCGGTGCCTTTCAAAGCTGTTCGTTTTATAGAGATTGGCGGTCCCAAGTTGGATCAATTGGAGTTGTTTTCACTTCACCCGGGAGTCGCTTTCATTGGATGATATCGAATTTTATTTACCAATTTTTTTTTTTATTTAATTTTGGGAATTGACTATCAAAGCGGAACTCCGATTGGAGGCCATGCGCAGATATATGTTAAAATGGTCATTCCGTTTTTAGGTAACGATAGAGGGCACTTCCGACTTTGTCCGTCCCGTTGGCGAGTGTAGTAGCTTGTATTAGTGAATCGGGAGATTTCGACTTTTGCATATACAACATATATATGTCAGCAACGGTTTCCGGTATGAAATTATTGTTTACACTCCAACGTCTTTTAATATGTGTTCGATGACAACTTCATTTCCTTAGCCTGCATCAGATAACATTGGTGTTCATTCCAGGTCATCATATTAATAACTATTAACTGAAAACCATAGAACATGAAAGCTGATTGAAGAATATTTGGTAATATTGAGGAAGTGCGTCCGGTCTCCTACCTCAAAAATTGCTACCCGGTGACAATCAAAATAACAACCCCAGCTCGTCGTAATTCTTGTTTATTTATCGTAATTTGTCGTAATTCTTGTTGAGATATGAAGATGGATATATAGTTTGGAATAGACTGAGATAGATAGATAACAACAAAATAATATAGATAGATACGAACAAATGGGAGAGATAGATAGATATTTTCGACAAGTAAATGTATTTGGGAAGGGGGGTCACTTCTTTTTTTTTTGTCGTAATTCTTGTATTTATTCGTAATTTGCCGTAATTCTTGTTTAGATATGAAGATGGTATATAGTTTGAATAGTCTATTCCAAACTATATATCCATCTTCATATCATATATCATCTTCATATGTCTATTCATAGACTGAGATAGATAGATAGATAGATAGATAGATAAACAAACAAAATAATTAGAGTAGATATGAACAATGGAGATAGATAGATATTTTCGACAAGTAAATGTATTTGGGGGTGGGGTAATCGTTTCTTTTTTTGTCGTAATTCTTGTTTATTTAAACTAAAAACAAGACATTTAACAAACATGAATAAAAAAAAAATCTTAGTATTAAAGTAATATAGATAAATATGAACAAATGAGATAGATGGATAGATACATATGAAGATGGATAGTTTGAATAGACTGGGCTGGGTCATTATTTTAATGGTCATCGGGTAGCAATTTTGAGGCAGGAGACCGGGACGCACTTCCTCATAAATTACCGAATATTTGAATAAATATATAATACAAAGAATATATTTAAAAGCACGATTCCTGTTAGGTCACCCAAGTTAAGCAGCGATTAACCGGTTGTAATACTTAGATGGGTGACACTTAAGCAACTGCACATACGTAATTGTTTGTTTTTTTTTTTGTTTTTTGGTTCTTTTTTTGTTTTGTTTTTGGGTAGGTCTCTTCTCTCACTACAAGTTCCAATTACCATCAAATTTGTAAGACAAGCAACAAATAGCTGTAACTCAATACAGATCTAACCTGTTGCAATCCTACTACAAGAATAGCCAGAGTATTTATGAAGCCTCCTAACATCATAGAAACCAAGCATCCAATCAGGACTCAAGGAATGTGGCCTATTGTTGGTATCAGCCAGACAGTGAGGAGTCTATCCCCTTTTTATTAGTGCTACACCAGGATATGTTTTTTCAACCTGCTACTACCACACAGATCCAAGCTATGCTTCTCATACGCTGAGTTAATGAGGGCTGGTATTAAAACAGAACTTTTTGGTTCTGAGACAGATGCTCTCCTGACTTTGTTTTGTTTTGTTGTTGTTTTTGTTGTTTTTTGTTGTTGTTTTTTTGGGGGGGTCAAATTGTGGTCTGGATACTACAGGGATTTCTATTATCTGATCAATGTAGAATAAACTAGATAGGACTTGGACGAAAATGCTGCGCGCAATATTAAACAAGACGTGGAAACAACATCCCACAGCTGTATGGCCACCCGAACTACAAAAAATTTAACGTACAATGAATGCGATTCCCAACCCTGGAGACATGTCCACACTCAATGGTAAACTCCTGAAATCGGTGAAACAATTCACGTACCTAGGTAGTAATATCTTATCAACGAAATCGACGTCAATGCACGCATAGGTAAGGCATGGGCTGCTTTAAACAAATTGTCACTTATATGGAAGTCCGATCTTGCTGACAAAAAAGCGAAAATGCTTCCAAGCCAAAGTTGTATCAGTGTACTTTACGGCTGCACACCTGGACTCTAACGAAGTGCCTAGAGAATACGCTAGATGGACTTGCACGAAAATTCTGCGTGCGATATTAAAAACAGACGTTGAAGAACACCCCTTAAGAAAACAAGCTGTATGGCCACCGCCCATATCACACAAACCATTCGTGTGAGGGCGAACAAGACATGCTGGGAGAAGCAAAGATGAACTCATAAGTGATGTTCTTCCGTGGAAGCCAAACATGGGCACACCAGAGTAGGTCGCCCAGCAAAGACGTACATAGATCAGCTCTGCGCGGACACTGGTTGCTGCACAAAGGACCTCCCAGGGACAATGAATGATAGGGAAGGATGGCGAGAGATTGTCATGGATATCCTGCTGCCAGCGTGACAAAATGATGGATGATAGAACTGCACATTTCGTATTCCAGCCCTCGCCAACTCAGCGTATGAGTACACATGGATATGTGCGGTAAAGTGAGGAGCTGATGGTAGGAGTAGCGCTCCGTCACAGACGCCCAAACAATCTCCTTGGTCTAGCGCTAGTGAAAGGGGGATAGACCCCTCGCTGTCTGGCTGATACCGACTTTAGGCCACTCCGGCACTTTACTTACTTTTATAAACTCTTCTTAAAGCTGGAGATCAACTTTTAAGAAAGTCTAGAAAGGAACAAATCATTGTATCTCGATTACGCATTGGTCACACAAGACTAATGCACCCAATATGCTCCAACAAGAACAACAACCACAACGTGGAACGCGTCAAACACCTTTGACAGTTAAACACTTATTCATGGAATGCAGGTTTTTTGCTCACATCAGAAACCGTTATTTCAAAGCAAACAATATGAAAGAACTGTTTGAAAATGTCAACATGGAGGATATTCCTCTTTTTTAAGGGAAATAAAATTATACCATAGAATATAGACATGAAACAAATTAATACCATACAACATAATCCCCAATAGTGCTAACACATTTTTAAAACCAATTACTAAAAAGTATGAATATAAATACACGATATGTATTACTTCATAACCGTTAGGCATGACATAACCCCAGACGGGTTGATATGCCGTTTAAATCAATAAAAAACAAACAAACTTACTTTTTACTTTACTTACTCTTTTGCAACAACACTTGATGCAAAACAGCATTTTCAGCACATTTTACCAATATGACCAAATACAGATCTAGACATGTGCAAAGTGAATTGCATGATCTTGTCAAAAATATCACCAAGAATTGATAATTTGTGTCAGCAAGGCAAGCACACCCCTCTTACTAAATCTCATTACCAGGGCGTGGAGTCGGAGTCGAAGCAATTAAAGGGTCACTGGAGTTGGTAAAACAATACTGACTCTGACTCCAGTAGATATATTAAGGACCTAAATGAGTCTGACACTATCTACCAAGGTTTCACCTGAATGGTTCCAGGATGATATTCAGTATTATCCTGATAAACATTCAGGTGAACCTAGGTAGATGGTGTCTGACTCATTTAGGTCTTATAATTTTGCTCTACTTAGCGTATTGAGCACTTTTTACATATATAACTTAGAACACTCCTTTTCAAGGTAGATATTTATGTATGTAAAAGAAATGGTTGAGATATCTTCAATGTAAATTTACTTTTAATCTTTTTAGTAGCAGGGCTTTGGGGTTCAGAAGTTATTAAGGGGTCACTGGAGATGGAAAACTATATTGACTCTGACTCAGTTGAATTTATACTTTATATGCCCTACTTTAGACTGTAAAGTTATATAGTGCACACTCCTTATAATATATTATAAAAAATTATGGTTGTATATTATATCTGATTAGTGATTGAACTGCAAATTCTTATTTGTACTTATTAGTACACAACTATGAAAATTCAGTTTAAACAGTGACGACTCTAATACCGTTGTAGCTTCTATTCAGTTTATCGTTATTTTAAAATCTACATTACATTACGAAAATGGTTAAGTTTTATGCCCATCAATTAGAAAACACCGCCCTGTCGGCTGTGGCGTTAGAATTCACGACTGCACCTCTGCAGAGGGTAAGATTCCCCCAATGGGCCACCTGTTGGCCGTGGTGGCGACCCGTGATGCTTAAGGATAGAACCCAGTGGATGAGCAGTTCATGACTTGCAATACACCACTTTGGCCCTATCTTGGCTAGACGGGTGGTCGGAGAGGCCCCCTCCGATCAACCGGCTGGTCACGTCAAGCCCTAGCACATATATGATTGCCCCAACCTATTGCCTCATTGGCAAGCCCCAACCCCTTTTTATCATATGGGTGCTAGAAGGCGGTAACTGAGGGTCTACATGTCGTGGGAATGACGTTAAACTCTATCTGATGGTGAGGTTTCAGTTTTGGAATTTTGGGGAATGTGGAGCACCCCTTCATCACCATTGCTCCCTGGTTCACTCTGACCCGGAGTGGTAGTACCTGTAGGGTCCATCTATGGGTTAAATAGAAAAATGTATTCATAAAAAAAAATTGTATTATCCATTAAGAATTGATTTATTTGAAAACTTAATCGGCATTAAATGACCCACTGAGGTTGATATGCCGTAAAACAAAACAAAACAAAAGCAATTAGACAACACTAATAGCTTTATGAAAGGTATGAATCCCCTCATCTCCCAGCTATGGGTTAAATATTGTTCTTCTACATGGGGGGGGTAGTAAATAACCCACAGAGAAAGATAAAACTAATAGAATGGAACGAGAAGAGAAAAGCTTTTAAAAAAAAAAGAAAGAAAGAAAGAAGAAAGAAAGAAGAAAAGGGAGAAGCTGAAAAAGAATAGAGAAAGAAATAAGTGAGGGAGAAAGCTGAAAGTGGAAAAAAAAAAGAGAAGAAGAAAACTTGAAAAGAAAGAAAGAAGAGAGACAGAAAGCTACATTGAAAGAAAGAAGAGAGAGAAAAAGAGAAAGCTAGAAAAAAGAAAGAAGAGAAAGAGAAGGCTAAAAAGAAAGAAAGAAAGAGAAAGTAAAAGCTAGAAAAACAGAAATAGAGGTAAAAAGCTAAAAAGAAAGAAAGAAAGAAAGAGAAAGAGAAAGCTAGAAAAAAAAAGAAAAAAGAGAAAGAGATGGTTTAACTTCTGAGTATCAATCTTTGCCTCAAAAGACGGTCAAAATGCTGCAACCTTTGCAACAACATATTTATGTGAAACAGAATTTTCCGCACTTACTAATGTGATGACCAAATACAGATCTACACTTGTTGTGTGGAGTAAATTGTGTGGAGTAATTGTGTGGAGTAAATTGTCAAAAATATTAACAAGAATTGACAATTAGTATCATCTGCGTTATTCGGACTATTGTCCCCATCTTCATTGTAATCTGTACAACGTTTCGGCCGATATGCCCTCCGGCCTTCTTCAGGTATTTCTTGTCGGACCCGGGAACCTTCTTTTCGAACTCGGGAACCTTCTTTTCGAACTCGGGAACTTTCTTGTCCGACAAGAAATACCTGAAGAAGGCCGGATGGCATATCGGCCGAAACGTTGTACAGATAACAATGAAGATGAGGACAATAGTCCGAATAACGCAGATAATATTGTGGTTATTTTATTTTGATATTGTTCAGAGATGCTTCAAGCTTCCAGGATGCATTTTAGAATTTCTGCAGAAATTTATTTAGCATAATGCATGTGTACGTGTGTGTGTGTATGTGTGTATGTGTCTGTCTGTCTGTCTCTCTGTCTGTCTGTGTGTATGTGTGTGTGTGTGTGTGTGTGTGTGTGTGTGTGTGTGCGTGTGTGTTATTTCCAGTTGTAAAGTGAAAGCAAATTGTAACTAATTAAAATATCATTATGTCGGAAGTGAATGTCGAAAATGACGGACATCAAACAGCAAATTGCAACTCTGATGAAATTTCATACTTTTGAGTAACCAGAGCCGATTTCGATCAAATTCACTCTCACTGAACACTTTCACCCTCTCTCTCCATACCCACCCCACCCACTTCTCTCTCTCTCTCTCTCTCTCTCTCTCTCTCTCTCTCTCTCTCTCTCTCTCTCTCTCTATACACAGACAATGACACTAATGCACACACTAACATACACATACACACACAAAAATATACACAATCCGATAGAGACATATATAGAGAAAGTGAAAAAGAAAAAGTGAAAGAAAATGTGTTTGCTATATATATATATATATATATATATATATATATATTAGCAAACACATTTCATATATATATATATATATATATATATATATATATGGGGTGGGTGGAAGTAAGATAGAAATGTGAAAAAAAAACAAAGATGAAAATACTTAAGAAGTAGAAATACATAGACGGATATAGCGGTTGGTAGATCCCCATATTGACACACACACACACACACACACATATATATATATATATATATATATATATATATATATATATATATACACGCCTTCGCATAAATTTAAACGTTTTAAATTAAATTTGTTAAAAGATTCAGTTTCATTACTGTTTTTATCCCGTCATATATATATATATATATATATATATATATATATATATATATATATATATATATATGCGTGTGTGTACGTGTGTATGGAACACTAAATTAAAGAAGGATGTTATGGCTTCTCTGGCTTATAT
This sequence comes from Doryteuthis pealeii, assembly GCA_023376005.1. Lineage (NCBI taxonomy): Eukaryota > Metazoa > Mollusca > Cephalopoda > Myopsida > Loliginidae > Doryteuthis > Doryteuthis pealeii. The sequence goes on along the minus strand of CM042158.1, from coordinate 89,114,111 downwards.
AAATTGGCATATACATCTCTCTCTCTCTCTCTCTATATATATATATATTATATATATATATATATACGTTAATGTATGAGTAGTGGCTTACCGGTGGGTACGAGTACGATCGTTGGAAGCGCACAGTATCCAGGGGTTAAGACTGAGAAAAAACAAATACAAAGTGCTCAATACAATGTAGAGCAAAATTTATAATGTTCATCTATAAAAAAATATAATGATAATTTATCTATAAAAAAAAATAAGACACATTTCAACGGTCATACATGGTACCAACTGACATTAATCGAAAACTCGATTAATTCAGCGGATGTAACCCTGACGATTCAGACGATGAAACTCGAGTAGGTTACTTCTATCCATTTTATAAATAATATCTATATATATATATATATATATATATTATATATATATATATATATATGTGTGTGTGTGTGTGTGTGTGTGTTTGCTGATATATAGACATCTTTATACTTCAGCTTTTATACATACAAGGTTTGTGCAATAAGCATCGAAACTGAAGTTTTATTTATGTTCATTTAAATCAAGACAGAATTGAACAATGTAGAAAAAGTTTAATTTTCCTCCAGCAAGTTTTAAATTGGTCGAATCACCTCCGTCATTCCTCTTTTGATATGGTCTGAAATTGCAACGTTCTAGTTTCACTCCATCTTCAATTCTTTTTGTTGAGATGAATCTCCAGTTTAGGAAACCAGAAAAAAAAACATCCGGTGCAAGATCTGGCGAAGATGCACAAGACTGTATTTCGACAAAAACTTAGGATGTAAAAATATCGAGACTTCTGTTCACAAAGTTTGAAGAATTGGCTCTAACTAGTCTGGACTTTGTCAAGACAGCAATTTTAGTAGCGTATATACCCGAGTACTGAACGGTTTCGTGTAATGAGCAACCCCTAATTTTTAGCCACAAAATGGTGTTTTTATTATATATTTCATGTTATGAACTATTTGTAATCTTTGGCAACAGAAAGGTGTTTTTATTATATATTGCATGTAATAACGACCCCTAATCTTTAGCCACATAAAAGTATTTTATCATAGATTGCCTGAACGACCCCTAATTTTTGGCTACAAAAAGGTGTGGAGTACCTCCCCTCTTTGTCATTGCTCTCAGGCACACACTGATCTGGAATGGTTGTATCCCTTAGGGTCCCATCTATGGGTCAAATAGATAAAAATATTCATATTCAATAGGACTATGTGCAAAAAATACAAGAAACAACTATACAAAAAATGTAAACATGAACCCACTGTGAACGCGATTCCCTAACCTCAAGGCATAAAATAATCCTAGACGGGTTGACATGCTGTAAAATCAATGAATCATTCATTATATATATATATATATATATATATATATATATATATATATATATATATGCGTGCGTGCATGAACGTGTGTTTATCTTGATTATAATCGGCTGAACTCTCTCTCTCTCTCTCTCTCTCCATATATATATATATATATATATATACTAATTTACTGATCTAACGACCTCTGCATCTCTCTCTCTCTCTCTCTCTCTCTCTCTCTCTCTCTCTCTCTCTCTCTCTCTCTCTCTCCCTCCCCTCTCTCTATCTCTCTATCAATCTCTCCGTAATTATATATATATATATACACACACTAATTGACTGACCTAACGAGCTCTTCACCCACTCTCTCTCTCTCTCTCTCTCTCTCACACACACACACACACACACTCACACACACTCACTCTATCTATCTCTAACATTGTCTTCTTTTTCTCCCTACTCATCTCTCCCCACCCACCCTCTGATGATAAAAGAGAATAAAAAAACAAAAAAACACAATGAGAATAAGTAACATCCCGGCCAACAACGAGAGACGGTTTTACCAAACGGATACGTCAATCAAAGGGGATTATTTTCTTCCTTGCAGTTGGTAACCCAACTATTTAAGTGGCGCACTGATACCAAACGATAGTGATAGGTACAAATGGCGGAGAGTTAAATTTGCTAAACGACTTGATTGTTCCTTTTGAAACGTGTCACAAACCGATAATGTTGACCGATGATTCCGTAATATGGCTTCCATTGTCAGAAACCTACATTTACTACGCACCGGGTTGTTGTTGTTGCTGCTGTACTGGTAATAGTAGTAGTAGTAGTAGTAGTAGTTGTTGTTCATGTTCTTCTTTTTTATGTCTTTTTTTATGTTGGCCTTTGAGTTCAACATTCTTTCATGTTTCATTTCCCTTTCATTGAAAAATAATCTCTCTACGATAGAATCTTACTATAATTCAACACAACGGTGGGTCTTTATGTCTGAATACGCTTTATCACCCGCATCAGACCTCGACCATCGCCACTAGAGCCCTGTCGGCCGGGGCTTTAGAATACACCGACTGTATTCTGCAGAGGGGTAAGTCTCCCTTAATAGGGCCACCTGTTGGCCGTAGGTGGCGACCCGTAATGCATAAGGATGTGTTATGTCTTGGAAATACATAAACGAGAAGGTTGAGTGGTTGTAATAATAATTTATTACAAATAATACAAATAACAAAATAAAACGGCTTCCGGCCGGCAAGGTAAAAAAAGTCTCTTGGTAAGATTACTTATCTTGAAAAGTTGTACACGTGTGTTTGCAATCTGAGAATACGAAACAATGTTCGTGGTTGGAGATCAACTCACATCACTCTGAGCTAATCCTCTGTTGTACCTTTATACGTATCTCATTTGCATACGTGAGGGTTACTTCTCTTTACAACAGGATGGAAGCTAGGTGGATGAGCAGTCCAAGATATGCAACACTCCACTTAGAGCCTTACTTAGGCTAGACGAGTGGTTGGAGAGGTCCCATTCAATCAATCGGCTGGTCATGTCAAGCCCTATCACCTATATGATTGTCTGAGGGGTATTCATGTCCTGGGAATGACGTTAAACTCTATCTGAGGGTGAGGTTTCAATTCTCAAGGTTTGGGCAATGTGGAGCATTGCTCGCTAGTCCACTCTGACCCGGAGTGGTAGTACCTGTTAGGGATCCATCTATGAAGTAAATAGAAACGTGTTTATAAAATAAATTGAGTATCCTTAAAGAATGAATTTATTTCAAAACTTTGTCGGCATTAAATGATCCACTGAGGTTGATATTTCGTAAAACCAACGAAATCAAATCAAACCATCACAACTACCAAAAAATGATGTCTTGGTTGGTTGGCTGGTTGATTGATTTTAACGGCAAATCAACTCGTCTGGAGTTATGTCATGCCTAACGGTTAGGAAAATATATATTGTGTATTTATATTTATACTTTTTAGTAATTGGTTTTAACAATGTGTTAGCACCACTGGGATCATGTTGTATGGTATTAATTAAGTTCATGTCTATATTCTATGGTATAATTATATTACCCTCAAAAAAGGACAGAATGTCCTCCATGTTGACATTTTCAAATAGATCTTTCATATTGTTTGCATTAAAATAACAGTTTCTGATGTGAGCAGAAAACCTGCATTCCATGAATAAGTGTTTAACAGTCAAAAGTGTTTGACATGTTTCTATTGTGGTTGTTGTTCTAATTTGAGTATGTTAGTCTTGTGTGGCCAATGCGTAATCAGGACACAATGACTTATTCCTTTCTAGACTTTATGATACTAAAATGCATCAAAAGATCCAGTTTTGGGGGTCTGTGGGAGAGGGGATTAACCGTTCATTGTCATTACTCCCAGCAGGTTCTCTAAACCGGAGTGGTATTACCTGTTAGTGTGAATATATCACTTATTTATTCATCTATTTGTTTATTTATTTATTTATTTTCTTGTACACATTTCTTTCTACCACATTTTTCGGTTTGAAAAGAACAACTTTACTTTAATGTACCAATTTTCAAAGTCAAAAAAGTAAGAATTCTGTTTACGAAAAAATGCCATATTGTTTTGGGTTTTTTTAAGAAAAAAAAAACAGACAAATAAAACGTATTTATTCAATGAAGAGTCTATTTTTTATGTAAAATATATCATCTATCGTTAATTTAAAAATGAAATAATTTGAATTAATTAAGTGACGCGGTTCATACATAAAAAAAACCCTTTGACTCCTAAATTTTGAATAGATACTTCTTTTAAAATAGAATGTATGTCTTTTCATTTAATCACAGAACATTTTATCAAAATCTGACATTTAGCTGATTTTTAGGACTTTCTAAAATCGGCCATTTTGTTTGTTTGTTTGTTGTTTTTTTTTGTTTTTTTTGTTTTTTTTGTTTCTTTGTCTTTTTTCTTGCTTTTATTTTTCGAAACCGGTGAGCGTTTTTGTTTTGGTTTGGTTTGGTTTGGCTTGGTTTGGTCTATTTGTTTAATGGCATATCAATATCCTATGGGTTATTTAATGCCACATTTTATTCATTTCTAAATGTTTGATTAATATCATAACTATATTTTCAATGTTCTATTGCATTTTTTTAAAAATTTGAACACTTTTTTGATAATCTTTAATTTGCATAGTTAAAGGATATCAAATATCCCCAGGAATTACAAACATTTGTACAGAGTTATGTGATTTAAAGTATTCCTACTAATACTAATAATCCAAGCAGTTTTATCGCTTCAAAGAACTATTCTAATTTAATAAAAATAATAATCATTTGTTTAACCATAATTATATGAGTTTGATTTCATTCGAATCATAATCATAAGTATTTTGATCAATTACAAATCATTTTCAAACTATCTATACGGCCATTAGAACCATCTATCTATACATATATAAAGGGCAGTTGTGTGTATGTATGTCCGTGTATCTATCTATACATACATAAAGAGCAGTTGTGTGTATGTATGTCCGTGTATCTATCTATACATATATAAAGGCCAGTTGTGTGTATGTATGTCCGTGTATCTATCTATACATACATAAAGAGCAGTTGTGTGTATGTATGTCCGTGTATCTATCTATACATATATAAAGGCCAGTTGTGTGTATGTATGTCCGTGTATCTATCTATACATATATAAAGGGCAGTCTGTGTGTATGTATGTCCGTGTATCTATCTATACATATATAAAGGGCAGTTGTGTGTATGTATGTCCGTGTATCTATCTATACATACATAAAGAGCAGTTGTGTTACCTATGTTTTTTTAAAGTCCGTTCATGGACCGGGTACTTTTGCTAGTATATATATATATATATATATTATATATATATATATATATATATATATATCAGTGTGCCCGCGTGTGTGTATGTAAATATAAGTACCTCGATTTTAATTTAAAATATCAATTTGTTTCTAAACCAAAAGATTGTATTATTTTCAGCGGAACATAATGAAATCAAAATGGATATTATTAGTTATTATTTTTTGCCAAACTCTACAGTATTGAAACTCTGTTACCAACAGTAAGAATATGTAACACTCCAAAACCGAGTACACCCCTTAGATGCAACTTTATTTTTAGTTGCAGGCGTGTTGAAATTTATAAATGTTTGTGATAAACTCTTACAGTTGGACCAAAGGACAAGGAAACTTATGAAAATGCACAAGGCATTGTCCCAAACTGAACAGTTCCCCTTGTAAGATACTGTGGACTATTTTAGATCAGGAAATCATTGTACTATCTATCTATCTATCTATCTATCTATTTATCCCAAGAACATTCTACTTTGGCCCTAACTAGACGGGCGGTCGGAGAGGCCCCTCTGAACAATTGGCTGGTCGCGTCAAGCCCTAGCACCTATATGATTGCCCCAACCCAATTGCCCTTATGGCAAGCCCCAACCCTTTTTATCATATGGGTGCTAGAAGACGGTGACTGGGCGTGTTTATGTCCTGGGAATGACGTTAAACTCTATCTGATGGTGAGGTTCCAGTTCTGGAGGTCTGGGAATGTGTAACACCCGTCATTACCATTGCTCCATGGTCAACTCTGACCCGGAGTAGTAGTACCTTTTAGGGTCCCTAAATGTGTTCATAAAAAATGTGTTTATAAAAAAAATGAGTATCCATTAAGAATGAATATATTTGAGAACTTTGTCGGCATTAAATGACCCATTGAGATTGATATGCCGTAAAACAAACCAAACCAAACCAAACCAAACCAAGAACATTCAGGATAATATACAGTTTAAGGATTTAAAAAAAGAATCCTGGGGGTTGCATAATCATTTAAGTTCTTTTTCAATTAGATGTAACCATCTTAGATTTTTTTTTTTTTTTTTTGATTTGGCAGCAAAATGGGATTAAATTGCGATGCGGTTGCTATTATGATTTTCAATATGCAAATTAGCCTTCCCGCTCGCACTATAAACCGCTATTTTTTAGTATTATCTGCGTTATTCGGACTATTGTCCCCATCTTCATTGTTATTTGTACAATGTTTCGGCCGATATACCCTCCGGCCTTCTTCAGGTATTTTTTGTCGACTCGAGAACCTTCTTTTCGAACTCGGGAACTTTCTTGGCGTATTCGGGAGCCATCACGGAACTTTGAACTTAACCCTTTATTTCGAAAAGAAGGTTCCCCGAGTCCGAGTAGGTTCCC
>CM042158.1:89082590-89102590 GCA_023376005.1 Doryteuthis pealeii | reverse complement strand
AGTTTCGTGTTAAAACATGCAGTTGTACTGATTCGAACAAATTCGTATTTTCAGTGTAGATTTACGGTGAAATGAAAATGGCCGACCTAAACATATGGCTTCCTCAAAGTGAAAGAAACAAGGGGAGGTAACTATCATTTATGTAGCTAATGTTCAGATTACCTGGAGCTGCACCTCAGCAAATAAAGTTAAGTTGATAACAACAAAAGAAGTTTGTGTGAGTATCTATCTATCTATCTATTTATTTATCCAACCTCTACACAACGGAAAGGATGTGACGCAAGGTCATTTTCTAGTGGCATGCAGCTGATTTGAATTCAAAGTTTTCCTTCTTCTAGACGGGTTGCCCAACCAATTCTAAAGAGCCTAGTCATCCCTACTATTTACTCATGGTTAGCTCAGTCAGTAGAGCGTTCGGCTAGAAACCACAAGGTTCCTAGTTCGATACCGGCCCTCGCCAACTCAGTGTATGAGTAGCACAGGGATCTTGGCGGTAAAGTAAGGAGCTGATGTTTGGTGTGGCGCTCTACCTCAGATGCCAAACAATCTCCTTGGTCTAGCGCTATTGAAAAGGGGATAGACTCCCTTGCTGATTGGCTGATACCGACTTTAGGCTTTACTTTTTTTTTTTAGAAGAAGAACAGACTGAGTCATGCCTTTTATAAAGGGCATTAGCGCAAAGGGAAACGCAAATAGCCTCGTCCAGGATTTGAACTTGGGTAACCGATTTCATTTTCTATGGCGATAACCGTTACACTGTTCGCGCCCCCATTTTACGTGAACATTTATATGTATATAAGAGGCACTGGTTGTGTAATGGTTATTGTCACAGTAGATGGATACGGCGACGTAAGTTCAAATCTCGGACGAAGCAGTTTGTATCTCACATACCTCAGATGCTAAAATAATCTCCTTGGTCTAGCGCTAGTGAAAAGGGGATAGACGCCCTCACTGTTTGGCTGATACTGATTTTAGGCCACCCCGACGAAAAAAAAATCTATGTTATAATAGATAACATCTTATTATAATGGAGATTGTGTGTTTTTCTGTCTGTAACCGAAACTAAATCACTACTCAAGTCACAATTCCCTTAGTAATTGACGTCACATTCACCATGAATTTATCCTTATTTTAACCTCAATTATTAATAAAATTGTTTTTCATTATTTATACTGTTGACCATATCTACATGATATTTACCGCGTACCCCACTTGTACGGGTCAGGCACAAAGTCCCTATTAACGTGGGACCACCCACAAGCCGAAGCTCATGGAGTGGCAGGTGAAAAATTGCGTCGATCCCGTCGGCATTCCCCCTCAAGGGGGGCGCCTCAGGCACTGGGCAATAAACCCAGCCCTGCCCCTTTAAATCAAGGGGGCAGGTGTTGCCGGGGGATGGCCCCTGGGATCGACGCTATTAACTTGTAAAGATCCAGGGCCGAAGCCACTGGACCCCCGGTGTTGACCAGGTCTACATACTAATAACATGCAATTGTATTTATATATATAACAAAATAGCGGTTTACAGTTTGAACGGGAAGGCTAATTTGCATATTGATATTAAAAATGTGATTTTAATAAATATGTGCTTAGTATTATTGATTTCTAACTGTTTGGTTTTATTTTAATGAATATAAGCAAAAATCTCTTCAATGAATCTTAAATGAAATCCATTAACAAGAAAAGATAACTGTCATTTTATTCTTTACTTCCTATTTTAACTAAATACTTAAATTAGAAAAAATAACAATGAAAGACGAGAGTGATGGAAGAGTAAGTTTCAGTTGTTCCATTTTTCGATTAGACCTTCCTCTGTTTTAAATCTTTTTATCTGCATTCTTATTTAGTTTCATTAGCGTTTATAATTTAATACGATATTTCATTACATTAAAACTTAAATACTTGTACCCGGAGGGTGCATATATATGCTAGTTCTGTTAATTAATTCATCCGACAGTTCCAAAAAATGCGTTCGTAATTTATTCTTTTTATTTATTTTTTATTTTATTTTTTTTTATTTTAATTTTATTTTATTTATTTATTTTTTTAGTATTATTGGTGGTTGAAAAGCGAGCAAATAAATCTAATTCCAGTCGCAGTTACAAGAGCCTTGCCGGTAAGAATAAACGTGAGTTGTAAAAAAAAAATTAGGAGGTCCGCGAAAAGGTCTCAGCTAAAACAACATTGATCCACGTATCCAGACAGAATGGATTCACGGATGAGGTGTCATCGCTCTTTTTATGACTATTGTAAAGCTATTTTCAAGTACTACCCCCCAGGGCGTGTCGGCATTAGCTTATGGATTAACGCAGACCGCGTGTCGAGAAAGACAGGAGCAGGGGTCACGCAGCAAGCGGGTTGACATTTTATTTAAGTTTAGCGACAAACAGATGAGCAGAGTGCGTGTCATAGGGATGTTGCTTGGCTTAACCAAGCGTAAACCAAAATTGCATCAACTCGTTTGGCCCGGCTTTATTGTCCACGGTAATCTTGCCGGTATTTTGCCGTTGATAATGAAGGCTTCTTCAGTCAAGTGAAGAATTGATCCGTGTTTGCTGAGCCGAGATTCAAATTCTGTCACACGATATGTCAAACCTGAACACTCTCCCCACCGCCACCCCCGTTGTTTATTTATTTATTTTACTCATTTACGCCGCTGTCATTCGTCTCGCTCTCCTGACCCTACTTTGAAATTGCCCAACCTCTTTTTTTTTTCCCCCCCGACATTTTGTTCGAAAGGACCTAGGTGGGAAAAGGGTGAAGATTGACTGTCAAACCTCACACCGAGCAATTAACAACCATGGATCGGATGGTAGCCTCTCTCTCTCTCTCTCTCTCTCTCTCTCTCTCTCTCTCTCTCTCTCTCTCTCTTAATTCTGGGTGTCCCCGGGGTTACATAGGTATCTATAAACAAAATTCTCTACAAAGCCAAAAATTGAATTTTCTTCATCATATCTTATTATAATGGAGATTGTGTGTTTGTCTGTCTGTAACCGAAACTATATTCCTACTCAAGTCACAATTCTCTTAGTTATTGACATCACATTCTCCATGATTTTATTTTTATCTAAACCTCAATTATTAATAAAATTGTCTTACATTGTTAACTATGTCTACATGATATTTACCGCGTACCCCACTTGTACGGGTCAGGCACAAAGTCCCTATTAACGTGGGACCACCCACGAGCCGAAGCTCATGGAGTGGCAGGTGAAAAATTGCGTCGATCCCGTCGGCATTCCCCCTCAAGGGGGGCGCCTCAGGCACTGGGCAATAAACCCAGCCCTGCCCCTTTAAATCAAGGGGGCAGGTGTTGCCTGGGGGGATGGCCCCCTAGGATCGACGCTATTAACTCGTAAAGATCCAGGGCCGAAGCCACTGGACCCCCGGTGTTGACCAGGTCTACATACTGACAACATGCAATTATGTTTATATATACAACAAAATAGCAGTTTACAGTGAGAACGGGAAGGCTAATTTGCATATTAATATTAAAAAATCGAATTTAATAAATATGTGCTTAGTATTATTGATTTTTAATTGTTTGGTTTTATTTTAATGAATATAAGCAAAAATCTCTTCAATGAATCTTAAATGAAATCCATTAACAAGATAAAATAACTGTCATTTTATTCTTTACTTCCTCTTATAACTAAATACTTAAATTAGAAAAGATAACAATGAAAGACGAGAGTGATGGAAGAGTAAGTTTCAGTTGTTCCATTTTTTATTATACTCCCTCTGTTTCAAATCTTTTATTATACTCCCTCTGTTTCAAATCTTTTTATCTGTATTCTTATTTAGTTTCATTAGCCTTTCTAATTTAATACAATATTTTATTGCATTAAAACTTAAATACTTGCACCCGGAGGGTGCATATATTTGCTAGTGTAAATAAATAAGAATCAACAAGATTTTTTCCTATATCTAACTCTCCCTCGTCTCCCTGTCTATCTTTCAACCTCTCTCTATCTCTATCTCTTTCTCTCTCTCTCTCTATCTATATATATATATATATATATATATATATATATATATATATAGTGTGAACAAAAATTATTATTAAGACAATCAGGAATATTTCTTGTATGTTGTTTAATCTCAACTAGTTTCGACCTTCGGTCATCTTCAGGAGAAAATTTCTTATTTGAAGAAATTGTTGATCCATTATTAGAAAGGGAGCATTATAGAAGAGTTATAAATGTTCAAGTGTTATAGTGGGTTTAACATGCTGTTAAAATCCGGGTAGGCGAGTGTGTTTGATAGTAGCATGTTCATTCGTTCCGTGAAGAACCTCTCTCTATATATATGAGAAGTAGATACACAAGCGGAGTGTTTATGATATGGCTTTTTTTTTTAGCCGACAATTTTTGGGAGAATATGTGCTTAATTGAAGTCGTACCTAATTTTGAAAGTTAATTAATTGATAATTAATTAATTAGGCGGGCATACCTATTAAATGTAAGGCTAAACAATTGATTTTTCTCGATTTGTTTAGCCTTACATTTAATAGGTATGCCCGCCTAATTAATTAATTAATTATTAATTAATTAGCTTTCAAAATTAGGTACGACTTCAATTAAGCACATATTCTCAAATATATATATATATATATGTCAAGTATTATATATATATATATATATATATATATATATATATATATATATATATATGACTGTCAGCTTGACAGTCAATGTTCGAATCACGCACAAGGCGGATCTTCCTTGCTGATGAGGCCTAATAGGCCGAAATGTACATACAGAGATTGATTTTTCTCGATCTGTTTAGCCTTACATTTGAATAGGTATGCCCGCCTAATTAATTAATTATTAATTAACTTTCAAAAATTAGGTACGACTTCAATTAAGCACATATTCTCCTCCCCCCCCAAAAAAAAAAAAAAAAAATTTTTCGGCTAAAAAAAAGGCCATATCAAAACACATCGCTTGTGTATTTAGTTCACATACTGTCGTGTAGAAAAAGTCACTATAAGAGGAATAAAACCTACTTCTAAACAAAACGAAAAATCTAAGAAAATCGGGTTGTTGTAGGGGTCACGGTCCTCGCCTGTCAGCTTGACAGTCAGGGTTCGAATCACGAACAAGGCGGTCTTCCTATCTATAGCTCTGCTGATGAGGCCTAATAGGACGAAATGTACATACAGAGATTGATTTTTCTCGATTTGTTTAGCCTTACATTTGAATAGGTATGCCCGCCTAATTAATTAACTATTAATTAACTTTCAAAATTAGGTACGACTTTAATTAAGCACATATTCTCCCCCCAAAAAAATTGTCGGCTAAAAAAAAGGCCATATCAAAACACATCGCTTGTGTATTTACTTCTCATATATATATATATATATATATATATATATATATATATTCCTCCAATAGTTTAGGTCATATTGAATAAACGGAAGTAAATATTTTTTAACTTTGTTTTGTAAAAATCTCGCAAAAAAGAAGTAACGATTATACAAAGTTGTTACAAAGAAAAACAGTTAATTCAAAAATCAAATTATCCGATTGGGAAAAATTACTCACCGTTAATAAAAAAAATAATAATAAAATAGTCCGTTTTACATGCAAAAAAGTGATTTTTATGTAGAAACGAGGACTGTAACTTTACATATTATCTCCCTTTGACAATTATACATTTAAATGTATGGATGGCTGTATTCGACATAATTGTTTTTTTGTGCATATTCAATAACCGATTATTCGTTTTCAACGATTTTTGAAAGATTTATTTTGTGGTAGTTTCAGAATAACTCCGGAATATTTTTTTAGTTGAACTTATAGTGTAACTGAAGCAAAGAAAAGACAATAAGTATTACAAATGTTGTTAGTTTTGCTCTTCCGTATATTATAAGAATCAAACATTACTATTCAACAATAAAAAAAAAAAAAACTCTTAAATACTCTTAAAAATATTAATATATCATAGATCTGACACATTTTTGTTCACCTGAATTCTAAAATTCAGTGTTATATTATATTTAAGTATCAGTGAAAAATTCGATTTGTACACACAAAAAAAGATTTTTAAACATTAAAAAAAATTGTTTGAACACATAAGAGATTTAAAATCTCTTAAAAATTAATTTCTGTAAAAAACATTTTCTTGAAAATTTAATAGAATATAGTACATATCAATTAAAAAAGAAAAAAGTTTTCAAGTAATAATATTATGACATTTTTTGCACTTTTTATTTAAGAATTCATGATTTTTTTTCTACAAAAACTACTGCTTTGAATATTATACAATTTTTTGATATAGTTATTCATTTGATTAGTGCAGTTAAGTGGGAATCTGACGGTAAGCAAAAACAATCTTCCTAGTCTAGAGCTAAGGAAAATATAGTCACCATTGCTCACCGGCTAATACCGACTGTAGGCCACTCCGCCCACTTTATTTACACACACACACACACACACACATATATATATATATATATATATATATATATATATATATATATATATATATATATATATATATACATAAGTCGAGGTGGCCTAAAGTCAAACAACGAGGGGATCGATCCTCTTTTCATTAGCAGTAGACCAGGGAGATAATTTTGGATGTGAGGTGGAGCGCCATACATACCATCAGTCCCTTACTTTACCGCATAGATACCTGTGCTACTCATACGCTGAATTGACGTGGGCCGGTATCGAACCAGAAACTTTGTGGTTCCTAGCCGGACGCTCTACCGACTGAGCTAAACCCAATATATATAATATAAAATATATATGTATATATATATAATAATATATATAATATAATACACACACACACACACTCACACATACACACACATATATATATATATAATACCATTTATATATGTGTGTGTGTGTGTGTGTGTGTGTCTGTGTGTGTGTCTGTGTCTGTTTGTGTCTGTGTCTGTGTCTGTGTTTTGTGTGTTTTGATAACTAAAAAAATAAGAGAGCTCGGTGCCAAAGAGTAGAGCTGAATAAAATCTGAAAACCGATCACTTATAATTATTTCATTTTTTTGTTTTTTTTTTTTTTTGTTTGTTTTTTTTTTTTGTTTTTTTTTTGTTTTTGTTTTTTTCACTTTAACTCAAGTTTCACGTAACGAAATGCAGAATTCTCAGACAATAATAAAAGTGAGAGAAAAGGGCGGTGCAACCATTTTATATGGCAAAAGCGAAAAGTTATATGAAAAAAAAGAAGGCATAAATGAAGATAGGGGTGAGGAAGAAGTAGAAAGGAAATCGGGGAGAGTAGACGATATATATATATATATATATATATATATATATATATATATATTATAATAACTTTTAAATTCGGGTTTTACAAATACAGGGTATTAAAAAAAAAAAAAAGAAAATATATCAGCAGAAAAATCTCATCATTGCTCACAAAAGAATGAAAATTGTTGCGAGGGTTGAAAATCCCAGTTTACATAAATATGAGGTGGAAAATTGCAATAAAATGACCAACGCTTTTTTTAGATATCGACACATGGTTGTTGTTTTTTTTTTTGTTTTTTTTTTTTTTTTTTTTTTTTTTTTTTTTGATAGAAATTCAAAAAGCTTCAAGAAACAATTCTTTGTATTTAATCATTAACCCACGATCAGCGAACACAGCTGCCAGTTCTTCTTTTTCTGATAACGTTAAACTCGAATCTATTGCAGTTTCTACAAAAGGGTTTCGAATCCACTCATATTGCGCAGTGTTAATTGATGGAAAATAATAAATCAAATTTTCTTCTAAAGTTGATGAATGTTCAACTATCATTGGCAGAATTTTAGTTTTGCAATTATTACTTATCAAAGTTTTAACTTTCAATAAACTACCATAAATGATTTTCATTTTTCTCAATAAAATTGTTTAAAATCTGTGTTTTTATTTAGTTGCAAGAAAAGTAACTTATAACTATTATAATAACTAGCAAATATATGCACCCTTCGGGTGCAAGTATTTAAGTTTTAATATAATAAAATATATTAAATTAGAAAGGCTAATGAAACTGAATAAGAATGCAAATAAATACATTTGGACCAGAGAGGGTATAATTGAAAAACAGAACAACTTTGAAACCAACTCTTCCATCATTTTCCCTTACTCCCGTCTTTCATTGGTAAATTTTCCTAATTTAACACTTTAGTTAAAATAGGAAGTAAAGAATAAATTTACAGTTATTTCTTCTTGTTAATGGATTTCTTTTAAGATTTATCTCAGAGATTTTTGCTCATATTCAATAAGATAAAACCAAACAATTAGAAATCAATAATACTAAGCATATATTTATTAAAATCAAATTTGTAAGATCAATATGTAAATTAGCCTTCCCGTTCACACTGTAAACCGCTATTCTGTTGTATATATAAATATAATTGCATGTTATTAGTATGTAGATATGGACAGCAGTCTTAATGATGTAAAACAATTTTATTAATAATTGAAGTTTAAATTAAAAAATAAAATCATGGCGAATGTGATGTAAATAACTAAAGGGAATTGTGACTTGTATAGTAATATAGTTTCGGTTACAGACAGACAAACCCACAATCTCCATTATAATAAGATGTCGCAACGAAGCAAGCAGAGTGTTCGTAAAGAAATGGTATAATATAGTAACTTAGTATACATTTGCCTTTTCATGTCTGGATATATTTTTCAAGAATACTACGGAGCGCATCTGAAAAAGCTCTGGGGCGCACCAGTGCGCCCGGGCGCACTGTTTGAGAACCACTGCAGTATAATAATAATTTGATAATATCTTATTCGTAGATAGTTATTTCAAGCCTTGAGAAGGCAGTCTTTTTTTTTTCATATTTCTAGCTAGATAATAAAGTAAAAAGAATAACTTTTGTAGTTATGGGCTTATATTGTAAACTAAAATGCCATTCATTTTGAGAAAATTGAATTATGCAGTTAAAAGAAAATTAAGTAATTTATTGAAATAAAAATTCAAATTTCCATTAGAAAATATTAACTTTAATGATTTTGAATAAATTTACACGACGACAATTTACCCATCACACTTTACTTTCCAGACCTCCCACCTCGTCGATAGACATCTTTAGGCACCCCTTTTTGATCTCGATTAAGAAAGAACATGTTTTTCATTTACACCGTCAATATCCGGTTGTTTGTTAGGGTTAGGGTTAGGGTTATGGTTAGGGGTAAGTTTTATCATTTTTTTTAAATCTAAAAATCGTCTGTTAAAACAACCGGGTATTGACGGTATAAATAAAAAAACATGTCCTTTCTTAATCGAGATAAAAAGGGGTGCCTAAAGATCATATGGTCCGACATGTCTTTTGGGATGGTCACTGTTTCAGCTTTTGCTGGAATGGCGTACCAAAGGCAGTATTATTGGTAGAGTGCTCAATATAAAATAGAGCTGTTTTATAATATAATAAAATAAATATATAAAGCTTTTACATATCTATTTATTAGGTGACAAATGAACATTCACGACCATATTGGTTTCATGCGAGGCAATCATCAGGTGAAGATGTTTCAGGCATTTGAAACATCTTCACCTGATGATTGCATCGCATGAAACCAATATGGTTGTGAATGTTCCTTTATCACCTAATAAATAGATATGTAAAACCTTTATATATTTATTTTATTATATTATATTATATTATACTATATATATATATATATATATATATATATATATATATATTATATATACACGAGGGTGGCCTGAATGATGACGTCATCTCTGCTGTTAATGACTTTTTGGACTAACGATGTCCAAATTCTGCAACACCGATAGAAGATATATGTGGACATATTTGGTCATATTTCCTGATTGTATCTTGGTCAACCTAAGAACTTTTCAGTCAAAACTGATACATACATATTAGAGAAAGTTAAGGTCTGTTTAGTTCAGTCTGTAGAGCATCCACCTAGGAACCACAAGGTTCAAGGTTCGATTCTGGCCGGCCCCAACTCAGTGCATGAGTAACACATCTTGGATCTGTGCGGTAATATGGGGAGTTGATGGTAGCTGAGGTGCTCCACCTCAAAAACAAATACAATCTCCCTGGTCTATCCCCACTGAGAAGGGGATAGACTCCCTCGCTGTTCGGTTGATACTGACAATAGACCACTCCGTTGAATTTACTTATTATGCATATAATCATTTCTCTGAATTTTTTAGATGAGGATGGATAATTTGTATTATTTGGACTATTTTCCTCATCTTTATTGTTATCTACACGTTTCGGCCAATGTGCCTCCGGCCTTCTTCAGGTATTTCTTGTTGAACTCAGGAACCTTCTCGAACTCGAAGAGAAGGTTCCAGAGTCCGAAAAGTTTCCCAAATTCGACAAGAAACACCCGAAGAAGGCCGGAGGGCACATTGGTCGAAACGTGTAGATAACATTAAAGATAAGGAAAATAGTCCGAAAAATCCAAATCTTATTATAATGGAGATTGTCTGTAACAGAAACTACATCACCATCAATGTCACAATTCCCTTTGTTATTTATGTTATATTCTCAAATTATTAGTAAATCAGGATTAGCATCTTATTAACCATATCTATTAAAGTAGAGCAAAGTAAAATTTGCCTCAAAACAGCCCATGTTATTAATGCATTTAAAATCCTTCAATGTGTGTTATATATCACTAAGTAATAAAGGTTTACATAGTATATGATGTGGATGATTTGCATCCTAGTAATACAAATGGAGATAATTGATTGCAGAAACAATCGGAAATGTCTAGTCCTGTATGTGTACATAAGTAAATATAGATATTTTTTTTTTTGAAAGAAAAAGGCGACAATGTTTTCCATTCAGGAAATAAAGGGAACGCTTTCTCCGATTCCGCCGTTTCCGATGTCTTCCAGATGAAACAGACGATCAATGGAGTCCATTTAACCGCTTGGATCCAACTTCCGGTATGACGTCACGCTTCGTATCATGCCTTTGGATAGTCTCTTCTTTCATTTCTTTTGTCCGACATCTGTCTGCGATTGTCTAACCCACCCCACTCCACCCCACCCCCCAAACACGCACTTGTTGTTTTTTTGTTCACTTGGCACTTTCTCTTCAACATCGACCATCACCTTTTGTTTACCAGACCCTTTGTTTTCCTTTCTTTCTCTTTTTTTTTTCTTTTTTTTTTCTTTTTTTTTTTCATTTCTTTTCATTTCTTTTCTTTTTTTCTTTTTTTTTTTTCTTTCTTTTTTTTTTTCATTTCTTTCTCTTTTTTTTTTTCTTTTCTTTCATTTCTTTTTTTCATTTCTTTTTCTTTTTTTTTCATTTCTTTCTCTTTTTTCTTTCTTTCTCTTTTTTTCATTTCTTTCTCTTTCTTTTTTTCATTTCTTTCTTTTTTTTCTTTCTCTTTTTTTTTTCATTTCTTTCTCTTTTTTCATTTCTTTTTTCATTTCTTTCTTTTTTCTTTCTTTTTTCTTTTTTTTCATTTCTTTTTTCTTTTTTTTTCATTTCTTTCTTTCTTTTTCCTTTTTCAATTCTTTTCTTTCTTTTTTTCTTTTTTCATTTCTTTTTTTTTCTTTTTTTTTTCGTTTTCTTTTTCTTTTTTTCTTTTTTCTTTTTTCTTTTTTTTTCTTTCCTTTTTTTCTTTTTCATTTTTTTCTTTCTTTTCTTTTTTCATTTCTTTTTTTTTTTTTTCATTTCTTTCTTTTTTTTTTTTTTTCATTTCTTTTTTTCATTTTTTTTCCTTTCTTTTTTTTTTCATTTCTTTTTTCATTTCTTTTTCTATTTTTTTCTATTTTTTTTCTTCTTTTTTCAGCGCAAGATGCCTTTTAAGTTTATCACACACAGATTAGTTGATGTTCCCTTGGATGAAAACGCTGTGATTCGAAGCCATGGCCTAACCCCTTAGCCTTTGGAGTATCTGTAAACCATCATCTGAATCACAAGTGTTTATATATATATATATATATATATATATATATATATATATATATATATATATATATATATTAATATATATATATATATATATATATATATATATATATATATATATATATATATATAGCCAAGAATTATGGCAGTATGACAACGCTTTCATTCGACCGTATTTCATCGGTCGGTTCCGTTCGGTCTCGTACGATGCTTTACTTCCGTTATCAATATGAAATCTTTTTCCGGTTGACCTTAATTGACCTAGACTGATTTGGCTGTTACAAAGGTTGTCACCGCCAAATTAGGTCGCAGACTTGTTAAGACTTAATGTATCTACCCAAGCCCTCCGCCACGAACAGGGTGCGACACAAGGTCATTTTTTTAGCTGATTTGAATTCAGAGATTTCCTTCTCCTAAACTGGTTGACTCACAAAAGCTAAAGAGCCTAGGCTGACCCTGCTATTTATCCATAAGTAGTGAGAGGCGATTGATTCATGCCATTCCATTAGAGTGAAGTAAAATGCTAACAGTCTCGTCCAGGATTTGAACTTGAGTCTCCGATTCCATTTCTCACAGCGATAACCATTGCGATGAACGAACCTATATTCTTTTAATGCGCATGATGTTGAGGTTAAAGTCATGAGAAATGAACTCGTCGCCCCGAGTTCAAATCCTGGACGTGGTAATTACACTTCACTTAGCGCTAATACCATTGGGAAATGTATGAATCCTACTCTCCCTCCAGCTATGGATAAATAGTAGGACAGACTGGGCTCTTTAACCTTGGTTAAGCAACCGGTCTAGGAGAAGGAACAACTGAATTCAAACCTGTTTAAATCCGCTTAAGAAATTGACCTTGTGTCACATCCTGCTCGTGCGGAGGGGTTGGTAAATATATATACGTATTCTTTCACTGCGATAACACCTTATTTAATGCAGACATTCGATTCATTTGTAAACATTTGTTTGCGATCATAACAATATTTTCAACGTTCTACGACCTACAATTATATGACAATTGTATTACAATTGTATTCTACAATTGTATTACAAGCATTCGTTTTAAATTGCTTTATTTTTGCTTATAATTATTTGTATTTCCTTCTAATACAAATAATTTGCACGCAGTTGCATAATTTCAAGTATTCCAATCTAACACAAATAATTTCCACACGGTTGTAGATTTCTAGTATTCCTATCTAATATAAATAACTTGCACACAGCTGTAGATTTCAAGTATTCCTATCTGATTCGAATATATCCACACAGTCGTTTTATTTCAAGTATTCCCATCAAATACAGATAATACCCACGCAGTTGTATGATTTCAAGTATTCCAATCTAATACGAATGATATCCACACAGTCGTTTTATTTCAAGTATTCTCATCAAATACAGATAATACCCACGCAGTTGTATGGTTTCAAGTATTCCAATCTAATACGAATGATATACACACAGTTGTATTATTCCAAGTATTCCTATCTAATATACATAATAACCACACAGTTGTATGGTTTCAAGTATTCCAATCTAATACGAATGATATATACACAACGCACGTATTCAAAGACTAAACTTCGATAATAAAACCAACGTATAAAACACACACACACACACATATATATATATATATATATATATATATATATATATATATATTGCATTGTATCTATCTATCTATCTATCTATCTATATATATATATATATTATATATATATATATATATATATATATAGTACATGGTAACCGAAAACATGCCCTATTCAACACTGTCATGCTGCTCTCTGTATCTGTTTTAGTTTCAGTATGAATAAATGTCGAAGTATATATAAATAGTTCCATAATTTATGATGGGTATTATGCTAGTATGTTTGTTTCAGTTTCTTTGATTTCTTCGTTTGCATCAGCTCTAATTTTTTTTAAATGTTATTATTCTGTGGTTGTCTCGGATTTCGTGCGCACACGACTCAGATCTCTATTAGAGCATTCTAAATTTATATATATATATATATATATATATATATATATATATATATATATATATGTGTGTGTGTGTGTGTGTGTGTGCGTGTGTGTGCGTGTGCGTGTGCGATATTGTCAATTACGATTTTCATTAAGTTTGACTCGTTTTCTTTCATCGTTTTTTTTTTTTTTTGTTTGTTTTTTTTTTTCAAAATTGTGATAAATTTTTGTCACTTCATTTTTATCGCAACTCCATCGGGTCGACAATTTGTTATGCAATAGCTTCCTCTACAAACCTACAGGATCCGGTGAACATTCGCGTGGGAGTGATTGACAGATGGTGGGTCAAAGTTCAAATCCCCAACCATGAGAAAATATGAATGAATTCTTGTGTTTAAACGTGGACAGTTGCGTAAGAATCAAAATAGAATTACTTTTTTTTTTGGAGCTGAGTTTCAGACGCCAAAGAAAAGAGATTTATGATATGGGGTTTATTGAAGCGAGGCTACGATTTATAAATGAATGAATCTTCCCGCTTCGACGAAACAAAAATACCTCACTTTTTCCTGCTTATGAGACCCGTCCAAAAAGAAAAATGTGATTGTTTTTTAAGAAAATTTTAAGAACATTAAATGACCCACCGAGGTTGATATGCCATTAAACAAGACAAACAAACGTACAAACTCAAACTTTACAACGCAATGATAGTTGACTGGACAAGAAGATAAAAAACTGGAGCCCAAATACGAAGGATATGAAGGTGGGCAGATGGTTGGTTGATTGATTGGTTGGTTTTAACGGCATACCAATGCTTGTTGGGTTATTTTATGCCGAAGACGTTTTGTTTTATTCATTCTTGATGGGTACTCAGTTTTTCGTTACCAAGATCAGGTTTCAGCCTCTTCGTCTCCGTGATGCACTTAAATTGCATCTAATGGTGAAGTTCCGATTCTGATGCTCTAGGTAATGTGGAGCACCCCTTCATCACCATTTCTCCCAGATTAACTCTGACCCGGAGTGGTAGTGCCTGTTAGGTTTCCATATATGTGTTAAATAGAACAAAATGAGTTATGAAAAAATGTTTTTTTTAAATATTGAGTACCCATCAAGAATGAATAAAACAAGAATTGTTCGGCATAAAATGACCCAACAAGGGTTGATGTGTCATAAAATCCAACCAACAACCAGGATGCACAATGAAACAATTTCTACAAAAGCGAGGAAAAATAATGGAACAATTGGAGACAATGATGGATTGTCGTTTGGTTGGTAATGTAGAGTAGCTAACACCCCTTCAGCACTCTAACAGATGAACTGGCTCATATCCATAAAATATCCTCAGATTAAAGTGGATTAACTAACTGAATAATATTCAGACTGACTGTGCGGCGTTGGCTGTACCGAACTGACCCTCCTCTACTTAGTGTAAGTTTTGTCTTGTTAATTGTTTGTACTTATTTTGTTCTGTGTTTTGTATGTATCTGTTTGGCACCGGATACTGGTGCTTAACAAATGTGTTAAGCACACCAATCTTCTGTGTATCTTTCCACCTTGCAATACAACAGTTGGTTGGTTGGGTGGTTGGTTGGTTGGTTGGTTGGTTGGTTTTTATAGCATTTTTACTGTATCACTGATACGTATACTTTTTCATCTTTTTAAAACTGAAGTTGACTTTTCTTCCAAATCCAAATTTTGTGATTTTTCTCGTTAATTGTTATAATTTTTATAATTTAATTTTATAATCTAATTTAATTTTAATTTTAATTTTATGATTTAATTTTATAATTTAATTTTATAATTTTTATAATTTTTAATTATAATATATAATTATAATATAATTTTTTTTAATCATAAGATATAATATATATTATAATATATATTATAATAAATTATTATAAATTTATTATAATATATATTATAATATATAATATATATTTTTAATTATGATATATAATTATGATTATAATTTTTATAATTTCATAATGTTATAATTGTTATAATTTTTATAATTGTTATAATCGTTAATTGTTATAATTGTTATTCATTTTTCTTGATAATTGTTTGTACTTATTTGTTGTGTGTTTTGTATGTATCTGTTTGGCACTGGATACTGGTGCTTAATAAATGTGTTAAGCACACCAATCTTCTGTGTATCTTTCCACCTCGCGATACAACAGTTGGTTGGTTGGTTGGCTGGTTGATTGTTTTTTATAGCATTTTTACTGTATCACTTTTTAAAGCTGAAGTTGATATTTCTTCCAAATCCAAATTTTGTGATTTTATTCCAGCAATGAACAACACTTTCTGAAAAAGCCATGCTCTGAAGATAACCAACTTCTCTGGATAACCACGCCAAGTGGATCACCAGGCAATATGATCAACCAAGCATTTTGGATTGCCCGACTTCCTTGAGGCAGGCGTATACGTGAGTTCAAATCTTACCAAGTGCTTCTCATTTTATAATTGTCCACGATACGCACTGTTCCTTGTTGTAGAATTGACAATAGATTGCGTTACGATAAAAAAGAAACTAAAATTAAAAAGACAACTATATAAGTAAATCCTAATAAAAAATGGTAATCTTCAACTTGTTCCTCGTAAATTCCTACTATAAAATAAACCGAACCCTCATGTTATGTCCGTGTTTTTGCAATAAATATTTTTAATATGTTTGCAATAAATGTTTTTAAATAAAGAAAATATATTCAGTATTGTAAAATAACGGGTGCAAGAAAAATAAAACATTTATTGCTAAAACACGGACATATAATGAGGGTTCAGTTTATTTTATGGTAGGAATTTACGAGGAACAAATTAAGGATTACCAAAAAAATAATAGTAATAATGTTGGGCTTCATCTAGATTTTTTTAAAGTGGTATAGAAGGCGCGTGGTGTAATGGTTACCGTTGTAGGAAATGAACTCGGCTAGCTGAGTTCAAATCCTAGACGAGACTGTTTGCATTTTACATAGCGCTAATACTTTCGAAAAGGTTCGAAACCAACTATTTCCCCCACCAGTTATGGGTAAATTGTAGGGTAGTTTGGGCTCTTTAACCTTGGCTCGGAGAAGGAAAACTCTAAATTCAAACCTGTTAAACTCCTCTTGACTTTGTCATCCTACTCGTGCGGAGAAGTTGGTATATATATATATATATATATATATATATATATATATATATATATATATATATATATAATTGATAATTGAATCATATTACCACGACAACTCGGCAAACACCATATGCGGCATCCGGAGCACTGGACAGCTGTTTCGACCTCCTTTGGTCTCATCAGCAGTGCATACCACAATCTCCGCCACTGCTGATGAGACCAAAGGAGGTCGAAACAGCTGTCCAGTGCTCCGGATGTCGCAAATGGTGTTTGCCGAGTTGTCTGGTCGTGGTAATATGATTCAATTATCAATTATATATAATTCCTCTATCAAATTATATATATATATATTAAGTTTGTGTATTTTTTTTTTCCTAAATATTTTATGCAACAAATTCGTATGGAATGGGTTCCAGAACGACCGGCTTATTTTATAATATATATATATATATATATATATATATATATATATATATATATATCAATTGTATGTAAAAAAAAAATTACCAACAAACATGGCACAAACAGACTAAAAAGACAAAGTAAAGGATGATTTTTAGGTGTGATTTAGGTTTAAGGGCCGGTTTAGCTCAGTCGGTAGAGCGTCTGCCTGGAAATCGGTATGGGTCAGTATCGAACCAAGAACCTTGTGATTCCTACCCGTATATATAAATAAATACCGGTTTAGCTCAGTCTGTAGAGTGTTTGGCTAGGAATCACAAGGTTCCTGGTTCAATACCGGCCCTCGTCAACTCAGCGTATGAGTAGCACGGGGATCTGTGCGGTAAAATAAGGAGCTGATGGTAAATGTGGCGCTCCACCTCAGACACAATAACAATCTCTTTGGTCTAGCGCTAGAGAAAAGGGGATAGACTCCCTTTGCTGTCTGGCTGATACTGACATTAGGCCTCCCTGATAAAACAGAAGGTTTGATTGACTTTGCAACAAATGGATATTCGAATCACATCGATAATTGATCGGCTGGAGCTGTAGAATACCCCGACTGCACCTCTACAGAAGGATAAATTCCATCCAATTGGGTCACCTGTTGACCGTAGGATGCGATCACTTATGCTTAAGGACAGAATCATTGTGGCTGAGCAGTCTATGCCACGTAATACTCCACCCTAGTCCTTACTTAGGCTAAACGGCGGTCGGAGAGGCCCCATCCAATCAAACGGATGATCAAATCAAACCCTATATGACGGTCCCAACCGTATTGCCCTTATGGCAAACGCCAAACTTTGCATAGGATCTTAGTCTCCTGAGTATGACGTTAGCCTGCATCTAGTGAGGTTCCAATTCGCCCCCCCCCCCTTGAGGGGGAATGTCGACAGAATCGACGCAATTTTCACCCGCCACCCATGAGTTTCGGTTTGTGGGTGGTCCCACATTAATAGGGCCTTGTGCCTAACCCGTACAAGTGGGGTACGAGGTAAATAAAATCTAGTGAGGTTCCAATTCTGGAGCTCTGGGGAGTATGTAGTCCTCCTACACCACTATTACTCTCAGGTCAACTCTGACCCGGAGTGGTAGTACCTATCAGGGTCCCTTCTATGGGCTAAATTGAAAAAATGTGTTTATAAAAAAATTGAGTACCTATCAAGAATGAGTTTATTTCACAACTTTGTCGACATTAAATGACCCACCGAGAAACAAAACAAACCAAACCAAACCGAGTTTGAAGAGAAGGTTCCCAAGTTCCAAGGAGGGGGATCCCGAGTTCGACATCTATAAGTTGAAATAAGTTTAAAAAATGTTTTGACCAAAAAAGTTAAAATTCTGCAACACTGATTGAAAAGGTGTATGGACTGTTGGAAAATAAAACGTATTTGGGTACATTCCATGGGAGTAATTTTGTCAGCCAACTGAGTATCCAACAAGAATGAATAAAACAAAACGTCTTCGGCATAAAATAACCCAACAAGGATTTGTATGCCGTCAAAACCAACCAATCAACCCAGCAACCATCAACCCACTCTCATATCCTTCGTATTTGGGCTCCAGTTTTTTTCTCTTCTTGTCCAGTCAACTATCATTGCGTTGTAAAGTTTGAGTTTGTTCGTTTGTTTGTCTCGTTTAATGGCGTATCAACATCGGTGGGTCATTTAATGTCGGTAACGTTTTGAAAAAAATCGTAGCGATAATTTGAAATGAATTTTTTTAAACTCAATTTTTTTTTGTCAACAAATTTTTTATTTAACCCATAGATGGGAGCCGAACAGGTACTACCACTCAGCGTCAGAGTGGATCTGGGAACAATGGTGATGAAGGGTTGGTCCATATTCCCCAGACTTCCAGAACTGGAACCTCACCATCGTATAGAGTTTAACGTCATTCCCAGGACATGATGACCCTCAGCCACCGCCTTCTAGAACGTATATGATAACCTCGTATCCTTCGTATTTGTGCTCCTGTTTTTTCTCTTCTTTTCAAGTCAAATCGTTGCCATTTCTCTGAATTTATTTAGATAAAGCTAGATAATTAGTATTATTTGTATTATTCGGACTATTGTCCTCATCTTCATTGTTATTTGTACAACGTTTCGACCGATATGCCCTACGGCCTTCTTCGGGTATTTCCTGTCGGACTCGGGAACCTTCTCGGACTCAGGGACCTTCTTTTCCCGATTACGACAAGAAGGTCCCCAAGTCCAAGAAGGTTCCCGAGTCCGATAAGAAATACCTGAAGAAGACCGGAGGGCACATCGACCGAAACGTCGTACAGATAACAATGAAGATGAGCACAATAGTCACCTAACCCTTTATTCAGTCCACAGGGGTATCCTGTTCTCGTTCCACTAACCATAGCTGGGGTACAGGTGTTAATCTGTGTTAATTTTTATTCTATGTTACTGCTGCCCCTGACCAGGATTGAACCTGCAGTCTAGAGATAACTGTTAGAAGGTTCCCGAGTCCAAGATGGTTCCCGAGTCCAAGAATAAATACCCGAAGAAGACCGGAGGGCACATCGACCGAAACGTTGTACATAAAACGTCTTCGGCATAAAATAACCCAACATGGGTTGACATGCCATAATAGCCAA
>CM042158.1:89072590-89075090 GCA_023376005.1 Doryteuthis pealeii | reverse complement strand
ATAATAATGAAGATGAGGACAATAGTCCGAATAACGCAGATAATACTAATCTTCAAGCCTCATCTCAAACATCTCTTATTATAATGGAGATTGTGGGTTTGTCTGTCTGTAACCGAAACTATATTACTATACAAGTCACAATTCCTTTTGTTATTTACATCACATTCTCCATGATTTTATTTTTATTTAAACCTCAATTATTAATAAAATTGTTTAACATTATTAATACCGTTGACCCTATCTACATACTAATAATATGCAATTGTATTTATATATACAACAAAATAGCGGTTTACAGTGTGAATGGGAAGGCTAATTGATCTTAAAAATTTGATTTTAATTAATATATATATTATTGATTTCTAATTGTTTGGTTTTATCTTATTGAATATGAGCAAAAATCTCAGGGATAAATCTTAAAAGAAATCCATTAACAAGAAGAAATAACTGTAATATTATTCTTTACTTCCTATTTTAACTAAATAGTTAAATTAGGAAAATTTACCAATGAAAGACGGGAGTAACGGAAAATGATGGAAGAGTTAGTTTCAAAGTTGTTCTATTTTTCAATCATACCCCCTCTGTTCCAAATCTTTTTATCTGCATTCTTATTCAGTTTCATTAGCCTTTCTAATTTAATATGATATTTTATTATATTAAAGCGTAAATACTTGCACCCGGAGGGTGCATATATTTGCTAGTTCAGAGAAATAAGCTTGTTACGTTGTCTTTTTTCCTTTTGCATGGAGCAACACAAGAAATAATTTCTGTTCTTATAATTCATAAGAACATTTTCTTTCTGATTTCCAATTATTCTATTACGGAGATTCGTCCAATTATTTCAATGAAATCGTTAGTTGGTATTTATAAATCCTCTTTTGGAATTAAAAAAAATGGCTATCACAAAATTTTATCCACAGCCGAAAATGTTTGTCCTTAGATGAAAGTCTTTAGAATAAATAAATGAATAAATAAACCGTCTGTTTGAAATTGGTACAATTATACTTAACAATGAAACTTATTCTCCAAAAAAAAATAAAATAAAATAAATAAATGAAGCTAATTATGAAGTTAAAATTGTCTGACGTATATAATTGAATAATAAATCAAGTCCTTTCACTCCTTACATGTTTTGGGTATGGCTGGGGCGGTATCGAACCCAGAACCTTGTGGTTCATAGTCGGACGTTCTACCGACTAAGCTAAACCGATAGGCCATTCCAAAGACTTACTTACTCTGTTCATGGAAGATCAGGAAAACTTCCCTATCCCCCACCCCAAAAAGATAAAACCGGAAGTTTCTATTGTGTTCAAGCTGACCGGATTTTCATCAGACCAAAACAAATGAGAACTTTATTTCCCTTGTTTATAACCAGAAAATCGTTCTTCTATTTGGGAAGAAAAAGAAAAAGGAGAAACATCATAAAATAAAGAAATGGGGTTGATAGATGCGTCACCCTTAATTACTGTCTGTGCATCCCTTGTGCTTTAATAGATAAACATCAAAGGTTAGATAGCTGAGTGAAGTTTGGCCTTTTTCGTCAATCAGCAGTGAAAATCACAGAGGAAATGCGACTGTTCCGTTAATGGTAAGAATATATAGCGGCTGACTTACGGTCAAGTTAGGCTTACGACCTGGTTCCCACGGGGATCGACTAAGTTAAGCAGCCATTAGACTGTTCACTATATGGATGAGTAAATACGCGAGTTTTGCGTACAAGACTAAACTAGTAAATTCTAAGAATATACACCGGTTATTCGCACCAAATAAAAATACACACACACACACACACACACACACACATATATATATATATATATATATATATATATATATATATATATATATTCATTAAAGGATTAAAAAATAAAACAATTTGAAATGTAAACTTTAAATATGTATTAAAATAAAACAAACTAGATATAGATATATAATACCAGTCATGTATTTATTAAAACTTGTTTTAAAAAACAATGAGGACTGTCTAATGTTGCACGTTCAAATTTTGAGAGTATTTATTCTATGTTATGACGATTTTGGGTAATGTGACGTAAGCAGTGACGTAATTTTTGTTACAGACAAAAACCGGAAGCGAATCTCCATTATTAATAGATATTAGGCTAAAATTTGAATCTCAAAAACTCGTATATGTGAATATCTACGGTAAATACAAGAGAATTTTGGCAGTTGACTGTTTAGTTTTGGTAAGTCTACGATTCAAGTTCTGGCTATTTACGCGATGTTGAAGGCGGTTAAATCGTACTTAAGGGACCTAAATTCCACCAAAAGAAAAAAAAATACAAAAATCAAGGAATTAACCGAATTTAATGAAATTTTCAGTGTTGATATATTAATGAATAAAAGATATAATGCAACAGTTATTTTATTTTTTTTTAAAAAAAAACTTTAACATTTTTTTCAGGTAGTAAACTTTGAACCATGTATCATTGAGGCGTAACACAGATACTCAAAGATACGTCAGTTAACTGACCTGAAAAAA
>CM042158.1:89062590-89067590 GCA_023376005.1 Doryteuthis pealeii | reverse complement strand
AACTCTGTTTATAGTAAAACTAGTTAACATACCCGTCTACGCCGGGTAAAAAGGTTCTTCTTCTGGGGTCAAGTTGGTGTGTCAAACGTTTATGTATAGTAAAATTTGTTAACGTACCCGTTCAGTTCGGGTAAGTTGAAACTTCTTGTGGAGTCAAGTCGCGGTGTCAAGAGTTTAGGAGTTCCACTGGCCCAAGTGCCGCAGAGCGACCTCTCATGTTACTAAAAGTAAATCGGTAACTTCCGATTTTATAGACACATACAAGAAAAATGTATTTTTGTGGGCAGTCACCGAGGAGATCAGGAATACTACAGGGTTTCCAAATAACCAACCAACCAGCCAACCAACCAATCAACCTAAAAAAATCGTTACAAGATTGTAAAATGACTAGATTGCAATTGTGCGGTAAAACAAAACATTCTCCCTGGTCTAGAGCTAGCAGAAAGGGGATAGACTCCCTCTATGCCTTCAGTAGGCCACGCCACAGACTTTACTTTGCAATCTAAGTCTTGACCTATTACCCAACGTAGACGGATATTTCAACTAATATGAAATTGAAAAAAAAGAATGTTCAACCTGAGAGAAAAGTTGATATAGGCAACAGTGAATAATTTGTGAATCGTAGATCCTTATATATATATATATATATATATATATATTATATATATATATATATATATATTAATTGGGCGGGCATACTTATTCAAATGTAAGGCTAAAAAAATCGAGAAAAATCAATCTCTGTATGTACATTTCGGCCTATTAGGCCTCATCAGCAAGGAAGATCCGCCTTGTGCGTGATTCGAACATTGACTGTCAAGCTGACAGGCGAGGAACGTAATCCCTACACCAACCGGACTTTCTTTAGATTTTTCGTTTTGTTTAGAAGTAGGTTTTTATTCCCCTTATAGTGACTTCTTCTACACGACAGTATAAGAAGTAAATACACAGGCGATATGTTTTTGATGTGGCTTTTTTTAGCCGACAATTTTTGACAGTCAAGGTTCGAATCACGCACAAGGCGGTCTTCCTATCTATAGCTCTGCTGATGAGGTCTAATAGGCCGAAATGTAGATACAGAGATTGATTCTTCTCGATTTGTTTAGCCTTACATTTAAATAGGTATGCCCGCCTAATTAATTAATTATTAATTAATATATATATATATATATATATATATATATATATATGAGTGCTTGGTGGAGAAGTGCGGTAAAAGTTATTGTTGTGGATAACAGATGGAATGTGCTGGTTTATTCTAACCTCCACCACAATTAGAAGCAAGTGCATGCAGTTTGCTGACAATTTTTGACAGTCAAGGTTCGAATACCTATCTATAGTTCTGCTGATGAGGCCTAATATGTACATACAGAGATTGCGATTTGTGCATGCATTTTGCCACCAATCCTAGACTTGGATCTGAAATGTGTCTGTATATAAAATTACCGTGGATTGGCAACAAATCTCTACAATTACTTGAACGCATCAAACGATCTGTCCACCATTGTTTCAATTCAGTGAAGTTGCGAATTGTTCTCAGATCCAACACGCTCTTACAACCCCCAATCTTAAAGATAGTGTGACCCCTTCACCAAAAAGTTGTCTAATTTACAAATTTAAATGCAAATGTGATGTTTGCTACATTGGGCGCACTACCCAAAGATGGGAGGTTAGAATATATATACATACATATATATATATTATATATATATAAGTGTGTGTCAATGTGAGGATTAATCCGACAATATGTGGCGAAAATAGACAAGCATCCAGTTTCCATAACACCGTGTTTGTCTATTTCTACACACACATATATATATATATATATATAATTGGGAAAACGCTACTTAAACATTGTTTTAAACACTTGTAGAAATGACACTATCTGCATATTAATATTTACCAACCTCGCTGCACGAGTAGGATGTGACACAATACCAATTTTTTAGCAGATTTGAATTCAGTTTCCCTTCTTGCCATACCAAGGTTAAAGAGCCCACTTTGCCCTACTATTTACTCATATCTGAAAGGAGCATAGTTGAATGCATACCTTTTCTATGGATGGGACCTTTTTTCCCGAGCCGTGTTTTTGTCACTTTTATTTTTGTATTATTTATTCAACAGTAGGATTTATATGTAACTAGAAGCGGGCTATCCGGCATCGCCTGGTTAGAGGGGGATCCATTATTACTGAATCGTGAGTTGGATCGTAGAATGACAATTAAAATCCTTACGTAAAAAAAACAAACCTTGCATTGATCCAGCCACTCTGCAAAGAAATTCCATGCTGTTATCAGTTAAATTTCATTGTTTTTTAAATTATCTTCACTAATATAAATCAAATCTTTATAATTTTTGCTCAAAAACCAAACCCTGGTGATATTTAATGTATATATATATATTTACTTGGCCGTTAATTGTTTTATTCTTGAAGTTTCCTCCGGACATACACATACACACAACTATCCTTTATATACGTTCTAGAAGTGGCTAGTGGTACCCAAAGAGCCCACTTTGCGATTAGCTCCTGAAAGGAGCATAGTTGAATGAGAGGAGAGATGAGATTTTTTAAAAGTTAATCTCACAGATCTATTATTACTTATCGCGAGTTGGATCCTCGAGGTTGCCCCATAAAAATCCCCACGGAAATATATAACAATATAGTATTAAATTTTCATTCAATAATTTACAATTTTAAAAAAAAGATATAAATGATGCATTAATTCAATCAATCAAAGTGGGGAAAAAACATACAAAAAAAAGTTAAACAAAATAACATGCAAATAACTTTCCCTTCGGTTACTTTTCAAAATTTGAATTTTTAAATATCTTCCGAAATATAAATCAAATCTTCATTATTTTTGGTCAGAAACCAAGCCCTGGTGATAATGAATGTATATATATAAGAAACTAACCCTACCCATTCCAAAATAAGACACCAACCCTCCCTCCCCTAAATTGATAGATTTAAAAGAGATGTTATTTTGGGAAATTCTCAGTAAGAGTCATGTTCTTGTGATTACCTGAAGATGCCGTATTAATACGGTTGAAATAAATTATTGTAATGAAGCAAGTTTAGAGTTTTTCTTCATTTACTAAATTTCTTGCTCTGTCCTTTTACTCACTGGTATTAGGCACATTGAGCTCTCCTTATGGGTCTACCTGCATCAGCTTGGTTAAACCACACATGGAAAGACCCTAACTATGGAAAAAAAAAACTATATATATATATGAATATGATATATTGAAAAAACAAAGGATGTTTACAAATGCATGGGCTCATCAGGAGAGAATGTGCAAACCGTTTCGGGGCCTTATATATACACACACACACACACACACACACCACACACACACATATATATATATATATATATATATATATATATATATATATATATATATATTTACTTTGTCGTTAATTGTTTTATTTTTGAAGTTTCCCCCGGACACACATACACACAAATGTCCTTTATATACGTATAGATAGATATATAGATAGATAGATGAAATTGCAAATTATCGTTTCTGGCTTAAAGAGCTCCTCTTGATTTTTGTTTCGTTTCGTGGAAATTCTACAGGTCCTGCTAGTTAATATAAATGTTGAAAATACGCTGATCTCTTCTAACAACTCCATAAGAATTTCTTTTCTCTTAGATTTGAATTCATATTTTATTTTTATTTTTTTATTTTTTAGAGGGGGGGGTGCTCACGCACCTGCGCATATGTATGCTGGAAGGAGACATACAGGCTGCCAAATATAAATACACCCGTACCGTGTTTACAAAGTAGCAGCACAAACCGGCGCAAGTATATACAAACTCATATATAATATGTTATAGAGTTATACTCTCCGCTTCAAAATCATAAACACACCAAAACACTTATAAACAAACTCGACAAACAATCTACACCGCCAGTTAAATATACATAGATCGCCAAACATGCTATAATTGATAAACACACATCTTAGAAATCATAAAAAAAAGGGCCGAGTGACACACACGCACTTTCCCACGAATATATATATATACATATATATATATATATATATATATATATATATGTGTGTGTGTGTGTGTGTGTATATGTGTGTGTGTATATATATATGTTATATATATATATATTTATATATATATATATATATATATATATTATATATATTATATATATATATATATATATATATATATATATATATATATATATATATATATATATATACGACTGGCCGTATATGCACTCGTCCATAAATAAGAGCCTCCACTCGCCCCCCCCCCTGCACCACACAGGCTAAATGTTTTAAATAAACATTTGGGCAAAATGAATTTCCCTTTCGCCAACTACTAAAACGTGGCATACAAATATGGTGATAAAAATATTACTATAATATTACTACAGCTAGAATGAAAATCTTTTCCAATGCATTTTTATTGAAAAATATTTGCCAATACATATTTATTTTAAAGTCATTCCAATACATTTTTATAGTAAAATTAAATCGAATGCATTTCTACAATAAAATCATTTCCAATGCATTTTTATAATAAACTCATTTCAATCGTTAGAGCATCCACGGAGAAAACACGGTTCCGCATTCGATACCGGGTTCCTCGCCAACTCAGCGCCTGAGTAGCACAACTTGGATTTGTGCGGTAAAGTTGGGAGTAGGTGTGGCGCCCCACATCAGCAAAAAAAGCACAATCACCCTGTGCTAGCGAAAAGGAGATAGACTCCCTCGCAATTTGGCTGATACCAACGTCGACTTTACTACTGCTGCAACTGTTATTACTACTAAAAATTGGGTGTCTAATTTGAAAAACTTCGCCACATATTAAACTTCCATTCTGTGTCTTACAAAAAATATAATTGTAAATTTTCAATTTATTATCAATTATAACCCGATGACAGCTTTTATCATCTATCTATTGATAATGGAGATTCGCTTCCGGTTTTTGTCTGTAACAAAAACTACGTCACTGCTTACGTAACATTGCCTA
>CM042158.1:89047590-89057590 GCA_023376005.1 Doryteuthis pealeii | reverse complement strand
CTGCAGAGGGGTTAGACCTCCTCCCAAATGAGACCACATGCTTGCCATGGGTATCGATCTGTGATGCTTAAGGACGGAATCTTGGTGGCTAGGCAGTCCACGACATGTAACATCCCACTTTGGCACTTACTTAGGCTAGACGGTAGGTCGGAAAGGCCTACTCCGATCAATCGGCTAGTCACGTCAAGCCCTAGCACCTATATGATTGCCCTCATGGCAAGCCCCAATCCTTTTTATCATATATATATATATATGTGTGTGTGTGTGTGTGTGTGTGTGTGTGTGTGTGTGTGTGTGTGTGTGTGTGTGTGTGTTAGAAGGCGCTGGCTGAGGGTCTTCATGCCCTGGAAATGACGTTAAACTCTATCTGATGATGTTCCAGATCTGGAGGTCTGCGGGATATGGAGCAACCCTTCATCACCACTGGGTCCACTCTGGCCCGTAGTGATAGTACCTGTTAGGGTCCGGTATATGGTTTAAATAGTGTTGTAGGTGATTCACCTATGACACGAACAGGAACTTGCCCAAAGGGTATATATTTAACAGAGTAAATCTACTCAAACGAGTAGTACCAGATACCGTTCTTCGTGTAAGCTGAAACAAAGAAACTCTTCCATTGTACGTTGATATATATTGCTAAATACAATCTGTGCCCTACATTTTATACCCGTGTTGAGTTATTATTTATTTATTATTGACAGGTCATAACAAATAGAAAAGTGTGTTTATTGAAAAAAAATGAGCATCCATTAAGAATGAATTTATTTCAAAACTTTGTCAGCATTAAATGACCCACCGAGGTTGATATGACGTAAAAAAAAAAATTAAAAAAAAAAAACAAGATTGAACGCTGGTGTGAGTGCGAACGACATTTCCCAAGAATATTAGCGCTATGTGAAAGTAATGGCTCCGATTTCTTTCAGCGGAAACTACAACAGATACGGAGGGATCAGAGCTTGTCAATAATTTTGACTTGGTTCCAGGGAGTGTAGTGTTGGCTTTAATTCCGCCCAGATGTCTCATTCACAAGGAAATTAGATGAGATTTCTTGGTAGGAAAATCACATGAAGATTTCTGTATATTAATTTGAAAACCAAAATTAGTAAACACTTCAAATAAAACCGCCAAAAGTGACTCATAAATAGGGAAAAAATCAAAAGGAAAAAATTTATCAATTAATGATAAGCTTCGAATGATTATCAACTCTTCGTATAATACGCACTCATTACAACAGCACTCCTCGTGTATATATATATATATATATATATATATATATATGTGTGTGTGTGTGTGTGTGAAAATAAAATAGAAATTAATCCGACAGTATGAATAAGATATAATGAAAAAACAAAAGATGTTTACAACTGAAATAGGCTCATCAGGAGAGAAGTGTGCAAACCGTTTCGGGGCCAAATTTTTAAACCGTCGAGAGATTTGGCCCCGAAACGGTTTGCACACTTCTCTCCTAATGAGCCTATTTCAGTTGTAAACATCTTTTGTTTTTTCATTATATCTTATTCATATATATATATATATATATATATATATATATATATATATATATATATTTAAGTCACCAATGCAAAGTTCGTTTTACCAATGGTTTCAGATGTTTATCCGTCATCAGAGACGTTGACTTTTTGAAAAAATTGGACTCCATTAATGCTGTCTTTAGTGTTTTATTTTGCACGGATATCCTTGGGAAAGACATAAATCTATCTCTCCCCTCCTCCAGCTATGAGTAAATAGTTGGGTAGACTGGGTTCTTTAACCTTTGGCGAGAAGGAAACTCTAAATTTAAACCAAGTGTACTAGGCTTAAAGATTGACTTTGTACCCATGGCAGAGGGGTTGGGTAAATATATACATGTCTACTAAGAATTTTCATGATACATGGCATTTTCCTGAAGAGTCCACCATAGACATTGGCAATTGAATCGTCTGATGACAGAAATCAATACAGAAACACTCATCAATATTTCCACAAAAAATACATTAAAAAATTTTAAAAATCTTTTTTTTATTGAACCTTAAATTTCAATATTAACTTAAAACTTTATTGAAACTTACAGTCATATATTAACTTAAAATTTAAATCATATATTAACTTAAAACTCACACACACACACACACATATATATATATATATATATTATATTAATTTTACTTGAAGGCACTTACAACGCATGTATCGTATAAAATTCGATACTTTTTCTTATAGAAAATGAACTTGACAAGTGTAATCCCAGCAAAGGATCGCTCGGTGTGTAGAATATCGTACAGACTGTTTCGACTTTATTAAGTCTCATCAGCGATATATACTAACGATTTCCCTCCGACAGAAATCGAAACCGGGACTTCAGCAGACACAGTGAAACACTAGTAAAACACTATATCGCTTCGACCACAGTACACAGCTAACAATCCCAGTGAAATTAAGCTTGTCAAATGATACTACACGCCTCTACCATAATAGGTAAGGGGGCGTTTTTGGGAGAATAATAACAACAAACAGACCGCATGTCCTTCGGTGATATAATATATATATATATATATATATATATATTATATATATATATATATATATCTAATATATAAAACAGAGATTTTGGTATGTACGTGTCGACGTAAAACAAAAAAACGGGAGGTCACTCAGATTCAAAATCTTGCATACACATTGATATCGTTCTAACTAAGAAAAATTCCAAATTTGGTTATTGATTTTTATTGATTAAGGGATTTAATCGATTTAATTAATCCAAAATCACCCAATTTGCGGAACTGTCCGTATATCAGCCCCTCCTGATAATAAAATATTGTCTCTGCCTGCTTATTGTTAAAGCGATAACAGCAGCGAAGTTTTGATTTTAATGAATTAATTTTGCAGTCTAAGCCGTTCAGTTCCGAATTTATGGCCTATTTATGGTTCAGTCTTAATAATTTTTATATCGTTAGAAAGATAAGAAAATACTCTTTCAAAATATGTAATTTGTGTGAGTTTTTATTAATTGAATCATTTTTTACAGCGAGTTAAAAAATTAAAAAATGGCTTCGGATAGTACGCTGCTATGATTATTGCGATACAAACAGTGCAGTCTATAACAGTCAGATCGGAATCTCTTACCTATTTAGGATTTTTAATCTTTAAAATATTTATATCTTTAGTAATAAGATGAAATAGTCTTTCTGAATATGTAATTTGTATGTGTTTTTATAGATTTTTTTTTTTACAGCGAGTTAAAAAAAAAAAAATACTACGTATAGGCGATAATACGAATACGGCAGTTCGGAATCTCTTAGTCTTTCTGAATATGTAATTTGTATGGGTTTTATAGATTAAATTATTTTTTACAGCGAGTTGTCCATATTCTTAAATTGTACAGTACACTCATTTTAATTTTAATTTTGTAATGCATAAAAATTGTAGAAAATCAAAATGCACGCTTTACGGTTACATTATTAAAAAAAAATTTTAATCGTAAATAACAGTATCATGAAAATCAGTTTACGTCGTAAGTACGGTTACATATTTGTATAAATTAAACTAAGATTTTCATTCGAATAAAATGACTTTTAATTCTTTAATTTATTTATTTAATTTTTATTGTTAGAGTTTTAAAGGGTTAAAAATAACAATAAGATTGACGAATTTCCTTAGAAACTGTTTTTTCTTTTGGTTCGTTAACTAATTATTTTCTCAAACCACGATAAAAAAACAAAAAAACAAAGGTTACTAATATGGACAAAATCCGGTGTTTTATCTTTAGTCGAAGGCCTGACTGGAGATAAGTAGTCAATTATTTGTAAGACGAAATTATTTTCAAGTTTATCTGACAATATCCAGTTATTGGAACATTTTTTAAAAAATTATATGTAAGTACGAAAAATTGTAAGCGCTTTGTTTATCAAAATGAATGATTCGTTAGTAAATTACCCGAAAAGTTGATAAAACAAAACAACTAACAACCAACATTTAAATTATTATTCAAAATACAATTTAAAAATATTCCTCAGAATTTGCCTTACAAATTAAATTTTAAGTTTTATGATTTTACTCTTTATTGTGAAGTCAATAAACATTGCTGAGTTTATAGTGCAACTTTTCAGTTCTGAAAAATTGGCATGTTTAAATAGAGATTTCATAGGTGACATTTGAACTTTTATGAAAATTGATGTTTGTAATTAATATAAATTTTTAATAAAACTTAATTTTAACTAGGGGGGGGGGGCTAGGGTTAGGGTTAGGGTTAGGGGGGGTAGTTTAATGGGAAAATAAATAAATAATTTGGGTTCCGTTCAAGCGGTTCCGATATGGGGG
This sequence comes from Doryteuthis pealeii, assembly GCA_023376005.1. Lineage (NCBI taxonomy): Eukaryota > Metazoa > Mollusca > Cephalopoda > Myopsida > Loliginidae > Doryteuthis > Doryteuthis pealeii. The sequence continues at coordinate 89,053,273 of CM042158.1, read as the reverse complement.
ATCAATTTACTATAAACTTATACGAGGATGAGCACCGTGAATACTCAAAAAAAATAAAGAACTTTTAAGAATTTTTTTTTTCAATCTGATTGGTGTGTAATCGATAATAATCAACTGAAGGGGAAAAATAGATGGGGGGGGAGTCCCAGATAATCAGGTCCACCAAACGTTTTTTAAACAATGTTTTTTAAATACTAGGTACCCACCAATTTTACCCTGTGAAATTTACCCCCCCCTATATTTAATACTATGAAACTTGCAGAAAAATTAATATTTTCTTGAAAAAATTTTTCCATTTGAAAGAAAAAACATTAAATAAACTCCTGATGATTCTTTAACTTTTTTTCAGCTTACGGAAATAATGAAATTATGATTGAAAAACAATGTTTTCATTTTTGCACTGTTAAATCAACTGAAAATTAACGTAGCTAAAAACAAGTTACAATAAGAGTTTTTTTAATTCTATGAAAATAATTAATTATATAAATAATAACAAAATATTTCCGTTTTATTCAAGATGGCCTAAACTGATCAATTGGTGGTCCCTATATAATACTATCTTAGGTTTTAGCAAAAATAGATATTGCAATACGAAGAATTTAAATTTTCGATTCTCAGCTTCTTTTTAAACTCAACATGCAATTAAGAACTAAATGTGAATTGTTGTCATGTACAAAAAATTTAAAACAATAACAAACAAATATACAAACGAAATACTTTCAATTTGTTGATAATAATATGAAATAATTTTTAAACTATAAAACAGAAAATACAAATCCTGAAATATACAAATTCTCAATGATTTTAGTTTCAAGAATTATTTTCCTCTTACCCCCTCTCTAACTACTGTCTTCCACTTTCTCTCTCACTCCCTGGTGATCCAAATTTCATTTTAGTCCGGTCATGGACCGGGTACTTTAGCTAGTATATATATATATTAGATCTTGCTAAAGGAAGATACACCTGGAAGCACAACAGTGTATTGGAGGGGCTGGTAAGACCTATACAGAACTTAATGAGGGCTGAAACATCTGATTTAACCCAGAAATTTGTTTCAGAGGAGGACAAGGCATAACCAATTTATGATCAAGCTATACCCGGTAAAAACCTTCTTGATCCAGGTGGCGATTGGGACGCATCTGCGAACCTCCCAGGCTGGCGTAGTGGTTACCCGAAAATAACAACTAATAAGGGATTGCGACCAGACATTATTCTATTCTCAAGGGCGAACTCTAAGATCATCCTGGTAGAATTATCAATATTATATGAGAACCATTTAGAACAAAGCCACGTTCAAAAGATTCGTCGCGAGCACCCTGTACTAATTTCTGGGCCAAGTAGGAATCAAAGGGCGCAAAAGAACCAAGTCCGTAAAACACTTCACAGAAATAACGGAAAACAGCTCGATATGGTTATGGAAAAAAAGAAATATCCCGTGGAACAATTCGGAGTAAAACGTCATGTCATCAACTGCTCGCGAAAGCGTAACGCGATTTACGCAACATTTCCATAACACGCGCTGTTTAAAAACAACTTTTCACCGTTATTCAGTTGCATATTTGATTGTACGATACATTGGATATATTTTTGGGGCCTCACATTAGTGAGCAGGGCCGGTGTGCAAATAAGACCGTTGAGACGAAGGCCCTGAAACGGTGCATATTCACATTTGATGACCCCAAAACCAAATTGATAACACATCAAAAACAAACAAAACAAAAGAATCATGAAATTGAACTTCTCAACGGTATTGGGACGAGGAGCATTCTACAACCCGCTCGCTCTCTGGTGAGTTTCCGTTACTTTCTTCAAGTAACTTGCTTCGTCTAATAAAATAAATGTATAAATATACATACATAACTCTATAAATATGCGTATAAATAAGATTGAATACAAAAGGACTTTAATGAAGTTTCTCCCATTACGCTTTGTGATATATTTTGTGGTTGGAGTTGGCACAAGCTGGTCACGACGGACTGACTGGCGGGCTGGCAATGAGGGTGATGTGAGTCGCACGCGACAGACCGATGGCGATTTGAGTTCGTCGCTGCATTCCTGCAGAGCTGGTAATGAAGTTTTTCTAAATTCCAACAAGTTGTAGCGTTCCGGCAGAACCAGTTTTAAAATATTTATGTCTCCAGTAATTTTGGTTGGTCACAGTCCTTTAATACAGTGAACTCTCCAGCAACTTGGATGGTTCACGATTTCTTGCTCCATTGATATTGAAAATTTCAGCGATTCGCGTTTATCCAGATTTTGAGTTTGTAGTGACTCCAGTAATTTCGTTTGGTCACAGTTCTTTACAACATCCAGTGGTGATCTTTGGGGACTTGAATGGTTCACGATGTTCTTGCCCATTCCAGTGGATTTTTAGCGATTCGGGTTTATCCAGATTTTGAGTTTTTGGGACTCCAGTAATTTGGTTTGTTTACAGTCTTTACAACAACCAGTGGTGATCTTTCTGGGGACTTGAATGGTTCACGATGTTCTTGCCCCATTCCAGTGAGATTTTTAGCGATTCGGGTTTATCCAGATTTTGTGTTTTTGGTGACTCCAGTAATTTGGTTTTGTCACAGTTCTTTACAACATCCAGTGGTGATCTTTCTGGGGACTTGAATGGTTCACGATGTTCTTGCCCCATTCCAGTGAGATTTTTAGCGATTCGGTTTATCCAGATTTTGTGTTTTTGGACTCCAGTAATTTCGTTTGTCACAGTCCTTTACAACATCCAGTGGTGATCTTTCTGGGGACTTGAATGGTTCACGATGTTCTTGCCCATTCCAGTGAGATTTTTAGCGATTCGGGTTTATCCAGATTTTGTGTTTTTGGTGACTCCAGTAATTTCGTTTTTGTCACAGTTCTTTACAACATCCAGTGGTTATCTTTCTGGGACTTGAATGGTTCACGATGTTCTTGCCCATTAATGAGATTTTTTAGCGATTCGGGTTTATCCAGATTTTGAGTTTTTGGGGACTCCAGTAATTTCGTTTTGTCACAGTTCTTTACAACAACCAGTGGTGATCTTTCTGGGGACTTGAATGGTTCACGATGTTCTTGCCCCATTCCAGTTGAGATTTTTAGCGATTCGGGTTTATCCAGATTTTGAGTTTTTGGTGACTCCAGTAATTTCGTTTGTTACAGTCCTTTACAACATCCAGTGGTGATCTTCTGGGGACTTGAATGGTTCACGATGTTCTTGCCCCATTCCAGTGAGATTTTTAGCGATTCGGGTTTATCCAGATTTTGTGTTTTTTGGGACTCCAGTAATTTGGTTTGTTTACAGTCTTTACAACATCCAGTGGTGATCTTTCTGGGACTTGAATGGTTCACGATGTTCTTGCCCCATTCCAGTGAGATTTTTAGCGATTCGGGTTTATCCAGATTTTGTGTTTTTTGGTGACTCCAGTAATTTCGTTTGTCACAGTCTTTACAACATCCAGTGGTGATCTTTCTGGGGACTTGAATGGTTCACGATGTTCTTGCCCCATTCCAGTGAGATTTTTAGCGATTCGGGTTTATCCAGATTTTGTGTTTTTGGTGACTCCAGTAATTTCGTTTTTCACAGTCTTTACAACATCCAGTGGTGATCTTTCTGGGGACTTGAATGGTTCACGATGTTCTTGCCCCATTCCAGTGAGATTTTTAGCGATTCGGGTTTATCCAGATTTTGTTTTTGGTGACTCCAGTAATTTCGTTTGGTCACAGTCTTTACAACATCCAGTGGTGATCTTTCTGGGGACTTGAATGGTTCACGATGTTCTTGCCCCATTCCAGTGAGATTTTTAGCGATTCGGGTTTATCCAGATTTTGTGTTTTTGGGACTCCAGTAATTTCGTTTGGTCACAGTTCTTTACAAATCCAGTGGTGATCTTTCTGGGGACTTGAATGGTTCACGATGTTCTTGCCCCATTCCAGTGAGATTTTTTAGCGATTCGGGTTTATCCAGATTTTTGAGTTTTTGGTGACTCCAGTAATTTCGTTTGTCACAGTCTTTACAACATCCAGTGGTGATCTTTCTGGGGACTTGAATGGTTCACGATGTTCTTGCCCCATTGTTGAGATTTTTAGCGATTCGGGTTTATCCAGATTTTGTGTTTTTGGTGACTCCAGTAATTTCGTTTGTCACAGTCTTTACAACATCCAGTGGTGATCTTTCTGGGACTTGAATGGTTCACGATGTTCTTGCCCCATTGTAGTGAGATTTTTAGCGACTCGGGTTTATCCAGATTTTGTGTTTTTGGTGACTCCAGTAATTTCGTTTGGTCACAGTCTTTACAACATCCAGTGGTTCTTTCTGGGACTTGAATGGTTCACGATGTTCTTGCCCCATTGTAGTGAGATTTTTAGCGATTCGGGTTTATCCAGATTTTGTGTTTTTTGGTGACTCCAGTAATTTCGTTTGGTCACAGTTCTTTACAACATCCAGTGGTGATCTTTCTGGGACTTGAATGGTTCACGATGTTCTTGCCCCATTGTAGTTGAGATTTTTAGCGATTCGGGTTTATCCAGATTTTGTGTTTTTGGTGACTCCAGTAATTTCGTTTGTCACAGTCTTTACAACATCCAGTGGTGATCTTTCTGGGGACTTGAATGGTTCACGATGTTCTTGCCCCATTGTAGTTGAGATTTTTAGCGATTCGGGTTTATCCAGATTTTGAGTTTTTGGTGACTCCAGTAATTTCGTTTGTCACAGTCTTTACAACATCCAGTGGTGATCTTTCTGGGACTTGAATGGTTCACGATGTTCTTGCCCCATTGTAGTGGATTTTTAGCGACTCGGGTTTATCCAGATTTTGTGTTTTTGGTGACTCCAGTAATTTCGTTTGGTCACAGTTCTTTACAACATCCAGTGGTGATCTTTCTGGGACTTGAATGGTTCACGATGTTCTTGCCCCATTGTAGTTGAGATTTTTAGCGACTCGGGTTTATCCAGATTTTGAGTTTTTGGTGACTCCAGTAATTTCGTTTGGTCACAGTCTTTACAACATCCAGTGGTGATCTTTCTGGGGACTTGAATGGTTCACGATGTTCTTGCCCATTCCAGTGAGATTTTTAGCGACTCGGGTTTATCCAGATTTTGAGTTTTTGGTGACTCCAGTAATTTCGTTTGTTTACAGTCTTTACAACATCCAGTGGTGATCTTTCTGGGACTTGAATGGTTCACGATGTTCTTGCCCCATTCCAGTTGAGATTTTTTAGCGATTCGGGTTTATCCAGATTTTGAGTTTTTGGTGACTCCAGTAATTTTTTTTGTCACAGTTTCTTTACAACATCCAGTGGTGATCTTTCTGGGGACTTGAATGGTTCACGATGTTCTTGCCCCATTAGTTGAGATTTTTAGCGACTCGGTTTATCCAGATTTTGAGTTTTTGGTGACTCCAGTAATTTTGGTTTGTTCACAGTCTTTACACAACATCCAGTGGTGATCTTTCTGGGGACTTGAATGGTTCACGATGTTCTTTCCATTCCAGTGAGATTTTTAGCGATTCGGGTTTATCCAGATTTTGTTTTTAGTGACTCCAGTAATTTCGTTTTGTCACAGTTCTTACAACATCCAGTGGTTATCTTTCTGGGGAATGAATGGTCACATGTCTTGCCCGATTTCAAGTGAGATTATTTAGTCTATTCGAGATCCTAGAATTTTGGTTTTGGGACTCCAAGAATTTGTCGACTTCTCTTCCTT
>CM042158.1:89010389-89047490 GCA_023376005.1 Doryteuthis pealeii | reverse complement strand
ACGTTTATGTATTCTAAAGCAACGGGGTAAATAACGACCGAATGGACAGAGTAATAATTAAGATGCAAGTGTACTCTCATTAGCTCATTTGTTGTTAGGGCATAGCGATATAGAAATGGGGATTACTCGGCTGGAATTTCAGACCGGACTGAGTATATGTACTTTTAGATAACAGGATAAATTCGACCGAATGCACTGGGGTAATGGTTAAGATTTAAGATACTCTTGTTTAGCTCTGTTTGTTGTCAGGCAACGGCGATATAGAAGATGGGGATTCCCTGCTTGGAGTACAGGCCGTATTCGGTTATATGATTTCTAGTAGCAAAAACAAATACAGACCACTAGGATTGTTAAGGATATGTTTGTGAGTAATATTAATACTCTGATTTTTGTTATTTTTAACTAGTCGACGAAAATAAATAGTTTTCAAAATTGTAAATGTGGAAATAGCTTATAAATTAATAAGGCATCGGTATGACAAGAAAAAAAGAAGTTCTTTTGTTGCATGCTAATCTTCTTATTATAATGGAGATTGTGTGTTTGTTTATCTGTAACCTGAAACTATATTACTACTCAAATCACAATTCCTTTGGTATTTACATCACATCTCCATTGATTTATTTTATTCAAACCTCCAATTATTAATAAAATTGTTTACATTATTAATACTTATTGACCACTTACCTACATACTAATAACATGCAATTTATTTATATATACAACAAAATAGCGGATACAGTTGTTGAATGGGAAGGCTAATTTGATTTTATAAATATATGCTAGTATATTGATTCTTTTATACATCGTTGGTTTACTTAATGATATGAGCCAAAATCTTGTGGATAAATCTTAAAGAAATCATTAACAAGACGAAATAACTGTAATTTTATTCTTACTTCCATTTTAACTAAATATTTAAATTAGGAAAAATGACCAATGAAAGACGGGAGTAATGGAAAATGATGGAAGAGTTTAATTTCAAAGGTTGTTCGATTTTTCAATTATACCCCCTCCGTTCCAAATCTTTTTACTGCATTCTTATTCAGTGCTTGGCTTTTCTAATTAATATGATATTTTATTATATTAAAACTTATAAACTGCACCCGGAGGGTGCATGTATATTTGCTAGTATTATAAAGACGTAGACTCTGACATCAACTCTAACGCAAGGAAGAATATGGACATTAATGAAATATTGATTTTGTTGCGAGTTTTATGGGACTTTGAGAATAGATTTAGATAGATGTTGTGGGTCAAGCAGTCGGGACAAGGGAGTATGCGTAGTGGTGTCGAATCGTCACGGCAGATGAAACACCCAGTCACGCACTAAGTGAGCCACGTGTTGAGCGGCCAAAATAATAGGGTCTGGTTTCTGCTCAAAAAAGAATGCGCGTTGGACCAGAGTCCTTTTTTCGTCTCTTCCTAACGAGTCTTTAACGAGGGGAAAAAATACATTTTCTGCTTATATGATCTGAAGGCAAAATTTCTATGCAGATAAGGCGTCACGCTTCGTTCATCAACCAAGATCATGCAGCTACTTTACGAGATGCTATCGGCTAAATACCGAGATAAAAAAAATAAATAGTGGCGCATTTGATCATAAATGTAATAAATGTTATTTTTTTTTTTTTTTTTTTTTTTTATTTTTTTTTATTAATTCCTTTGTTAGTCCAAACTTATTAAACGGTGCGTTACCAATTTCTTTCTTGTGAATGTCACTCCCTGATAATGACATATACCGGGAGGATGACTACGAAGATAATCCCTCTAATAAAGTAGATAATGTCAATTAATGACAATGCTATTATACTTCGATTTGAATAAACCAGAGCATATTAGCCTGACAACAAAAGCAATCACTATAGTTATACTTACAGCTTGCAACTTGTCCACATAATACAAGCATTTACAGTCAAGTTATTCAGAAAACAACCCGTCGCCAAATCAATGAAGTTAAGCGCGATAAGCTTGTATCCCAATACTTAAGTGACTGGGCGGACCCGGTTTTGTTTGGGAGTGTTATGGTTGAGGAGTTGAAGATTGAAGTATGGGGTCCCCACAATTTATGTATAATATCTTCGGGAATGAATTTTCTTTCATAGAAAACAAAGAAGACAAATTGATAAAGGAACACACTTTATATACATTAATTAACAATTGTATATTAATTGTTCTTTCATTGCATGTTGCAACTGTATGTGTTAGTACGATTTGCTGTGGACAGTGTGACATCTATTGTTTAAATATTTGAGCCAGTTTGTCTGTGATTGAAACTTGTGATTTGAAATTGAAACGAAAATACGAGACCAACCTGAATATCATTTTGTGTCTCGGGCAGCGACTTTCCCATTGTGTCGATGTGGGAGAACTTTTCTCCTAACTGTCGAGTTAGGAGCACGCTCCAACTCTATTGATCAGGAAGGAGCGTAAGCTCCCACTGTCTGTTCTGGTCTTTTCAGCTTAAAAGGGTCTTTTATAATTCTCTTTTTGTCATGTCTATTGTGATCATTAAAGCTAAAATATTCATCAAATATTCAGGTGATTTGCAATGATGCAATATCGAATGATTTTGACATTCGATGGCTACATATTTTTCCCCCCCCCCCCCCCCCCCCCCCCCCCCCCCCCCCCTTGGGAATTTTAAACAATTGTTCTAAAATATTTCTAAACTAATATTCATTCGATTTCTTTTGTTTACCTAATTCTAAACTCATGACATACAATTGTAAAAACTAGTTTTTTAAGAAAACTTAATATTTTAATTTGGTCAATTTCCACATGCCGTAAAAAAATATAGGGCCAATCCCATATTGACCTTAGTGAAAGCGCGTTGTGTAATGGTTAAATCATGGGAAATTGACTCGTCGCCCCGAGTTCAATCCGGGGGATGTGCTAATGCATTTCACTTAGCGCTAATACCTGGAAAAGTATGAATCCTACCCTCCCTCACTATGGATATACAGTAGGCAGATGGGCTCTTTAAAACCTTGGTTAAGCAACTGTACTAAGGGAACTTCTGAATTCCAACTGTTGAACTCCGCTTAAGAAATTGACCTTGTGTCACATCCTGCTCGTGCAGAGGAGGTTGGTAAATATATATAATGTACTACTAAGCAACTCGTTTGTGTGTTTTAAGACAGATCTATGAGTGAGCTCCTCATACGTTTTTCAATACTGGTGGTTAATGAGGAGCTTCAACATTGTTGAGAACTTCTGTTGGTCTGAACAATTGATGGCAGCCCTGATCGAAAGTAGGCTTCAACTGCAAGCATTGAAAGCTGTTCAAAGACCATATTAAGACAACATGAAGAATGTAACATCATACCTTTCAACGAGGAAGATTCAGAAAAACACGTTCCTTTTAATCGAGATCAAAAAGGGGGTACCTAAAGTCATAGGCGTTCCCTAACCATAACCCATAACACCACAAAATGATACACCACAGTTTCATATTCTGATTAGTGCAATGTATTAGCCAGTGGCAACTAAAAATAGCACGATGCTCACATAATCAGAAACATAACGACTAAATGCTAATAGGCATGAACGAAAGGAGACATCTTGTTTTTTGAGTACAGTACCTGTTGTGCTTAAATGGCATCAAATTAAGTATTGAACAGGACTCATCGCGCTTAACTTCATTTATCAGTAGGAACCGTGCCTTCAACTTGACTTGACCATTATTGAATAGTAAAAATACAAAGTTATGGATATTAGATAATTAGGACCATAAGACCTTTAGGCACCCCTTGATCTCAATGAAGAAAGACATGTTTTTCTCATTTACACCGTCAATATCTGGTTGTTTTAACAGATGATTTCTTAGATTTTAAAAGAAATTATAAAACTAACCCCTAAACCCTAAACCCTAAACATTAACAGATTATGACGGTTTGTAAATGAAAAACATGTCCTTTCTTATCCGAGATCAAGAAGGGGGTGCCTAAAGGTATTATGGTCCGCATAATATTAGTGGTTGTTTTGTTTTATGCATATCAAACCTTTTCGGGTCATTAATTCCGTATCAAGATGGCTGCGCGTTAGCTTCAGTCGGTAGCAGCATTCGGCTAAAACCACAAGCGTTCCTAGTTCGATTACCGTCCTCGCCAACTCAGTGTATGAGTAGCACACGGGATCTGTGCGGAAGTAAGGAGGCTGATGGTGGTGTGCCTCCACCTTCAATGCAAAAACAACTCCTTGGTCGTAGCACTTAGTGAAAAGGGGATAGACTCCCTCGCGGATGGTGATACCCGACAATGTAGCCGCCCCGACGACTTTACTTATTGAACTAGCCATCGGCTACTTAACTTTGGTGGTTCTCGAACGGGAAACGGGCTTTAGCATGGCTTGACTGTGATACCCCCCCCCAAAAAAAAAAAAAAACAAACAAAAAAACAAAAAAAACTAAGCCTTGAGATTTTGAAACAGGGCGTTCCTTACCGTGGCACCCAGTAGATCGAACTCACTATTCAGTTACTATAGAGATTTGCATAGCTGCTGTTAAGCACTACGCATAGACACTTCAGGTTTTCGGGACAAGCCTATATTCAAAGCATACAATAGAAAATGTTTTAAGTCTTCTTTCCTTTTTTTTTTTTTTACTTAAAGAAACAATGCGAATGTTTAAAGATGAAAAAAAACATGTACTTTTATCCATCTACACAGAATGGGATTCAGGCGGTTCGCAACGGTTCGCAAGACAAGCACTTGAATTTTTATGAGTTCAAGAACTGTTGTTTTAGCTAAAATCATTGGTTTCCAACCCTTTTTTTAAAAAAACCACGGATCTTCTAGAGACCATGGGCAGTGAGAGAATCTGTTTATGTTGTTAGTGACACCTTAGTGAAATAAGGTATTTACCCAACCCGTTTACCACAAATACCATATGGACACAAGGTTAACAAGTATGCGGTATCAGCGAGGATTGAACACGCTTTTCAGTTGTAATGGATCTAACTTAGCTTGCTAACTATTACATCACGATAGGACGTCTGTAATTGAGACAACTAGTTCTTAAAGTTTTAAACACACCTCATATACTCGTAATGGACCGCAAGAGTACATGCTAGCGATATATTTTTTTTACCGTAGTAGCCGTAAAATGGCCTCGAACTTAGAGAAAAAGCTTTTTTAATCTATTATAAGTAAGTCAAGTCATCGAGTGCTAAAGCAGTATCAGCAGACGAGCACAGGAGTCTATCCCCTCACTAGCGCTAGACCCAGGGAGATTGTTTTTAGTGGAGCGCCACGCCTACATCAGTTCCTCATTACCGCACAGATCCCTATGCTAACTCATACGCTGAGTGCGTGAGGGCTGGTATCGAAAACCAGAACCTTATGGTTCCCAGTCGAATTGCTCTACCCGACTGAGCTTAACTGGCCCTAATGTGCGGTCTCGATCGCGCTTCAACTCTATCATTCTGATTGCTTACTGGATATAACCATTATATGATAAGTTTATATTATATTATTATTTATTTATTAGCAGTTAAATATATGCAAGAGGCAAAACATTGTGTCGTGTCATTGTAACTACCGTTCGCACAGTACCCAATAGATATATTTTACGTACTTTCTTACTGCTTCTTACTCTGGTCTTCTATTCTTCCGGCCGTCTTCTGATCGTCTAGTCTTCTGTCTTCTAATCTTCTAATGGTCTCGTCTGGTCTTCTTATCTGGGGATTCCGTGTCTGGTTCTGCTGGGGACCATTTCTTATCAGAAGCCTTGTGTCATTGTTAGCTTTTAGTAATAACAACAAGACTTCGATTACTTTGATGTTATTTATTCTGGATCCCCAAACCAGACAATGCGCGCTGAGAGTCACATCTTGCTAGCTTCTAACTCTGCAACTGACTAACTGCAACTGACTAACTGAGTTCCTTACACCTTAAACCGGAAGGGCTTCTATCACTTCCGATTCCCACGGTCCCTTTCCGCAAGCAAGGTCAGAGTGAGGTCAAGCATTGTCACTCACTCTCAAGGCCATCAGCTGCACTGATCGCCATAAGGATTTCTATACTACCTTAAAAAGTAATAGGATCCAATTAATATGTAACATCCCTCATAATCATACATTTTAAATTCATAATTAATTATGAATTACTTTTTACTTGCCTCTCCATTTTGAGGCTCTACCGTATTCTGGTACTCTCTAGATTACTTCGAATTCTATTCTCTCTTTCTGCGCGGTTGTCTGGTTCCCCCATGCATACATCAATTTACATGATAACAAGTTTTCAACAAAAAACAACACTGCAGGCCATTTACAATATCCTGACAAAAATCAAAACACAACTGGACCAACGTCTTGGTCCCAAAATCCTGGTCACAAACCAACGTGACCCTGGTCACTCCAGCAATACATTCGCCTGGATTCCAATGACCAATTCACCAGCTTTCCGCTCCACAGGTCACTTACCTGGAGACTGGGAAGGCAATTTACATCAAAAATACAATGATACCGAAAAAAGATTCAAAAACATTGCACACATGGTCCCTACAATACATTAAACATCACATGCATGGAGAAAACAACAACAATTTTATCGCGCAACAATAAAAAATCTACAACGGCTATGCGTTACTCATAAGTTCTTAATATAGGATACACGACACAACACACCAATACCATTAAGTATTTTAAATTTTCTTCACAAAAAATATATTACTGTGCCAAATAGTTTCACTTTGAGGGAAAACTGTTTTATCCTGATTCCACACTCGGTCACTGCCAGTGGCTTACAAATTCTCCAGGAACCCTCCAACACAAAAAGTAGGTACTTGTCTGTTCTTAACATTAATTATTCATTGACCATGCTATCCGTATCCAGACTCGAGACATCCCTCTCAGCCAAAACGTTCTGGAGACCATTCCAAAATCATAATTCCCCCCAAAAATTCAATCCACATAAAACAGGGGCGCCTCTTCGCCTTTCTTCTTATTCTGCTCTCCAGAACCCCTAACATTCCGAATCCGTCGGAATAATAAAACCCAAAAGCGCGGATTAACCTTCCGTAACTACGGTAACCACATGGGACGCTCATCAGGGAATCTCAATACGTGAAATGGTGGCCCTCGATAGACCACTTTCATTACCATATCTCCACCGATTCCCAAAACACCGGAAAAAAATTTCTCCAAATAGTCAGGCATGAGTTCAGAACTCGATCCATACTACAGCAAGGTCACAAAATTCACTAATAAAAATTTTCAAAACTATCAATAAAAATTTGGCACTCATAAATCTCACTAAAATCAACTTTTTAACTATGTCAAACTTTCGGAAAAAATTCAAAAACCGAATTATATTACTGGTCACTGACAAAAAAATGCAAAGTACAAAATCAATTATTAATTTCTTTCTTTTAAAATATTGTCAATCAGCCTCCAAGGCTTTTCTCACGAAATCAAACCAAAGTTTTTTTCAAAAATCACCAGTGTCAAAATCCACAATTCATCAAATTAAAATTACTAAGTTACTTTTTTCAACAATCTCTGATTAAATTTAAATCTGACTTTTTTTTTCTAAAAATTTAACATTCAAAATGGCCGACATGTGGGGAAAATTACCCGCTTGACTCAAAAAAACATTCATTTCAAAGATGGCGGCCATGTCTACGTGACTGGTTATTCAAAAAAAAATTTTCCATTCATCCTTCAGCCAATGAGAGACAAGGAGGGGGGTAAGTTGGTTCTCCTCTCAAAATCAACCCCAAAGGATTTTACAATTAGATTCGCCATTTTACTTTTTCCTCCAAAATTCAAATAATTCACCAGCTTCTTAAAATTATCCAATTAATCAGGGTAACAAACCTTAGTACTTCTAAAATTCAAACTAAAAAATAAGCACTTGCTCTTTCTGGAGTTTATTCATTTATCCGTTTATCTACGAAAAATTCTTAATCTCTCAAATCACAATTTATGTCTTCACCCCACAACCTGCGTTAATCAAAGACATCAATCAAAGATCAAAATTTGAAGAAATCGACCACAATCGTATTCCCAGAAAAATAAAAAATATATACATATATACATCGTGCTGAGCAGAGTAAACACGAAAAACCTCTTGGAGCAGGGCACCACCATTTATCTCTTATTCTGACATATTCAAAACTCCAAAAAACACAGGAAAATGTAGGCTTCCACGCCTTTCGAAAAACCATCGAATTGCCTAATTAGGACATTTTCCAAAAACAGGATCTCTGGAATTGGTGAGTCCTTCTGTAAAACCACTTTATTACCGTGAGTCCAAAAAGATCCAAAAACATACAACTTAGGCAAATCTCCAATAATTGACCCAAAATCAGACCTTCAATCCGAATGAAAAACAGCATTGTGATTTAACATAAAAAAAATTACATTCTCAACTAAAAGTTTCAAAATTACTTCTTTAAAAATTAACTTTTCCTTGCACGGGTAAAAACTCACTAGAATTATAAAATTATTTAAATCCATCAAAACATTATGAGTACAATTGACATAATATCATCATCACATCACAATGAATAATCACAAAAAAAAAAATCCAGCTTCAATTGGAAAAAATCAAAAAGGAAAAATTCCAAAATGGCGACTGAAAAAAATTTTTTTCAAATTCACCACGTGTTCCACCGGTCAAAAAAAAATCTTCCCTGGGGGGGGGGGTTGTCGTCGTTGGTGCACATGAATTCTGCAACAATTACTGCTAAATCACTTGCCTTCAGGGTGGGAGCACATATTCTTTAGTCTTTCTCTCTCTTTTTTCTCCGTGGCATATACTTCAGTATCTCCCACTCTCTCTCTCTCTTTTCCTTTATAGCATACACACTCTTTTTTTCTATCTTCAAAACAATTCAAAACTATGACAATTCAATCATACAGCAAAAATTTTTTTTTCTTTCTTTCTGTCTTTCCTCACAAAATTTCAACTTATACATATCAAAACAAAATATCCCTTTCTCTTTTTCTCTTTCTTTGGCATATACACTCTGTCTCTCCCTTTTTTTTCATAGCATACAAACTGTCTCTCTTTTCTCTCTATATTTTAAACAATTTAAACAATCTACTAACAATTTTCAATGGCATTTTTTTTTAAACAAATCTAAAAACTTCTGCAAAGTTCAAAATTTATACAACAAAAATTGTCTCTTCTTCTTCTTTTTCTTAAAACAATGTCTTTCTTTCAGTCAAGACTTTAAGTCGGATTTCTTTTTTTTCTTTCTGAAAGTACTTAACACAATGTCCCTTTTGTCTTCTTTTTTCTTTCTTTTCAACATTCTATCTTAACTTCAATTTTTTTTTTTTTGTGACAAATCTAGATAGATCTTTGAATATTAGTTCACTCTTTTTTTTCTATTGTCTTTTTCTATAGTCTGTTTCTAAAAACAATGTGTGTGTGTGTGTGTGCGTTCGTTACTTACGTTTTTCTTTTAAGTTCTATCACGTTTTTTTTCTTCTTCTTTCTTTTTCCTTTGCTTCATTTTTCTGCCTTTCTTTTCTTCTCTGTCTAGTGGCACGTTGTCCAGGTTCGAATCTGATCACGTCTTGATGGCGTGACTGGTCTCAAGGCACCAAATCGATATATGTTACGTAGCCGTTCGTCACAGTACCCAATAGATATATTTGTTACGTACTTTCTTACTGCTTCTTACTCTGGTCTTCTATTCTTCCGGCCGTCTTCTGATCGTCTAGTCTTCTGTCTTCTATTTCTAATGGTCTCGTCTGGTCTTTCTTATCTGGGGATTCCGTGTCTGGTTCTGCTGGGACCATTTCTTATCAGAAGCCTTGTGTCATTGTTAGCTTTTAGTAATAACAACAAGACTTCGATTTACTTTGATGTTATTTATTCTGGATCCCCAAGACCAGACAAATGCGCGCAGAGTCACATCTTGCTAGCTTCTAACTCTGCAACTGACTAACTGCAACTGACTAACTGAGTTCCTTACACCTTAAACCGGAAGGGCTTCTATCACTTCCGATTCCCACGGTCCCTTTCCGCAAGGCAAGGTCAGAGTGAGGTCAAGCATTGTCACTCACTCTCAAGGCCATCAGCTGCACTGATCGCCATAAGGATTTCTATACTACCTTAAAAAGTAATAGGGATCCAATTAATATGTAACAGTCATAAGGCTAAGACAACCCAAGAGTGGGTGCGTGCATGATCATGTTTTTTGCAGGTACATGGCCTCGTAGCACACCAGACCTCAATCACTGGGGTATTACCTATGGGATAGTTGGCACAAGAGAAGTATGGCGCCCAATGCGAATCGAACTCACTAACAATGATTTATAAATCCAGATTGCTAACCATTACACCAAGTAAGGTGCCCAAATCTTATGCATATTTGAAACATATATGAACACAATTTTACAAATAAATCAAAAATATTATTCTCTTCTTAAAAATATTATGATCACGTCACTGTATGGGATATTTAATAGCCACTGGCCTTTTTGTCGTCTGCTAGGAGTTTTAAAAGCGAATTAAAAATAATTAAATCTATTATTTAAGGTCAAACTTTGTTTAAATCGATAAGTAGTACATAATGACCATCATTAAAAAAGAAAAATATTATTACAATACGCAATTTATTTTTAATACATTTTATACATTAAAAAATCGTCCGAATTTCAACAAAAGTTACGTTGAATTTATTGATTTATCGTGTTCAATAATGGCTTTAAAATATTTTAAAATACTTATAAACATTCTTTTTAGAAATAAGTAAAGCGTTACTTTAAATACATATTAAATGTTACTGAAAATTTTCACACTCGTTTTAATTTTAACCAAGGAAAATCCGTTTTTGTATGTAAAAAAAAATCAAAATATTTTAGTTTATGAAAATAAAATTTGCGTATTATTTACGTTTCGTGTATGGTATTCCATAATTGCCATAATATTTTTTTGTGTGTTTGATTGACGTAAAACCCGGTTTTTGACAAAATGAATTTAGCACCGTCTCCTAAAAATAAAGAACTTTTTTAGAATTTTTTTTTTACAATCTGATAGATTGGTGTGCAATCGATAATAATCCATTGAAGGAAAAAACAAAAATTAAAAACAAAAATTTCTTGTTGGTGTTGCCGGACAGGACTATCTGGAACCACATCTAAAATTTTTCTTTTTAATTTTGTTTTTTCCTTCAATTTATTATCGATTGCCACCAATCTATCAGATTGTAAAAAAAAAATTCTAAAAGTTCTTTATTTTTAGGAGACGGTGCTAAATTCATTTTGTCAAAAACCGGGTTTTACGTCAATCAAACAACACAAAAAAAATATTATGCAATTATGGAATACCATACACGAAACGTAAATAATACGCAAATTTTATTTTCAATAAAACTAAATTATTTTATTTTTTACATACAAAAAACGGATTTCCCTTGGTTAAAAGTTAAAACGAGTGTGAAAATTTTCAGTACATTTAATATGTATTTAAGTAACGCTTTACTTATTCTAAAAAGAAATGTTTATAGTTTTTAAAAATATTTAAAGCCATTATTGAACACGATAAATCAAAATAAATTCAACGTAACTTTTGTTAAATCGGACGATTTTTAATGTATAAAATGTATTAAAAATAAATTGCGTATTGTAATAATATTTTTCTTTTTAATGATGGTCATTATGTTACTACTTATCGATTTAAACAAAGTTTGACCTTAAATAATAGATTTAATTATTTTTAATTCGCTTTTAAAACTCCTAGCAGACGACAAAAAGGCCAGTGGCTATTAAAATATCCCATACAGTGACGTGATCATAACTAATTTTAAGAAGAGAATAATATCTTTTTGATTTATTTGTAAAATTGTGTTCATATATGTTTTCAAATATGCATAAGATTTGGGCACCTTACTTGGTGTAATGGTTAGCAATCTGGATTTATAAATCATTGTTAGTGAGTTCGATTCGCATTGGGCGCCCCATACTTCTGGCCTTGTGCCACATCTATCCCATAGGTAATACCCCAGTGGATTGAGGTCTGGTGTGCTACGAGGCCATGTACCTGCAAAAAACATGATCATGCACGCACCCACTCTTGGGTTGTCTTAGCCTTATGACTGTTACATATTAATTGGATCCCTATTACTTTTTAAGGTAGTATAGAAATCCTTATGGCGATCAGTGCAGCTGATGGCCTTGAGAGTGAGTGACAATGCTTGACCTCACTCTGACCTTGCCTTGCGGAAAGGACCGTGGGAATCGGAAGTGATAGAAGCCCTTCGGTTTAAGGTGTAAGGAACTCAGTTAGTCAGTTGCAGTTAGTCAGTTGCAGAGTTAGAAGCTAGCAAAGATGTGACTCTTTGCGCGCATTTGTCTGGTCTTGGGGATCCAGAATAAACTAACATCCAAAGTAAATCGAAGTCTTGTTGTTATTACTAAAAGCTAACAATGACACAGGGCTTCTGATAAGAAATGGTCCCCAGCAGAACCAGACACGGAATCCCCAGATAAGAAGACCAGACGAGACCATTAGAAGATAGAAGACAGAAGACTAGACGATCAGAAGACGGCCGGAAAATAGAAGACCAGAGTAAGAAGCAGTAAGAAAGTACGTAAACAAATATATCTATTGGGTACTGTGACGAACGGCTACGTAACATATATCGATTTGGTGCCTTAAGACCAGTCACGCCATCAAGACGTGATCAGATTCGAACCTGGACAACGTGCCACTAGACAGAGAAGAAAAGAAAAGCAGAAAAATGAAGCAAAGGAAAAAGAAAGAAGAAGAAAAAAAAAACGTGATAGAACTTAAAAAGAAAACGTAAGTAACGAACGCACACACAACACACACACATTGTTTTTAGAAACAGACTATAGAAAAAGACAATAGAAAAAAAAGAGTGAACTAATATTCAAAGATCTATCTAGATTTGTCAAAAAAAAAAAAAAAAAAATTGAAGTTAAGATAGAATGTTGAAAAGAAAGAAAAAGAAGACAAAAGGGACATTGTGTTAAGTACTTTCAGAAAGAAAAAAAAAAGAAATCCGACTTAAAGTCTTGACTGAAGGAAAGACATTGTTTTAAGAAAAAGAAGAAGAAAGAGACAATTTTTGTTGTATAAATTTTGAACTTTACAGAAGTTTTTAGATTTGTTTAAAAAAAAAATGCCATTGAAAATTGTTAGTAGATTGTTTAAATTGTTTAAAATATAGAGAGAAAAAGAGAGACAGTTTGTATGCTATGAAAAAAAAGGGAGAGACAGAGTGTATATGCCAAAGAAAGAGAAAAAGAGAAAGGGATATTTTGTTTTGATATGTATAAGTTGAAATTTTGTGAGGAAAGACAGAAAGAAAGAAAAAAAAAATTTTTGGCTGTATGATTGAAATTGTCATAGTTTTGAATTGTTTTGAAGATAGAAAAAAAAAGAGTGTGTATGCTATAAAGGAAAAGAGAGAGAGAGAGTGGGAGATACTGAAGTATATGCCACGGAGAAAAAAGAGAGAGAAAGACTAAAGAATATGTGCTCCCACCCTGAAGGCAAGTGATTTAGCAGTAATTGTTGCAGAATTCATGTGCACCAACGACGACAACCCCCCCCCCCCCAGGGATTTTTTTTTTGACCAGTGGAACACGTGGTGAATTTGAAAAAAAAATTTTTTTCAGTCGCCATTTTGGAATTTTTCCTTTTTGATTTTTCCAATTGAAGCTGGATTTTTTTTTGTGATTATTCATTGTGATGTGATGATGATATTTATGTCAATTGTACTCATAATGTTTTGATGGATTTAAATAATTTATAATTCTAGTGAGTTTTACCCGTGCAAGGAAAAAAGTTAATTTTTAAAGAAGTAATTTTGAAACTTTTAGTTGAGAATGTAATTTTTTTTTAAATCACAATGCTGTTTTTCATTCGGATTGAAGGTCTGGTTTTGGGTCAATTATTGGAGATTTGCCTAAGTTGTATGTTTTTGGATCTTTTTGGACTCACGGTAATAAAGTGGTCTTTACAGAAGGACTCACCAATTCCAGAGATCCTGTTTTTTGGAAAATGTCCTAATTAGGCAATTCGATGGTTTTTCGAAAGGCGTGGAAGCCTACATTTTCCTGTGTTTTTTGGAGTTTTGAATATGTCAGAATAAGAGATAAATGGTGGTGCCCTGCTCCAAGAGGTTTTTCGTGTTTACTCTGCTCAGCACGATGTATATATGTATATATTTTTTATTTTCTGGGAATACGATTGTGGTCGATTTCTTCAAATTTTGATCTTTGATTGATGTCTTTGATTAACGCAGGTTGTGGGTGAAGACATAAATTGTGATTTGAGAGATTAAGAATTTTTCGTAGATAAACGGAATAAATGAATAAACTCCAGAAAGAGCAAGTGCCTATTTTTTTAGTTTGAATTTTAGAAGTACTAAGGTTTGTTACCCTGATTAATTGGATAATTTTAAGAAGCTGGTGAATTATTTGAATTTTGGAGGAAAATAAAAAATGGCGTATAATTGTAAAATCCTTTGGGGTTGATTTTGAGAGAAGAACCAACTTACCCCCCCTCCTTGTCTCTCATTGGCTGAAGGATGAATGGAAAAATTTTTTTTGAATAACCAGTCACGTAGACATGGCCGCCATCTTTTGAAATGAATGTTTTTTTGAGTCAAGCGGGTAATTTTCCCCACATGTCGGCCATTTTGAATGTTAAAATTTTTAGAAAAAAAAAAGTCAGACTTAAATTTAATCAGAGATTGTTGAAAAAAAGTAACTTAGTAATTTTAATGTTGATGAATTGTGGATTTTGACACTGGTGATTTTTGAAAAAGAACTTTGGATTTGATTTTGTGAGAAAAAGCCTTGGAGGCTGATTGACAATATTTTAAAAAGAAAGAAATTAATAATTGATTTTGTACTTTGCATTTTTTGTCAGTGACCAGTAATATAATTCGGTTTTGAATTTTTTCCGAAAGTTTGACATAGTTAAAAAGTTGATTTTAGTGAGATTTATGAGTGCCAAATTTTTATTGATAGTTTTGAAAATTTTTATTAGTGAATTTTGTGACCTTGCTGTAGTATGGATCGAGTTCTGAACTCATGCCTGACTATTTGGAGAAATTTTTTCCGGTGTTTTGGGAATCGGTGGAGATATGGTAATGAAAGTGGTCTATCGAGGGCTCACCATTTCACGTATTGAGATTCCCTGATGAGCGTCCCATGTGGTTACCGTAGTTACGGAAGGTTAATCGCGCTTTTTTGGGTTTATTATTCCGACGGATTCGGAATGTTAGGGTTCTGGAGAGCAGAATAAGAAGAAAGGCGAAGAGGCCGCCCCTGTTTTATGTGGATTGAATTTTTGGGGGGAATTATGATTTTGGAATGGTCTCCAGAACGTTTTGGCTGAGAGGGATGTCTCGAGTCTGGATACGGATAGCATGGTCAATGAATAATTAGATGTTGAGAACAGACAAGTACCTACTTTTTGTGTTGGAGGGTTCCTGGAGAATTTGTAAGCCACTGGCAGTGACAGAGTGTGGAATCAGGATAAAACAGTTTTCCCTCAAAGTGAAACTATTTGGCACAGTAATATATTTTTTGTGAAGAAAATTTAAAATACTTAATGGTATTGGTGTGTTGTGTCGTGTATCCTATATTAAGAACTTATGAGTAACGCATAGCCGTTGTAGATTTTTATTGTTTGCGCGATAAAATTGTTGTTGTTTTCTCCATGCATGTGATGTTTAATGTATTGTAGGGACCATGTGTGCAATGTTTTGAATCTTTTTTCGGTATCATTGTATTTTTGATGTAAATTGCCTTCCCAGTCTCCAGGTAAGTGACCTGTGGAGCGGAAAGCTGGTGAATTGGTCATTGGAATCCAGGCGAATGTATTGCTGGAGTGACCAGGGTCACGTTGGTTTGTGACCAGGATTTTGGGACCAAGACGTTGGTCCAGTTGTGTTTTGATTTTTGTCAGGATATTGTAAATGGCCCTGCAGTGTTGTTTTTTGTTGAAAACTTGTTATCATGTAAAATTGATGTATGCATGGGGGGAACCAGACAACCGCGCAGAAAGAGAGAATAGAATTCGAAGTAATCTAGAGAGTACCAGAATACGGTAGAGCCTCAAAATGGAGAGGCAAGTAAAAAGTAAATTCATAATTAATTATGAATTTAAAATGTATGATTATGAGGGATGTTACATATTAATTGGATCCCTATTACTTTTTAAGGTAGTATAGAAATCCTTATGGCGATCAGTGCAGCTGATGGCCTTGAGAGTGAGTGACAATGCTTGACCTCACTCTGACCTTGCCTTGCGGAAAGGGACCGTGGGAATCGGAAGTGATAGAAGCCCTTCCGGTTTAAGGTGTAAGGAACTCAGTTAGTCAGTTGCAGTTAGTCAGTTGCAGAGTTAGAAGCTAGCAAGATGTGACTCTTTGCGCGCATTTGTCTGGTCTTGGGGATCCAGAATAAACTAACATCCAAAGTAAATCGAAGTCTTGTTGTTATTACTAAAAGCTAACAATGACACAGGGCTTCTGATAAGAAATGGTCCCCAGCAGAACCAGACACGGAATCCCCAGATAAGAAGACCAGACGAGACCATTAGAAGATAGAAGACAGAAGACTAGACGATCAGAAGACGGCCGGAAGAATAGAAGACCAGAGTAAGAAGCAGTAAGAAAGTACGTAACAAATATATCTATTGGGTACTGTGACGAACGGCTACGTTACAATGACACGACACAATGTTTTGCTACTTACATTATATTTAACTGCTAATAAATAAATAAATAATATAATATAATTATCATATAATGGTTATATCCAGTAAGCAATCAGAATGATAGAGTTGAGCGCGATCGGAGACCGCACATTAGGGCCAGTTAGCTCAGTCGGGTAGAGCATTCGACTGGGAACCATAAGGTTCCTGGTTCGATACCAGCCCTCACCAACTCAGCGTATGAGTAGCATAGGGATCTGTGCGGTAAAATGAGGAACTGATGGTAGGCGTGGCGCTCCACTAAAAAACAATCTCCTTGGTCTAGCGCTAGTGAAAAGGGGATAGACTCCTGTGCTGTCTGGCTGATACTGGCTTTAGGCCACTCGACGACTTGACTTACTTATAACTTAGATTAAAAAAAGCTTTTTCTCTAAGTTCGAGCATTTTAACGCTACTACGGTAAAAAAAAATATATCGCTAGCATGTACTCTTGCGGTCCATTACGAGGTCATATGAGGTGTGTTTAAAACTTTAAGAACTAGTTGTCTCATTACAGACGTCCTATCGTGATGTAATAGTTAGCAAGCTAGTCTCGATCCATTACAACTGAAAAGCGTGTTCAATCCTCGCTGGATACCCCATACTTGTAACCTTGTGTCATATGGTATTTGTGGTAAACGGGTTGGGTAAATACCTTATTTCACTACAGGTGTCACTAACAACAGATTCTCTCACTGCCATGGTCTCTAGAAGATCCGTGGGTTTTTTTAAAAAAAAAGGGTTGGAAACCCCTGATTTTAGCTAACAACAGTTCTTGGAACTCATAAAAATTCCAAGTGCTGATTCTTGCGAACCGTTGCGAACCGGCTGAATCCCATTACTGGTTGTAATGGATAAAAGTACATGTTTTTTTTTTCATCTTTAAACATTCGCATTGTTTCTTTTAAGTAAAAAAAAAAAAAAAAAAGGAAAGAAGACTTAAAACATTTTTATTTGTATGCTTTGAATATAGGCTTGTCCGAAAACCATGAGTGTCTATTGGCGTAGTGCTTAACAAGCAGCTATTGCAAATCTATAGTAACTGAATAGTGAGTTCGATCCTTACTGGGTGCCACGTAAGGACGCCCTGTTTCAAATCTCAGCTTAGTTTTTTTGTTTTTTTGTTTGTTTTTTTTTTTTGGGGGGGGTATTCACAGTCAAGCCATGCTAAAAGCCCCGTTTCCCGCGAGACCACCAAAGTTAAGTAGCGATGAGCTAGTTCAATAAGTAAAGTCGTCGGGGCGGCCTAATGTCGGTATCAACCAATCAGCGAGGGAGTCTATCCCCTTTTCACTAGTGCTAGACCAAGGAGATTGTTTTTGCATCTGAGGTGGAGCGCCACACCTACCATCAGCTCCTTACTTTTACCGCACAGATCCCTGTGCTACTCATACACTGAGTTGGCGAGGACCGGTATCGAACTAGGAACCTTGTGGTTTCTAGCCGAATGCTCTACCGACTGAGCTAACCCAGCCCATCTTGATACGGCATTAAATGACCCGAAAAGGTTTGATATGCCATAAAACAAAACAACCAACCTAATGATTATCGGACCATAATACCTTTAGGCACCCCTTCTTGATCTCGATTAAGAAAGGACATGTTTTTCATTTACACCGTCAATATCCTGTTATATGTTAGGGGTTAGGGTTAGGGGTTAGTTTTATAATTTCTTTTAAATCTAGAAATCATCTGTTAAAACAACCAGATATTGACGGTGTAAATGAAAAACATGTCCTTTCTTAATTGAGATCAAAAAGGGGTGCCTAAAGGTCTTATGGTCCTAATTATCTAATATCCATAACTTTGTTATTTACTATTCAATATGGTCAAGTCAAGTTGAAGGCACCGGTTCCTACTAGATAAATGAAGTTAAGCAGCGATGAGCCTGTTCAATACTTAATTTGATGACCATTTAAGCAACAACAGGTACTGTAATCAAAACAACAAGAATGTCTCCTTTCGTTCATGCCTATTAGCATTTAGTCGTTATGTTTCTGATTGATGTGAGCATCGTGCTATTTAGTTGCAAACTGGCTAAATACTATTGCACTAATCAGAATATGACTGTGGTGTATCATTTTTGTGGTGTTATGGTTATGGTTATGGGAACCCTATGACCTTTAGGTACCCCTTTTTGATCTCGATTAAGAAAGGACGTGTTTTTCATGATCTTCCTCGTTTGAAGGTATGATGTTACATTTCTTCAGTGTTGTCTTAATATGGTCTTTGAACAGCTTCAATGCTGCAGTTGAAGCCTACTTTCGATCAGGGCTTGCCATCAATGTTCAGACAACAGAAGTTCTCAACATGTGAACTCCTCATTAACCACCAGTCATTGAAAAACGTAGAGGAGCTCACTCATAGATCTGTCTTAAACAACACAAACGAGTTGCTTAAGTAGTAACTTATATATATTTACCAACCCCTCTGCACGAGCAGGATGTGACACAAGGTCAATTTCTTAAGCGGAGTTCAACAGGTTGGAATTCAGAGTTTTCCTTCTCCTAGACCGGTTGCTTAACCAAGGTTAAAGAGCCCAGTCTGCCCTACTGTATATCCATAGCTGGAGGGAGGGTAGGATTCATACCTTTTCCAAGGGTATTAGCGCTAAGTGAAATGCAATTACCACATCCCCGGATTTGAACTCGGGGCGACGAGTCAATTTCCCATGACTTTAACCATTACACCACGCGCTTTCACTTAGTCATATAGGGATTGGCCCTATATTTTTACGGCATGTGGAATTGACCAAATTAAAATAATTAAGTTTTCTTAAATAACTAGTTTTACAATTGTATGTCATGAGTTTAGAATTAGGTAAACAAAAGAGAATCGAATGAATATTAGTTTAGAAATATTTTAGAAACAATTGTTTAAATTCCATGGGAAAATATGTACGCCATCGGAATGTACCAAAATCATTCGATATTGCATCATTGCAAATCACCTGATATTTGATGAATATTTTAGCTTAATGATCACAATAGACAATGACAAAAAGAGAATTATAAAAAGACCCTTTTAGCTGAAAGACCAGACAGACAGTGGGAGCTTACGCTCTTCCTGACTCAATAGAGTTGGAGCTGATGCTCCTAACTCGACAGTAGGAGCAAAAGTTCTCCCCAACATCGACACAATGGGGAGAAGTCGCTGCCCGAAGACACAAAATGATATATCAGGTTGGTCTCGTATTTTCGTTTCCAAATTTCAATCACAAGTTTCAATCACAGACAAAACTGCTACAAATATAAACAATAGATGTCACACTTGTCACACACAAATACGTACAGACACATACAGTCTGCAACATCACTGAAAGAACAATTGAATATACCAATTGTAAATTAATGTATATAAAGTGTGTTTCCTTTATCAATTTTGTCTTCTTTTGTTTTCTATGGAAAATTCATTTCCGAAGATTTATACATATAAATTGTGGGGACCCATAACTTCAATCTTCAACTCCTCAACCATACACTCCCCAAACAAACCGGGTCCCTACAGTCACTTAAGTATTGGACAAGCTTATCGCTGCTTAACTTCATTGATTTGGCGGGAACGGGTGTTTTCTGAATAACTTGACTGTAAATGCTGTATTATGTGGACAAGTTGCAGCTGTAAGTATACTAATAGTGATTGCTTTTGTTGTCAGGCTAATTGCTCCTGGGTTATCAATCGAAGTACTATAGCCATTGTCATTATTGACATTAATCTTAACTTTATTAGAGGGATTAGTATTCGTAGTCATCCCTCCGGTATATGGTCATTATCAGGGAGTGAAATTCACAAGAAAGAAATTGGTAACGCACCGTTTAATAAGTTGGACTAAACAAAGGAATTTGAACAATTTTATTACATTTATGGAATAAATGCGCCACTATTTATTTTTTTTATCTCGGTATTTAGCCGATAGCATCTCGTAAAGTAGCTGCATGATCTTGTTTTGATGAACGAAGCGTGACGCCTTACTGCCATAGAAATTTTGCCTATCAGATCATATAAGCAGAAAATGTTATTTTTTCCCCTCGTTAAAGACTCGTTAGGAAGAGACGAAAAAAGGACTCTGGTCCAACGCGCAATTCTTTTTGAGCAGAACCCGACCCTATTATTTTGGCCGCTCAACACGTGGGCTCACTTAGTGCGTGACTGGGTGTTTCAATCTGCCGTGACGATTCGAAACCACCACTACCATACTCCCTGTCCCGACTGCCTTGACCCTACAACACTCTATCTAAATCTAATTCTCAAAGTCCCATAAAAAACTCGCAACAAAAATCATATTTTCATTAATGTTCCATATTTCTTCCTTCGTTAGAGTTGAATGTCAGAGTCTACGTCCTTTATAAATACTAGCAAATATATGCACCCTCCGGGTGCAAGTATTTAAGTTTTAATATAATAAAATATCATATTAAATTAGAAAAGCCAAAGAAACTGAATAAGAATGCAGATAAAAAGATTTGGAACGGAGGGGGTATAATTGAAAAATAGAACAACTTTGAAATTAACTCTTCCATCATTTTCCATTACTCCCGTCTTTCATTGGTCAATTTTCCTAATTTAAATATTTAGTTAAAATAGGAAGTAAAGAATAAAATTACAGTTATTTCGTCTTGTTAATGGATTTCTTTTAAGATTTATCCACAAGATTTTTGCTCATATCCATTAAGATAAAACCAAACGATTAGAAATCAATAATACTAAGCATATATTTATTAAAATCAAATTAGCCTTCCCATTCACACTGTAATCCGCTATTTTGTTGTATATATAAATACAATTGCATGTTATTAGTATGTAGGTATGGTCAATAGTATTAATAATGTAAAACAATTTTATTAATAATTGAGGTTTGAATAAAAATAAAATCATGGAGAATGTGATGTAAATAACAAAGGGAATTGTGATTTGAGTAGTAATATAGTTTCGGTTACAGATAAACAAACACACAATCTCCATTATAATAAGAAGATTGAGCAATTGCAACAAAAGAAAGCTTCTTTTTTTCTGTCATACCGATGCTTATTAATTTATAAGCTTATTTCCACATGTTACATATTTTGAAAACTATTTATTTTCGTCGAACTAGTTAAAAAATAAAAAAAATCAGAGTATTAATATTACTACACAAACATAATCCTTACAATCCTAGTGGTCTGTATTTGTTTTGCTACTTAGAATACATATAACCGATACGCCTGTATCCCAAGCAGGGAATCCCCATTTCTATATCGCCGTTGCCTGACAACAACAGAGCTAAACAGAGTATCCTTAAATCTTAACCATTACCCAGTGCATTCGGTCGGAATTTATCCTGTTATCTAAAAGTACATATACTCAGTCGGTCTGAATTCCAGCCGAGTAATCCCCATTTCTATATCGCTATTGCCTAACAACAAATGAGCTAATGAGAGTACACTTGCATCTTAATTATTACTCTGTCCATTCGGTCGTTATTTACCCCGTTGCTTAGAACTACATATACCTAAACAGTCTGAATTCAGGTCGGGCAATCCCCATTTCTATATCGCTATTGCCTATTGCATCAGTTTTTTAAAAACATATTTTTCAAGAGTTTAAAGGGCCGGTATCGAACTAGGAGCCTTGTGGTTCCTAGGCGAACGTTCAACCGACTGATCTAAACCGGCCCAATTTATGTTAATAAGTTCACTAAAATCATTTAAGTTTCCAAATTTATTATGTCAAAGAAAAATACTATTCATAAAAAATAAAAGATTACAACATATTACAGCATATAATTCATTACATTATATTATATTATATACAGTACAGTGCTATTTTTACTTAGTGAAAAAAAATGTAACAAAAATTGTACCTGTTAAATGAGATTTAAAAAACCTGTCGAAAAAAACTGAGTTAAAAAAATTTGAATACCAAATAATAATGAATAAAACAAACACGATTTCGGCATAAATTAACCCAAGGATTGACATGCTGTAAAATCCAACCGAACAACCAACATGTGTCTTTATTTATAGATCAATGCTGAAAATTTCATTAAACTCGGACAATTCCCTGATACTTAGTAATTTCTTTAAACTTTCTTCTAACATATTTTACCTTACTTTGTTGTTGGCGAAAGACGATGGTATAGTGTCCAAAAGTTTTTATTTGTTTGTTTTTTTAACTACATAGCCTGGGTGGTTTAATGTGGAGGATGTGCTGTTGCCCAAGCAGCAGACCCCCCCCCCTCTCCACACTGCTGATGTGGTCCAAAGGAAAGGTAAGAAACCAATGCAGTTTGGCAACGGCAGTGTCGCAGAAGTTGCTGTGTAACGTTGAAGGTCAGCGTTACTCCATCTTAGGGACTCCGGCTCCGGATTTGTTTTAGAGGTTTACTCCCCTAAAGAGATAGACTTTAAAGTTTAATATTTCAAAGACTACAACAATAGTCTAATAATATCTATCTATAAAATCTAGTAACCTTACTATTCAGATAAATAATGAAAAGATACATTTTAATCGTTACTTTAAAAGTGCAGCAGGGAGATATAGATATGACCCGCTTCTTAACAGTCGTATTATCCTTTAAATGCTTACACATTATAGATATATATATATATATATATATATATATTATATATATATATATATATATATATATATATATATATAGGGTGTGTGAGTTTTTTGAGGACACATGTTTCAAGAGCTCTTTCTTCTAACATCTTTTTTACCTTACTTGTTAAATATATAATGTTAGACGCCAGATTAACTTAGCAAATGTTGCCTTAAAAGTGCCGGACAGTGATACAGAGAGAACCTGCATCTTGAAAGTTGCTCAAGCCTGCTTTTTCAAAATTCAAAAGGAGCTGGAAGCTGCTAATGGGGATCTAACATCAGCAGCTAAATGCAATACGCATACACAGGTTCTTAATACCATCAGAACACAAAATTTGGTACGAAAAATCTTTAGAAATAATTGATAAAAAAAAACTTGAAAATTAATCAGAGCCAGAATTATGCATGACATCCGGTACAAATCAGGTAATCTGAACATTAGCTACATAAATGAGAGTAACCTCCCCTGGTTTGGTTCACTTTAAGGAAGCCATTTGTTTTAGACGGCCATTTTCATTTCATCGTATATCTACACTGAAAATACGAATTTGTTCGAATCAATACAACTGCATGTTTTAACACGAAAATATCATAAAATGTGTTCTTAATTGTGCTTGCGCTTTATTTGAAATAAACTTAATTGTTCTGATTACCACAAATCGTACGTGATTTGAAGGGATCAGTTTATGGATGTGACAAGAGAGCATCATTTGATCTGTGTAAAAAGCCCTTGTTAAACAAGTTAAAACACCAAGAGACTGGAAATTTCGATCAGGACCAAAAGGTAAACTGAATGAATGGCATATGATTATGCAGAGACCCGAATGAGATTCCAATGTTCATGCATACCAAATTCCCAGAATCTTTGATGGTGATGAGAATCATCAGCAACGAGGGAAATGTCATACTTCCTCAGTTTTGTTTTTCTCACGGAGCTTAAGAGTCAACGGTGCTGTCAATTGAGAGGTGTTGGAGAAAGTTATAAGGCCCTGGATAGACAGAGTACGCATCCAGATTCATTCCTCCAACTTCTTTCATTCAACGATGGGTTAGATAGTACCGTTACTGTTCTTCTACAAGGGTGGCTTTGGTATTAAAAAACTGTCCACGTTTTATTTATGCGTATGTTGATATCGCTTTCAGTAGATAAGATATTGCTACCTAGGCATATGAACTGATTGAGAGAGGGGCTGGTTATTTTCGGTTTGAATATTTAAATTCTTTCAAAATGTAAAAAAAAAAAGTTCTTATACTTCTTCTGTTCTGTGACGGCACTCATCCTGTTCACTTGTGATGAATTCATGGAAGGAGTAACAAGGGAATAAGAAATTCACAAGCGGTCCCCAAACCCCGCATACATATCCCGGTCAGGGGAAGGAGATACCCTTGTCTGCTGCAGAATTTTCCACAGACGCAGTGACAAGTACGCTAAAAGCCATTGATTCCTGACGATGATGGGGACAATTTTTTTGATTTTCCGCCTTGGAGGTGCTAACAGGAACTTGTCCCCGAAGATATGGCTCTGACATTACCAAGTTTGCACAGCCCTGTCGAGAGGTTGGACTTTAGAAATAATGTGCCAGATGCCCGTTGAGCAAAGACCTTTTACAGGTCTTTTTTGTTCTGCAGGCTGTCTAGTCACCCTCCTCACCAGACAAAATCTGCGACGTTACCGGTTTAGACACCGATTATCCAACTATGAAACAGGTAGTACTGGGTTACATATTACCAGTAGAACATTGAGAGACCTGACACGTAGAGTTATTATACAGATTATATTGAGTAATGGGAATCCGTGCTGTCAGCGTGATCATATGATGAATATGATTAATTAATTTTCATTTCTAAAGGCAATTCATACCTAATATGATATATTTTAGAATTCCGTTTTTTTTTTTGTTCCTTGGTGCTCCTCAGTATTGCAAGTCCTTCGTCAATGGTTTCAAATGGACGTCTCAGTGTCAGTGATTAAGTAGTCAACCAGCCACGCATTCGGGCTGTTGATTGGCTGACCTCGCTTAGTCTATAAATCTAAGTGGTGTATTGTAGCACACCTTATATCCAAAATATTCCAACAGACAGAGACAGACAGAGACAGAGACAGAGAGAGAGAGAGAGAGAGAGAGATAGATAGATAAATAGATAGAGGGAGAGAGAGAGAGAGAGATAGAGAGAGTGAGAAAGAGAGTCATGGGAATCCGTGCTGTCAGCACGATCATATGATGAATATGATTAATTAATTTTTTTTTCTTCTAAAGGCATCTCATACCTTATATTATATATTTTAAAATTTTGTATTTTTATGGAGAAAAAAATCGTTTAAAATATAATAGTTTTTAAATGTTTTCTTTCATGAAAATATGATTATATGCATCATTAACGATGCCGAAAAGACGGGGATTCATTTCGGTCCGAGTCAGATCGTTCGTTCATTTAAATGACCCGTATGTTGTGAACGGGTCCTATGTGAACGACACATCACAAGGTGTACGATATCTGGCAACGAGTCGACATAATCTAGCGATTTCGGTTCGGCGCAGTTGGTAGAGCGTCCGGTTAGGAACCTCAATGTTCTGGGTTCGATACTATACATTTTTTTTTCTCTGAATGTTT
Organism: Doryteuthis pealeii; assembly: GCA_023376005.1. Lineage (NCBI taxonomy): Eukaryota > Metazoa > Mollusca > Cephalopoda > Myopsida > Loliginidae > Doryteuthis > Doryteuthis pealeii. The sequence continues at coordinate 89,021,603 of CM042158.1, read as the reverse complement.
GAGATGAGGCTTGATGATTAGTATTATCTGCGTTATTCGGACTATTGTCCTCATCTTCATTGTTATATGTACAATGTTTCTTTATAATAAAATCAGAATCGTCCATTATTTAGCTGGGGTGACAACACTCTTAAGAAATAGGAATTTGGCAGAAATGAGAATTCGCCAGATAATCAGGATTTACATTTTTGCATTTCATCTTGGACGATTTGGACGGTCTCATTTTCAACCAGAGGGTGTTGCAAGATGATAATGTTCGGAAAATTAAAGAACAAGAGTATTAATAATCAGATTGTCAGACCGGTTTAAGGGTTTAAAAAGAAGAAGGTTTTATTTTTAAAAAAGCAAAAAACATTTTAATATCGATTTTATATCATCTAAAAATAATAAATTCATCTTTTGGAACACTTTTGTTGTATTTCTAGCTTTACGCTTGGTAGGTAACTAGTCTAGGAGAAGGAAATTTATTAATTTAAACCTGTTAGTATTATTTGTATTATTCGAACTATTGTCCTCATCTCCATTGTTATCTGTACAACGTTTCGGTCGATATGCCCCCCGGCCTTATTCGGGTATTTCTTGTCGGACTCGGGAACCTTACGACAAGAAGGTTTCCAATTACGACAAGAAAGTTCCCGAGTCAGACAAGAAGGTTCCCGAGTCCGACAAGAAAAATCTGAAGAAGGCCGGAGGGTATATCGGCCGAAACGTTGTACAGATAACAATGAAGATGAGGACAATAGTCCGAATAACGCATATAATACTAATACATTTTTTGTGCACGTTGTGTTGTATAATCTTTAATAATAAATGTGAATGTCAGTGTATCACATTTTGTTCAGCTTTACCCCAAGAAACTGTAGCCCAACATATCATACCATTTTGGAATCAGGCCGACATTGTGAGTAAATTAAAAACATTCTTGAAATTTTGGATTCGAAAGTTTCAATTATTGCGATTTGTTTTTGGCGATTTTTATGGCAAATTTTTTTGTACAATAACAATGTTTATATCTTGGATATAAATACCGACCCTCGCCAACTCAGTATATGAGTAGCCCAAGGATCTGTGCGGTAAATTGCGTAGCTGATGGTAGGTGTGGCTCTCCACCTCAGACACCAAAAGCAATCTCCTTGGTGTAGCGCTAGTGAAAGAGGATAGACTCCCTCGCTGTCTGGCTGATACCGACTTTAGGCCACCCCGATGACTTTGCTTATTCATAAAAGAAATTATGAATGCAAACTATTAAATTTACATGACAGATTTCTTTGACATTGTCGCTGGAGTCCTACAAGGAGATACATTAAGACTATTTTTATTCAAAATTTGCGTAGACTAAGCTATATCCATCAGAAACTATTACAGATGTGAACTATGCAGATGATCTAGCACATCTATCAAATTTACCTGTACAAGCAGAATCACTGCTGTGTAGCCTATAGAAGCCAGTAAGATTCATCAGTTTCCAGGTAAACACAGATCAAACAGAGTTCGTATTTTACAAAGAAGATGGAGACATCTATCTATCTATCTATCTATCAAGACCCAGCTGGAGAGCAAGGACGAACTCATATGGACAACTACACATGAACACATAAGTGTAGGTCAGCCAGAAAAAGCCTACATCGATCAGTTCTGTGCGGATACTGGATGCTCTACAGATGACCTGGCAGGGGCGATTGCCGATAGGGACGGGAATCGAGAGAAGAGGCATGGAAATCTATCCATCCATATATAAAGGGCAGTTGTGTGAATCTGTATGTCCGGAGGAAACTTCGAAAATAAAACAATTAACGACAAAGTAAATATATATACACATTAAATATCACCAGGGCTTGATTTTTGTGCAAAAATGATTTATTTGATTTATATTCGTGAAGATGATTTAAAAAGATTAAATTTAGATGATAACAGACTAGTTTGTTTTGTTTTTTTTATTTAATATTTTAAATAGTAGACATTGATTTTTCTTTTTAGAGTGGCTGGATCAGCACAAGGTCTTTTTTTTACATAGGGATTTTAATGGGGCATACTGCACGGATCCAACTCACGATTCAATAATAATGGATCTGTGTAACTAACCTTTTTTGCATCCCCTCTACCCATGCGACACCGGGTAGCCGCTTCTAGTTTCATAATATACAGATATTAGTAAACCAGTTCACATACCTATTTAGTAATATCTTATCTTGCAGAAAACTATTTCAGTATATCTATAGCTTGGACTGCTAAAGACAGATTATCGATTGTATGAAAATCTGATCTCTCTGATAAGATAAAGTGAGAATTCTTCCAAGCTAAAATAAAATTAGATAAATAATGAGTGTGTATATATATATATATATATATATATATATATATATATATAATACTATTATAATGGAGATTGTGTGTTTTTCTGTCTGTAACCGAAACTAAATCACTACTCAAGTAACAATTCCCTTAGTTATTTACATCACATTCACCATGCTATTATTTTAATTCTAACCTCAATTATTAATAAAATTGTTTTACATTATTAATACTGTTAATCATATCTACATATTAATAACATGCAATTATATTTATATATACAACAAAATAGCGGTTTACAGTGTGAACCGGAAGGCTAATTTACATATTGATATTTAAAATGTTATTTTAATAAATATGTGCTTAGTATTAACTGTTTGGTTTTATTTTAATGAATATAAACAAAAATTTCTTCAATTAATCTGAAAAGAAATCCATTAACAAGAAAAAATAACTGTTATTTTATTCTTTACTTCGTATTTTAACTAAATACTTAAATTAGAAAAAATAACAATGAAAGACGGGAGTGATGGAAGAGTAAGTTTCAGTTGTTCTATTTTTCAGTTATACTCCCTCTGTTTCAAATCTTTTTATCTGCATTCTTATTTAGTTTCATTAGCCTTTCTGATTTAATACGATATTCTATTACATTAAAACTTAAATACTTGCACCCGGAGGGTGCATATATTTGCTAGTATATATAAATAAGGGAAAAAATATTAAAAATAAATATTCAAATAACTTTGAAAACCAAAAACCGCGCGAATCCCCCCCCCCACTCTTACACCCAAAAGTGAAAATGGAATATTCTATAATATTTAAAAAGTCTGTAAAATTGAAATAGAAATTAGTAAGTAAAATATTTCGAATCCATTGTTTCATTTTATTTGCGATTTTGTTGCAAGGTATGTCTTGTTTTTTACTTGCTCATTAATTCTTTTACTAAACTGTTGATTTGATTTGTTTAAAAAAAAATAACTCGTATCTTACACTATCCCATCGTAAAAATTTGAAACGAAAGTGTTCAAACTATTGAAAGTTAAATTGGTTTGGTTTGGTTTGGTTTGTTTTGTTTTACGGCATATCAACCTCAGTCGGTCATTTAATGCCGATAAAGTTTTGAAATAAATCAATTCTTAATGGATAATACAATTTTTTTATAAATACATTTTTCTATTTAACCCATAGATGGGACCCTACCAGGTACTACCACTCCGGGCCAGTGGACCAGGGAGCAATGGTGATGAAGGGGTGCTCCACATTCCCCAAACCTCCAAAACTGGAACCTCACCATTAGATAGAGTTTAACGTCATTCCCAGGACATGTAGACCCTCAACCACCGCCTTCTAGCACCCATAGGATAAAAAGGGTTGGGGCTTGCCATAAGGGCAATAGGATTGGGAAATCATATAGGTGCTAGGGCTTGACGTGACCAGCCAATTGATCGGAGGGGGCCTCTCCGACCGCCCGTCTAGCCCAAGATAGGGCCAAAGTGGAGTATTGCATGTCATGAACTGCTCATCCACCTGGGCTCTATCTTTAAGTATCACGGGTCGCCACCCATGGCCAACAGGTGGCCCCATTGGGGGAGTCTTACCCCTCTGCAGAGGTGCAGTCGGTACATTCTAACGCCCCAGCCGACAGGGCGTGAAAGTTACATGATGAATATGTTGCTAGAAGATATTTACATCCAGTAAGATAAACTCTCAATGCATTTAAGTTTAATATTTTAAAATAAAATAGAAATGAAACAATAGATAAAATAATTAAATTGAACTTAATACAAAATAAATAAATAACGTGTCAGTGCTATTGTATGACTGCACCACTTGGACTCTAGCGAAACACTAAGAGAAAAAAGCTAGATGAGAACTACAAAGGATGCTGTGTGCGTTCTTGAATAAATCCCGGAAGCAGCATACCACAAGAAAGCAGCTGTACAACCACTTGCTTCCCATCAATCAAAACCATTCGGGTAAGGCGAACAAGACACAGCTGGAGAGCAAGGACGAACTCATATGGACAGATACACATGAACACATAAGTGTAGGTCAGCCAGAAAAAACCTACATCGATCACTTCTGTGCGGATACTGGATGCTCTACAGATGACCTGCCAGGGGTGATTGCCGATAGGGACGGGAAGCGAGAGAAGAGGCATGGAATTCCGTGCTGTCATCATTCGATGATCATGATGATGATGATGAGTGAATGCACCCCTGTAGACTCCTATGCGTTTAAAAACATGGAGCTAGACTAGGCTTTGTATCAGTGGTAACGGCTGTAAAGCAATGGCTGACAATCTTATCTTACAGACCATTATTAGGTACCCGATTGTTGTGACCTTGTACCAGACTAAGCTGAGCTTCGTATCAAAGATGCCCTTTTAAATTGCAAATCATTTCTTGTGAGTTTGATCCTCACTGGGTGAATCACTTGACCTTTTGACATATTAGGTTAAACCCGATTAATGTTTATAATAGATGTCACTTGCTATAAAGTAATGGTCAACGAGCACTATGGTGACCTTGTTTATAAATGCAAACCAGTAAATCCACCCCTGCTTCATTCACCAAGCTAAAATTTTAATTCACACACAGGGATATATATATATATATATATATATATATATATATATATATAATAATATATATCCCAATACTCGGTAGAGCTCTCTAGGGTCACTTAAATTAACTTTCATTGTCAGCATATATAAAGTAACGATCGTCTGTTTACAGACTGGATCTCTCTGGTGATCGTAAAATATATAAACAAACGTATGTATTTAATACTTTAAACGCCACCTTTTTTACGGTAGCTGATAGGTTAAGAAATCGGGCAGACAAAAAGTCAGCTGGAGTTCGCTCCTGGTCAAAGGTAGTTGTTGTGCCTAGCCATACTGAAGAGGCGTGAAACGCCGAAACACATGTCTGTGGATGACTTATTATATATATGTATGAGCTCTCTAATTGGTGATTTAAATTAACTTTCACTACTAAGTATATAAGCAATGATCGTTTGCCCGCAAACTTGATCTCTCTGTGATCGTAAAAATATACAAACAAACCTATGTATTTAATAGTTAAAAAACACCAGTCCCGCTATTGCAGCTGTCACTGGCAGAGGGGATAAAATATCAGGCTGGCAAACAGTCAGTCTGAGTTCGACCCAAGCCAAGGATAGTTGTTGTGTCTAGCCACACTGAAGAGGCAAGAAACGCCGAAACACATGACTTATTAATATATATATATATATATATATGTGTGTGTGTGTGTGTGTGTGTGTGTGTGTGAAGAAAGGAAGTGAATCCGACGGTATGTAGTATATTAGGAAAAATGAAAGAACACAGGTTTAAATGGGTTAAGTGGCGAGTTTATTGGCCGACGCTGCAGTCCTTCGCAAAAATGTATACACACACACACACACACACACACACAACCACACACCTAAAAAATGCACAATGTTTCCTTTCGATACACACACATACACCATCCCATACCAACGCCGTAAAATAGAATATTTGACGTCATATTTCAAAACCGTTCTTCTTTCAAACTTCAAAATTTTTTAAACTGAATAACACATAACTACCACTCGCTTTTCTCGTTATTCTGTGATAAATAATTTATTATCACCTTCCATATACCAACAAATGCCCTGAAGATGATCTAATTAATAGATCGAAACACTGCAGCATCGGTCAATAAACTCGCCACTTAACCCATTTAAACCTGTGTTTTTTTTATTTTTCCTAATAGACTAATATATATATATATATATATATATATATATATATATATATATATATATATAGAAGAGAGAGGAGAGAGAGAGAGAGAGAGAGAGAGAGACTACGCCTGTCAGCTTGACAGGTTTCGAGTCACACACGGAGCAGTCTCCCATGTCTATAACCTTGCTGATGAGACCTAATAGGTCGAAATGTACATTCAGGGATTAAGATTTTCTCGACTTGTTTAGCCTTACATTTGAAAATATATGCCCGCCTAAATTCATCAATTAATAACTAATTAATTTTCAAAATTAGGTATGACTTCAATTAAGCACATATCCTCAAAAAAATATATATATATGCGTCGACTCGTGGTGTAATGGTTAGCAATCTAGTCTTGCAGATCCATTAATAATGAAAAGAGAGTTGGATCCTTGCAACCTTGAGTCACATCCTAACAGTGGTGAAAGTGTGTTGGATAGATACGTGCATATATATTTTTGTTATAGGTAATAATTTTGTTATTCGTAATAGGTGTATTGAGAATAACACAAATCACATAATAGTTACTAGATTTAGTGTATTTCTATGCCCGTGTCAGTGCTATAGTATGGCTGCACTACTTACTTTAACGAAACGCTTCGAGAAAACCCTATATGGGAACTTACACAAGTTTGCTGGCTGTTGTATTGAATAAATCCTGGAAGCTGAACTCCAGAAAAGAGCAGCTGCATGGCCACTTACCTCCTATCACACAAGCAATCCGAATAAGACGAACAATACATACTGGACACAGCTGGAAAAGCAAGAACGAACTCGTAAGTGACGTTCTCTCGACGACACTTACATATGGACACACCAGTCAAGGCCGATCAGTAAGATCCTACATCAATCAGCTCCGTGTATATTCTAGATACCGCGCGGAAGACCTGTCAGTGTCGGTTGGTGAGAGAGAGAGGGGGGCATGGGCATCCGTGTTGTCAGAGTGAAATGAAACTCTGCGTAGATTCTAGATGCCGCGTGGAAGACCGACAGGGGTGATTGCCGATAGGGACGTCTGGTGAGGGAGAGTCATGGGAATCCGAGCTGTCAGGGCGAGATGATGATGAGGATGAGGATGATGATGATGATGTATGCATATTTGATAATTGTTATGGAATAGAGGAATATAGACTTTTAAACGGTTTTTTTTTCATTCTATTCTCTTCCTTTTTATTACGATCTCTGTCCCATAATAATTGTTACATTTAGTGTATGAAATATATATTAAAATGTCACAACTATTATGGGACAGAGGGAAAAAACATCTATCTATGCATGTATAAAGGGTAGTTGTCTGAATCTGTATGTCCGGAGAAAACTTCGATAATAAAACAATTAACGACAAAGTAAATATATATATACACATTAAATATCACCAGGGATTGGTTTTTGAGCAAAAATAATAGAGATTTGATTTATATTCGTGAAGATAATAAAAAAATAAAATTTAAATGATAACAGCATGGAATAATTTTGCATTTAATATTTCCAATAGTAGGCATTAATGTTTCTTTTCAGAGTATCTAGATCAATGCAAAATCTTTTTTTTACGTAGGGATTTTAATAGTGCATTCTACGAGGATCCAATTCACGATTCAGTAATAGTGGTTCTGCGGGACTAACTATAAAAAAAATCCCTCTCTACCCAGGCGAAGCCGGATAGCCGCTTCTAGTACAACATTAAAAACACATATTTGTGTAATCATTTACTACGCTTCCATTCATTTGGAACAAGTTCATGGATATAGGGCCCGCAGTGAGAATCGAACTCGCTAACATTAGTTTGTAGAGCGTAGGTGGTTAACCATTACACGATGCGATGTGCCCCTAACACATATTTGTGTTAAGTGCACACCCCCGACACACATACTTATTTAGTGATACACATACCCCCCCCCACTTAACCCCAGCCTCCCCAAGCCACCCCCACACAAACATCTCGATATATCTGCATTTATTTTGTTTTGGGTGCATTTTATCAACCTACTTTTATAAACATAACCATAGCTAACAAGCAATACTTACGTCAATACACACGTCCCTACCCGTTATTCGTGCGCGCGTACACACACACAGAGGCATAGAAACACCCACATACACACGCACACTGGCGCGCACGCACGCACGCACGTCCCTTCTTAGATGAGCACCTGATGACCCACTGTACTTCCGGTGCCCTCTCTACTCGTTGCTCCTAAAGACGGCCATGGCAGGACCTAATCTCCTTCTTAAATCCCCTTCTCACCAGAACTCCCCCACCCCAAAGACGTCTTCTATAATTGCCGACATAATACTTCACTGTTTGCCTCTCCACCACCGCTTGTCCTCTGCATGAATACTTGAAGAACCGGCCGCCATTATTTTGTCATATGCCCCGGACCCACAACGATACACACCAAGGCTACAAAACGATTTTCGCTTCCTTATACAAACGACACTTACCGAATAACCAGATATTCCAACATGAAAGAGAATCAGAAAAATCCCCCAATATAAAGATCTTTATCTTTACACCAGTGGTTCTTAAACTTGCCGTAATCATTTGTGTATAACGCGCAGATTTAGACTACGAAGTTCCGAAAAAAAATTAAAATAAAATAAATAAATAAATATCTTATATATAATACGCACTGTTTTTTTTCTTCTAGAATTTCTTGCAGCTAAATTCACCATGTGTTTAACTTTTATCCTGTTAGTATAAACTTAACCTAATTATTCGTGTATAATACGCAATCCTAAATTAGAGCTACAAAACGCACTGATCTTTTTAAAATTTGTTGCTGCTAAATTTAACGTGTTCAACCTTTTATCCATTTAGTATAAACTTACCGTAATTATTATCAATTGGTAGTGGGAGGTTTTTGGAATGGTAGTAGCATTCCAAAAACCTCCCACTACCAATTGATATTACCTCCCACTAATTCCTTGCTACTACTCGTTCTCGCTAAAAACGAGACATAAAAACTATTCCATCGTTTCCCACCTGAGGATGGCAAAGTGTATTGCCGAAAGTGCTAGTGTTGAAACCTTCGGTGGACTGTTATACCAGTTCCACCCTGACACCAGAAGGACGGCCCAAAGATTGGAACGGATCAATGAAAGACTTGTCAGACAGGAATTGTCTGTTCAATTCAACAAAACTTGTATAAAAGAAAAAATGCTGCCAAAATACACTTATATATATATATATATATATATATATATATATATATATATATATATATATTTCAAAAGTTCATGAGTTTCAAAAAGAAAGGAAACATCTCAACACTCAACGGTACGCCTCTCAAGCCTGTAGAACAATTCACGTACCTAGGTAGTAATATCTCATCCACAGAGAGAGATGTTAACACACGAATAGCAAAGGCATGGTCGGCCATTAACAAATTGTCAGTCATATGGAGGTCTGATCTCCCTGACAAGCTGAAGCGACAGTTCTTCCAGGCTGTGGTTATATCGGTGCTGCTATATGGCTGCACCACTTGGACCCTAACGAAGCGTCTTGAAAATAAGCTAGATGGAAGCTGCACAAGAATGCTACGTGCAGTCTTGAACAAATCGTGGAAGCAGCACCCCACGAAGAGATAGCTGTACGGTCACCTGCCCCCCTCTCTCAAACTATCTGAGTGAGACGGACAAGGTATGCAGGACACTGCTGGAGAAGCAAGGACGAGCTCATAAGCGACGTTCTCCTGTGGAAGCCAATACATGGACATGCAAGTGTGGGGCGTCCAGCAAGGACCTACATTGAGCAGCTATGCAAGGATGCTATATGCTCAGCAGAGGACCTTCCAGGTGCAATGAGTGATAGGGAGGGTTGGCGAGAGATTGTCATGGATATCCGTGCTGCAAGCGTGACATGATGATGATGATGATGATGATATATATATCTGATTTTTTTTCTTTAGAAATTCTAGCAGTTAAATTTAACATCTGTTAAATTTTTTTAGGAAATTAATATTCTCTACTTACGTTTTGAAAGAAAACGTTTATTCAGTATTTAAAGCGAATATAACATCAAAAAAAGAAGATTCTTAGCCTTTACTATCATTTGAGAAGACAATAAAAATCGGCAGCTAAGATGTAGCCCTGTCGATGGGGCTTAGAATATACTGACTGTATCCTCTGCATATAGCTAAGACCTCACCCCAGACACATAAAAACCTGGGTCTCCTAGGTAGGACATTAAACCACATCTGATGCTAATGGTCCAGTTCAGTTATGAAGATCTGGTGAGTGTAGAGTACACCTTCATTGCCATTACTCCCAGGCCCACCTGTTAGGGTCCCATCTATGAGTTAAATATATCGTTAAAAATTCGATAGTGGCCAGTGCAAAAGAAAACTCATAAGAAACAGTTACACTAAAATGTAAATGTGAGTGTACAATGAATGCAATTCACTAACCTCTTGGCATAAGATAACCGTATACGAGTTGACATGCCGTTAAAATCAATCAATCTGCTAAAATGTAAGAAAAATGCCTTAATTTTTGTAAGACCTCGTCTAAAAATCGTGCCATTTCAACAATAAACCCAGAAAAACGTTGTTAATTTAGTTTAATAATAATAATAATATAACACGTGGGGGAGTTATATTAATGCCGGGAAGGATTATGGTAACCTCCCAACGTGGGTACAAGTGTGTACATATAAACATTCCGACAAATGTGTAAAACGAGAACAATATTTATTCCGTAAGTGACGGAGATACATTTAAGACAAATTTATACAAAACAGATACATAAACGTATTAGGAGGAAATAGGCGTACGACTTGCGTCGTAGGGAATGTCACTTACTAGTAGCTGGTTGGGAAAAGCCCCCAGGGGTGATATTTGTGTATTTTTTCTTTCAGGCGTCTTTTTGATTATTGGAATTTTTGTTTGTGCCCCAACAAAGAATATATATATATATATATATATATATATATATATATATATATAATATGATATGATATAATATAATAAGATAAATTTATAAAGGTTTTACATATCTATTTATTAGGTGACAAAGTGAATATTCCTTTGTCACCAAATAAATAGATATGTAAAACCTTTATATATTTATCTTATTATATCTTATTATATATATATATATATATATATATATATTATATTGAGCACTCTACCAATAATACTGCCTTTGGTACG
>CM042158.1:89000389-89002889 GCA_023376005.1 Doryteuthis pealeii | reverse complement strand
TATTATTATTATTATTATTATTATTATTATTATTATTTTACATTAGCGACACGTGTTTCAGATCTTCTTTAGACGTTAATTAACCACCTTCTGTCCTGTTCACATTCTGAAAAGAATGTAGTTAATTAACGTTAATTAAAGCCTGAAGATATATATATATATTATATATATATATATATATATATATATATATATATGATTTTATATGAAAACGGTGACTTACCGGTGAAATTGGTCACAATGGTTAGTTTATGCAAGTTTCACAATGATAAGACAGCAATATAACAAATATAAAGACCTGAAGATCTTTATGGTGAAACTCGAGTAGGTTATTACTGTGTACCACTATAATAATAATAATAATAATAATAATAATAATAATAATATATATATATATATATATATATATATATATATATATATAGGGATGTGCAAACCGCGGACATTTGGAAAGTCCGCTTAATTGTTAAAAATATTTTAAAACGTCAATAAAAAATGGAAAATTAACTTTTTAATGTTTTCTTTTACGTTTAATATAAAGAACAATTCCAAGTTTATGTATTATAAAAAAGAAAAAACAAATTTCTCTTACATAAAACCTACATTTTTGCATTTATAAGTAAATTCCCGTAAATTCTTAATCTTTGTTGACAGTTATCGCATCTTGACGTGTGCAACTTTTGTTAGTATGGAGGACTATACGTATAAAAAAAATATTTTCCGAAGCAAAAACAAATTACTAATTTAGCATTTCCTTGATGCCTCACGATTTAACTCTTAATATTATTGAAAAAGAAAGTTGGGAAAATCAAAATTAGAATGTTAGAAATTATTTATAATAAAATTTTAACTGAACGGTAATATCTGCTTTCTGGATATAAACGGGGAATTATTTGTTTCCAAATGAAATAATAAATTTCTACAAACACTGTTTGTTTGAGTTTTCTTATACAGAGTATAATTATACACACGTCACGGATTCGAACCTATTAACTTATGTACCCAGAATACAGTGAAAACAACAACAACAGTTTTCCCTAAAACCCAGTTTTTATTTCTCTTAGATCCATCCGTAATAAGAATGACGACAATTTTTAATTCAAACATTATTTTCAAAAATGTATAAAATAAAGACCGACATATATTATGTCATTATTTTTAGCAAGATATTTTTTATACAATATTTTCTTTGATTAAATAAATACGATTTTGCTGTACATTAAAGAAAAGTATTTATTTTACATTTTATACATTTTTAAAAATCTCTGAAAAATAAAATAAAAATGTAGACAATAGGAACTTTGATATATAATTCTTTTGAAAATAATCTAACAATTAAAAACAACAACAAAAAAGAAAAAGATACATATTTTTTCTTATTTACGAGATTTAAGTTTCAATGTTTAAGATGCCCTATTTCCAAAACCGATTTATTAGCGAACTAACTTTTTTTTTACATATGTTATTCGTTTCTTTCTTTTTCACAGTCAAAATTGTGAATTGTTAGTTTTTCTCCTTTTTTGTGCGTGTTCTTTCATTGTGTTCGCCCTAAATCACCGAGAAGAAACATCCCGTCGTAATCAACCAAACCTTATATATATATATATATATATATATATATATATATATATAATTTAATATACCAAGCGTGTTGGTAGATCCTTGCAGAGAGAAAAAACCCAGCAGAAAGTTTGATTGTAAAAATATACTACCAAACATCAACCAGGAAGAAAAAATTTTTTGAAAAAAAGAAAGGACCAAGATATTCGTACCAACAAAAAATAATCTATTGGTACAGTATTTGGTCAAAAGAGAAAACAATTTATATGTATATATATGTATATAAGATATATATATATATTCATATAACCGCTAGGAGAAGGCTAATAAGTAAAAAGTGCTAAGTAGAGCCAAGTAATAAAGATAATCTAATGAGTCAGACGAACCTACTATTAGTTTCGCATAAAGCTCTTCAGGGCTAAAATCCGACTCGGATTTTAGCCCTGAAGAGCTTTATGCGAAACTAATCGTAGGTTCGTCTGACTCATTAGATTATATATATATATATATGTATATATATATATATATGGAGGATATGTGCTTAATTGAAGTCATACCTAATTTTGAAAATTAATTAGTTAATAATTAATGAATTTAAGCGGGCATTAACTAATTAATTTTCAAAATTAGGTATGACTTCAATTAAGCACATATCCTCCAAAAATTGTCGGCTTAAAGCCATATAAAAAATAAACACATTTGTTTGTTTACTTAACCTCATATATATATATATATATATATATATATGTGTGTGTGTGTGTGTGTGTGTGTGTGTATATATATATAATTTATATTATATATATATTATATATATATATACTAGCAAATATATGCACCCTCCGGGGTGCAAGTTATTGAGTGTTTTGTAATTGTTAGATAGAGAATTGTTTATGTGCTCTCTCATTAGAGAGATGACGTGATAAATGAATGAATCTCCTTT
>CM042158.1:88955547-89000379 GCA_023376005.1 Doryteuthis pealeii | reverse complement strand
ATATGCCAATTAGTCTACATGTATTGTGACAATCTAATGCAAAGAGGTTCCCAACCCTTTTGTTTTGCCATGCCCCATCTACATCATCCCTAAAATCCTGGATATACCCCCCCCTCCAATGGTAATATATAATTATGTGGGTATTTCTGCCTTGTTTTTTTCATCCCTCGTGTTTCTGCTTTTCTCACCAGGGGCGCTCGACTATCTAAGCAGGTAAGCGACAAGTTTGAACTCTCTTGCTTCTCGTACTCAACGACATATGGGGTTAGATACTTTGATTCGACACCCTCTTGTGTGGGGGTGTAAGGTTCAAGTGTTTATATAATTTAATTTATAACTGGGTCCGAAACAAACAACTCCGGACACAGTGTCGCCACATCACAGAAATGGACTTTATGAAAACACATGGAGAGACATTTACGACATGAAGTACATATGCATGAAACAATATACATAGTGGATAATATACGTACATAGAAAAGGGATAAGATACAAAAGAGTTACATAGAAGATATGTTTAGTTATGGGGAGTCCATAGACTAAAGTCACTTACTAATGTCTGTAATAGGGGCCGAAGCCCCCACACGAGAAGGTGTTAAGAAGGTCTAACCCATTGTAGTCACATCCCGAGAAGCAAAGAGAGAGAGAGAGAGAGAGAGAAGAGAGAGAGAGAAGAGAGAGAGAGAGAGAGAGAGAGAGTTTGAAACAGGCGCTTAATACAACAGACTCCAGCTGGTCACAAACGGGAACCCAGAGGGAAGATAACTCTTCCAGGCAAAAGGAAGACAACTCAACAGGGGTTTTCACCCCCACACAGACTACGTCAGTAAGTGACTTTGTCTCATGAACACTTCGTATCTTTTGCATGTCTCCCTTATGTGTTACTTATATATCTATTATGTATCTTGTATTTGTATTTCTGTTATAAATGATTCTCCATGTGCTCATTATATATATATATATATATATATATATATAATATATATATATATATATATATGTGTGTGTTGTGTGTGTTGTGTGTGTGTGTATAAAAATGGAAATTGGAAATGAATACGACAATATGAGGAAGAATGAATAAAGAAAAGAAAGAACAGAATGGATAATAAAAGATGAATTTAATCAACATCACTTACACATGCGTTTCGGTCAGTTCATCTGTGTGAAAATATTTCGCACACAGAGAAGATTCGACCTTCATCAGAGTGAAATTTTATTTTGAAATAAATATATTCAAAATAAAATTTCACTCTGATGAAAGGTCGAATCTTTCTGTGTGCGAAATATTTTTACACAGATGAACTGACCGAAACACATGTGTAAGTGATATTGACTAATTCTTCTTTTATTATCCATTCAATTCTTTCTTTTCTTTATTCATTCTTCCTCATATATTATATATATATATATATATATATATATATATATATATATATATATATATATATATATTGTTGTATTTAATACCACTTAGTCGGAGTTGTTTGTTCAACCAACAATTATAATTGATATTTTGAATCCAACAATTCTTATAATTAAAAAATTGAACTTCATTTGAGCTGAAGAAGCTTAAAACGCCAATATTTTGGTTTAAATAAACTTCAAAAGAACAAGTCATCTATGAAAAAGTAAAACAAAATGATATTAACAAAATAATAAAGAGAGAATATTTCTATATTTGGACTCAGATATAGTTAGTCTCAATTGCCATCCTAAAAAAAATAAATAATTCCCATGTGGGACGTACGCCCTACGTTGGGAACCACTAATCTATTGTCTAATTATGTATGGAGATCAAAAGTGTAATTATTAGGGAGTTTTTGGGCTATGGATCCCAATCATTGAAGGAAATTCATTATGCGGTGATTAATAAATGAATAAAGTTAATTAAAAAAACATACACAAAACAAACAAAAAAACAATAAAAAAAATGAAATATCCCACAATTTTACGTCTGTCAAAAGTTTTATTTTCGGCAGCATCCACCTGAATTGAACAATTCCATACGCTACAACTTTTACAATGAAAATTCTGGGCTATAATAAAATAATAATAATAATAATAATAATAATAATAATAATAATATATTCTTTTTTATTATCATTTCTTATTCTTTACCATCCAGACAACAGTATTGTTGAATTCAGCTGAAATACTCAGGAGAATCCTGGAAACCTGAGGAGACTTGGTGTCACTCAAACTCCAGTGAAAGACCATCAATTAACAATGGTGTGAAAAACTAATAATAATAATAATAATAATAATAATAATAATAATAATAATAATATTGGAAAAGGGTCTGGAATGTTTGGAAATCAGAGGAAGGATTGAAACCATTCAGAACACTGCACTGCTGCAATCTGTCAGAATACTCAGAAGAGTCCTGGAGACCTGAGGAGACTTGCTGTCACCCAGACTCCAGTGAAAGACCATCAGATAATGATGATGTGAAAACTCAAAAGGAGCAAATAATAATATATGAGGGTGAAAGTTATACCAATTGTACTTGGTACACTCGGAACGTTCCCAAAAAGGTTGGAAAAAAGACTGAAGGAACTGGAAATCAGAGGAAGAATAGAGACCATCCAGACTACTACACTACTGCAATCGGCCAGAATCCTGGAGACCTGACGACACTTGTCACTCAGCTTCTAGTGAAATACCATCAGCTAACGCTGTTGTGAAAAACTTACAGGAGTGAAAATAATAATAATAATAATAATAATAATAATAATAATAATAATAATAATAATAAAAGGATTCCACAACAGAAGCATAACTTAAAATAATATCTAAACCTGCTAAAAATATGAATATTTTGCTTACTGGTATTTCAGGATACCATTGATCAACGGTTTTGGTTTGGTTTGGTTTCTTTGTTTAATGGCATACCAACCTTCGTGGGTTATTTACTGCCAAAGTCATCTTCGTAGAAGAACACCAGTTGTATTATTTAACCCATAGCTTTGGGGATGAGGGGTTTCATACCTTTCCCAACGGTATTATTCCGAAAGTGAACGTAATAGCGTGACTGGAGTTCGAACACGCTTACTTCGATGTGACAGTCCAGCACGTTTGCACCACGGAGAAGGAACGTTGTGAACCGTAATAAATGCATACACACACCGACACTCTTTACTGAACAGACGGATTAAATAGGCTTCTATAATCCACTTGCAGGTGTTCCCAAAATTCTATACCTCAAAACAAGTGATTTTAATAGATGGGTTGAGTGGTTAAAAAAGGAGGGGCGATGCCCTCAGGTCAGATTTTACAAGGTTATGAAAGCATTGAAAGTTACTATACAAATTAGTTCCTTCTTTGACCTTTGTGTCGTTCTTGGTTGTGTCGAGAACTTTTCAGTATCCTCTACCACCAGTTATACACAAATGTAACAAATATGGATTACATTTGATTTCATCTTATTCCCTTCCTTTTCTTTTTGAATAAAACAAATAAAACCATTGGGTACGGTGGTTGGAAAAGGAGGGACCATGCCCCCTGGTAAGATTTTACAAGGTTATGAAAGCATTGAAAGTTACTATACAAATTAGGATTACTTCTTTGACCTTTGTGCTGGAGTAAAACGTGTCATCACTAAGGCAACTCGGTTCCCTAGTTGAAGGCATATACGAGGATGATACAAAAAGTAATGCCATTTTGTTTAGGACAGGTATAAATACCAACACAGGAATATGCATCATACATCAAAATGAAGCTGCTCCTCTGTGGATCACATCCCTATTTGTCTACATAGATGATTCAAAAAGTAATGGCATTTTGTTTAGGGCAGGTATAATTACCAACACAGGAACATGTATCATACATCAAAATGAAGCTGGTCCTCTGTGGATCACATCCCTACTTCTCCAGCTAGGTGAGTAAAAAAGTAATGCCATTTTGTTTAGGACAGGTATAATTACCAACACAGGAATATGTGGAGAAGTAGGGATGTGATCCACAGAAGGTGGATCACATCCCTACATAGATGAGTCAAAAAGTAATGCCATTTTGTTTCGGACAGGTATAATTACCAACACAGGAATACGTATCATACATCAAAATAGCTGGTCCTCTGTGGATCACATCCCTACTTCTCCACATAGGTGAGTCAAAAAGTAATGCCATTTTGTTTAGGACAGGTATAATTACCAACACACGTATCATACATCAAAATGAAGCTGGTCCTCTGTGGATCACATCCCTACTTCTCCACTAGTCAAAAAGTAATGCCATTTTGTTTAGGACAGTATAATTACCAACACAGGAACATGTATCATACATCAAAATGAAGCTGGTCCTCTGTGGATCATATCACTACTTCTGTATATATGTACAAGGGTGATTAAAAAAAATAATGCAATTTTGTTTAGGACAGGTATAATTATCAATACAGAAACATGTATCGTACATCAAAATGAAGCTGGTCGTCTGTGGATCACATCCCTACTTCTCCAACTAGGTGAGTCAAAATGTAATGCCATTTTGTTTAGGACAGGTATAATTACTAACACAGGAATATGTATCATACATCAAAATAAAGCTGGTCCTCTGTGCATCACATCCCCACTTCTCCACATAGTCGCCGTTTCTCTCAATAGCAATGTTCCACTTTTAAATGAGAGCATATCCCTGTCCCGTATAATTCTGTTGACTGTTCTTTGAGCCACTTCTTCACTACATATTTTACTTCCACGTCACTGGAATAATCTTTGCCTCTCTTCGGACCCATGAAAGAGATTTTGAGAGACAAACATTCTTCCAGTGACGACGAAGGGAAATTACTCAATCTGTGGTACTCGTGCGTTGAGTTGCCAACGACTGGTATTGAACCCGGAACCTTGAGATTCCTATGCGGGTGCTCGGTAATTTATGAGGAAGTGTGTCCCGGTTTCCTGCCTCAAAAATTGCTACCCGGTGACTATTAAAATAATGACCCCAGCTACGGTGTTACTTGAAAGAAAACAACCAACTTAGGGCGTTAAATGTATTTTAGGAGGGGAGGTTCTCTTTTTTGTCGTAATTTTTATTTATCTCTAGAAATTTGTCGTAATTCTTGTTTATTTATCGTAAAGTAAAGTCGGTATCAGCCAGTCAGCGAGGGAGTCTATCCCCTTTTCAATAGCGCTAGACCAAGGAGATTGTTTTTAGCATCTGAGGTGGAGCGCCACACCTACCATCAGCTCCTTACTTTACCGCACAGATCCCTGTGCTACTCATACGCTGAGTTGGCGGGGACCGGTATCGAACATGGAAGCTTGTGGTTTCTAGCCGAACGCTCTACCGACTGAGATATGAAGATGGATATATAATTTGGAATAGAGTCTATTCCAAACTATATATCCATCTTCATGTCATATATTCATCTTCATAGACTGAGATAGATAGATAGATAGATAAACAAACAAAATAATATAGATAGATACGAACAAATGGAGATAGATAGATATCTTTGATAAGTAAATGTATTTGGGGGGGGTCGCATCTTTTTTGTTGTAATTCTTGTTTATTTAAACTAAAAACAAGACATTAAACAAACATGAATAAAGGAAATCTTAGTATTTAAAGTAATATAGATAAATATGAACAAATTGAGATAGATAGATGGATAGTTTTGAATAGACTGAGCTGGGTCGTTATTTTAATAGTCACCGGGCAGCAACTCTTGAGGCAGGAGACCGGGACGCACTTCCTCATAAATTACCGGGTGCTCTAGCGACTGAGTTAAACCGGCCCTTTTCCCTAAATACTTTCCATTATTCTCTCTCTCTCTCTCTCTCTCTCTCTCTCTCTCTCTCTCTCTCTCTCTCGTTATTCTGTTCTCTTGCTATCTCTCTTCAGAAACATCTGCACCAAAAATGTATGTATGAACGCGCACTGAAAACGGTTCTCTAACCTCGAGGAATAAAATAACCTTAGACAGCCTGGCATGCCGTTAAAATTAATCGGTAATAAAGGACTATTTGCTCGTAAATTCCTACCATAAAATAAACTGAACCCCCATTTTATGTCCGTGTTTTTGCAATAAATGTTTTATTTTTCTTGCACCCGTTATGTTACAATACTAAATATATTTCATTTATTTATTTTTATCACTTCAATGTGTATATTCTAAAAGCTTTTATTTTGTGAGAATGCTTAGTTTTAAAGTGGGGTTCGTTTTTTTAACTTCAACTTTTTACTCGTAAATTCCTACCATAAAATGCCCAAGCCTAATTTTATGGCAGGAATTTACGAGTAAAAAGTTGAATATTACCTTTCGTTGTTGTTATTTCTTTTCTTTTTGGCTTTGGTACTCTAAAATAAAAACGTCAGATTTTAATCATCGTCGACGAAAAAACAAAATTACGGTCATAAAAGGAGGATCCAATTTAGGCCTAAATTGTAAAACGAATCCCCACTTTAAAACTAAACATTCTCACAAAATAAAAACTTTTAGAATATACACATTGAAATGAATATTAAAATAAATAAATAAAACATATTTTGTATTGTAACATAACGGGTGCAAGAAAAATAAAACATTTAATACAAAAACAGGGACATAAAATGGGGGTTCAGTTTATTTTATGGTAGGAATTTACGAGCAAATAGTTCTTTATTACCAATTAATCAATCAATTATTGAAATCAATAAAATCAGCGCATTATTTCACGAGGCCCGAGCATCCAGTGAGAATCGAACTCAGTGCCAATGTCTCGCCAACTTTGCTCACTAACCACGCGAGGCGCCCTGTGTTTCCTTTTTTGTTGGTGTTGATAGGTCAAGTCAATAAGACATCTTTCTTTAAGTTGATATTTAACCAGGAGGGTGTGAAGAAGATTAAATAGTAATAGCCCATCACCACCCACACACAACACCACCACCACCCTCTCTCTCTCTCATCTCTCTCTCTCTCTCTCTCTCTCTCTCTCTCTGTACCCCGCACTGCAGGGAGTCTTTCAGTCGTCGGACAAGAGAAAATGCCTTTAGGCCAAGCAAAAGAAATTGAGGCCAACTTAGCCCCCACCCCACCCCCCCGCGGGGACCCTTTTCAACATTATCTCACTTATTGTGACCGGCGGTCATTGTTGTTTATCTTTGATTCCCCAAAATAATCCCAAATTCTCCTCATTGTAGGCTAAACTGCTACGACAGCGGCGTCATCACTGAAGCGGCACAAAGGCCGGCCCCGCAGAGATCCACGTCACTCTGTTTGCCGACATTTTGTGCCCGGGCAACGCTAATGTAGAGTAAAATGAAAAGAGATACTAAAAAAAAGACTGGATCGGCAAAAAGCAAAGAAATGAAGTAAAAAAAGAAAAGAAAAGAAAAGTTCTAATAAGTTACAATGTAAAAAGTGTGTCGGACTTCATCAAAAAACTGTTTATAATCGTTTTTTTTAAATAGATATAAAAAAAAAAAAAAAGAAGATATCTCAATTAAGGATTCTCTTTTCTTAAAATTACAGACCGAGTCTGAATGGTTTCGGTCCTCACATTTAATCGTGGCAAACAGAGCGGCAATATCTAATTAGAATCCTAAGATATTTTCCCGTTCATCTTTTAGCGAGACAATTTTAGAAGGTCAAATGTCACGCTTGCTGAGAAGTGTCACGTGACCGTTATTGAACGGCGACCACATTCACTGGCATTCCAAATGCAAGAAAAAAAAATTGAAATCTCCATTGGACGAGGCGCACTTACCGTAACTGTGGTTGGTTGGTTGGTTGGTTGGTTGGTTGGTTGGTTCTTACGGCAAGGGTGGATTTTTAGGGTTTTATGTGTTGGTTTAAAGTCGCTGGTTATTTCTGGTGCGTGTTTACATGTTTACATTTTAACCCCTTTATATTTTATGGTCGAGCTGAAAAGGAATTAAAGGAAGGAAAAAAGAAGAGACAAAGACAAAAGGTAGTTTTAGGATTCTGGTTTTATCCATGGGTCAGAGCTACATCATGGAAAGGAAATTTCTTCCTGTAAAGTAGTAATGGCCGAGGGGATCTCTTGGTGGTAGAAGTGGGATTTGTACTCTTCGCGGAGAACCGTCCTGGCCACCTGCCTCAAAACCGCTAGCCGGTGGCTGCTGAAAAAAAAAACCCAGCTACGGTTGAATTCCGTAGCCGAAGCGGTGTCACTTGGAAAAAAACTAGGGTTAGGGTTAGGGTTGGGGTTGAGGTTGGGTTTTAGGGTTAGTTTAATGGGAAAATAAATAAATAATTTGGGTTCTGTTTTTTCTGGGTCATACTGTATACAGCGTGACCCAGAAAAAACAGAACCCACAAATTTTGTAATAAAACTGTTAATTTTAACAAGGGGGGTTTAAGGTTAGGGTTTAAAGTTAGGGTTAGGGTTCGGGTTGGGATTGGTTTTTTGGGAAAAACGCCCTAAGTTGGATTTTTTTGTTGTTTTTTTGTTGTTTTTTTGTTGTTTTTGTTTTTTTGCAAGTAACACCGCTGCGGCTACGGACTTCAATCGTAGCTGGTGTTTTTTTTTTTCAACAGCCACCGGCTAGCGATTTTTGAGGCAGGAGGCCGGGACGGTTCTCCGCGAAGAGTACCGTGGGACCTTTTTCCAGGCATATCCAGAGAGAATTCCATCTGAAGATTCATGGGAGATTGTTATTTTTTGTTGTCTTTATTTTATTTATCTTTATTTCATTTTAAACCCTTGGCTAATTTTATACTGAAAACGTTTTTCTATTATTCATTCTTGTTGTTATTACATTTTAACTCTTTTTTTAAACTCATTTTTTTTGTATTTGACTGATAGATAGGACCCTAATAGGTACAACCACTCTGGGTCAGAGTGAACCTGGCAATAATGACAACGAAGGAGTACTACACACTCCCTAGAGCTCCAGAATTGGAATCTCATCACAAGTTGCAGTTTAACGTCATACTCAGGACACCAATGCCATCAGCCACCGCCGTCTAGCACATATATGATAAAAAGTGATTGTAGCGCATGGTGTAAGGGTTAGAGTCGTAGGATATGGACTCTTCGACCCGAGTTCAAATCCTTGACGAGACTTTGCAATTCACATAGCGCTAATATCCAAAGGAAAGGTATGCATCCAACTATTCTCCCTCCAGCTATGGATAAATAGTAGGGCAGACGGGGATCTTTAACCTTGAATAGGTAACCAGTCTAAAAGAAGGAAAACTCTGAATTCAAACTCCACTTAAGAAATTGACATTGTGTCGCATCCTGCTCGTGCAGAGGTGTTGGTAAATAGTCGTAAGATACATCTTTTGAATGCGTACAGGCAAGGCCCTCTAAGATATCAGAAGGCCTGTTCATAGGAGGTGTGACGTCACAAAAGTAGGCCTTCTTCGAGCCTTCGAAATAGATATCGTTGTCAAACTCGTAAAGACAGTAAATAAACAAAACAATATGTTACGTTTCATTAAACTTTAATAACTGAAATTCGTTTATAATTTTATTTATTTCAAATTTGAAAACAATTTTTATAAATTATAACAAACATTGTTTTGATTTGCATGTTTTTTATTTTTATTTTAAAAAAACCCTGTAAAGGCAGCGTTGAGGTACACAAAAAACACATACCGTTACATTAAACTTTAATAACTGAAATTCGTTCATAATATTATTTTTTTTAAATTGAAAACAATCTTTTATAAATCACACCTCCTATGAACAGGCCTTCTGATATCTTAGAAGCGCTGGTACAGAGTGGTTGTCAGTGATGCGCTATCTTCATCACCAATTACGGATTCTACTACATCACATCGGCTCCGATACCAACCCTAACTTAAACCCGGAATCTTCAAGTTGCCACCCTGCAAGCTACGTGCTGCTAGTCTTGACATTTGCATTGAATAAAACCACACACACACACACACACACACACCAATATTTTTTGTAATGTTTTTTAAATATAGAAAATAGCACTGTATTGTATGAAAACACAATAAAATAGAATGTACACACACACACAAGCATACACACACACACACACACACACATATATATATATATATATATATATATATATATATGTGTGTGTGTGTGTGTGTGTGTGTGTGTGTGAAGAGAACTGGAAGTGAATCCAACGGTATGTAGTAAAGTGAGAAATTTGAAAAAAGCACAGGTTTAAATAAAATGAGTGGTAAGTTTATTAGCCGACGCTGCAGTGTTTCGATCTGTTTAGTAGATCTTCTTCAGGGCATATATCTTCCTTATATCAACAAATGCCCTGATAAAGATCTACTTAACAGATCGAAACACTGCAGCATCGGCAAATAAATTTACCACTCATTTTATTTAAACCTGTGTTTTTTCAAATTTCTCACTATACTACACACACACACACACACACACACACACATATATATATATATATATATATATATATATATATATATATATGAAGACCTACGTGAACAATGCGTCAGAAACGGATGGATAACGGATGTATTTCCCATTGAGGTCGGATGTCGGGGGTTTATTGCCAACTCAACCTCAGCATTTTTGTCTAAACTTGGACTTTCTCTACCAGACAAGAGGAAATACTTAAAAAAAGATTCAGGAGAAAGCTCTAACCGCATCAGCGTGGATATGGCAGTTCTATATTGTGACATCAAACCGACAAAGTCTGGTGGTATCGTGAGATACTGCTGGGGCGCTCTGGGTTGGTGGTAATGATGCTTCGGCCCCGAAACCCTGCCTGAACCCAGAGTCATCATCTGATGAAGGCTTTGTTGGTTGCAATGCTACTGTGTAAATAGCAGTCATTGTATGAAGATTATATATGCTAAAAATGGTTGGGGTTTGTCCTAAGAGCAAAACAGTCGGGAAAGTCATATAGGCGCAAGGGCCAGATGTGACTAGCCGATGATTGTAACGGTTTACGTTTCAACCAAACACAATATTTTCTCTATTTGTACTTTCAAAACAAAAAAACAGGTTAAGCGCCTGTCTCGGTCGTTAATAGATTTTTCTGATGTTAACCCCCTGGAGCACATCACAGACCCACATAGATACATAAAAGAACACACAGAACTTTGAAATGGCCCAAATTATTTCAAAATATAATAATAAAAGCAAAATATTTACAGTAAAAAGTTATTTAAGTTGAAACAAAATATATACAGTAGTACCTTGACTTACAAGTGTCCGAACTTACGACTTTTCGAATTACGAGCTGTCACTAGTTCGATTTTTTTTGTTTTGTTTTGTGAGCTAAGATTTGAGGTACGAGCGAGCTTCAGATACGCTTATGCTAATAAGTTTACTTAAAACATTTTAAGTTTCCAAATTTATTACATCAAAGAAAAATATTTTTTTAAGATAAACATTAAAACATATTACAGCACATAATTCATTAGATTCTATTTTTCTTATTTAGAAAACATGATAAAAGGATTAAGTGTTGGAGAGAAGTTTCCAAATTTATTATGCCAATGAAAAATATTATTTATAAAAAAATAGATATTAAAACATATTATAGCACATACTTGATTACATTCTATTTTATTGTGTTTTCATACAATACAGTGGTATTTTTCATATTAAAAAAAACATTACAAAAAATAATTGGGGCGGGCTGGAACGGATTAATGTAATTTCGGTTTGTTTCAATGGGGAGCGCTGATTTGATATACGAGGAAATTGAGTTGTGAGCGGAACGAATTAAACCCGTAAGCCAAAGTACCAATATATATATATATATATATATATATATATATATATATATATATATATATCCTGGAGACTGCGAATGTAAGCGAGTTGATATCAAAGTGTAGACATATTAATAAATTTCTAAGGTGTCCTTAGTGTTTCGATGTATTAATTAGATCATCTTCAGGGTTTTTGTTGGTATATGGAAGGTAATAAGAATTTTTTATCACAGAATAACGAGAAAAGCGAGTGATAGTCCTTGTTTATCTGTCTGTTTATACACACACACACACACAACCTTGAGGTTTGTTTCGCTGTCGTTTATCGCAAAAGATTCATACACACACGCGCAACCACACACCTAAAAAATGCACAATGCTTTCTTTTCGATACACACACTTACACCGTCCCATACTCACACAGTAAAAGAGAAATATTTGACGTCATATTTCAAACCGTCTCCTTTTTTCAAACCTCAAATTTAAACAGACTGATAAAGAAGGACTACCACTCGCTTTTCTCGTTATTCTGTGATAAAAAATTTCTTATTAACTTCCATATACCAACAAATGCCCTGAAGATGATCTAATTAATAGATCGAAACACTGCAGCGTCGGTCAATAAACTCACCACTTAACTCATTTAAACCTGTGTTTTTTCAATCTTTCTTAATATACTACTTACCGTCGGATTCACTTCCTTTTCTTCACACACACACACACACACACACACACACACACACACACACACATATATATATATATATATATATATATATATACTAGCAAATATATGCACCCTCCGGGTGCAAGTATTTAAGTTTTGATATAATAAAATATCATATTAAATTAGAAAGGCTAATGAAACTGACTAAGAATGCAGATAATAAGATCTGCAACAGAGGGGGTATAATCGAAAAATAGAACAACTTTGAAACTAACTATTCCATCATGTTCCATTACTCCCCTCTTTCATTGGTAAATTTTCCTAATTTAACTATTTAGTTAAAATAGGAAGTAAAGGATAATATTACAGTTATTTCTTTTTGTAAATAATTTTTTTTAAAGATTTATCCACGAGATTTTTGTTTATATTACTTGAGATAAAACCAAACAATTAGAAATCAATAATACCAAGCACATATTTATTAAAATAAAATTTTAAATATCAATATGCAAATTAGCCTTCTTGTTCAAACTGTAAACCGCTATTTTGTTGTATATATAAATACAATTGCATGTTATTAGTACGTAGATATGGTCAACAGTATTAATAATGTAATACAATTTTTATTAATAACTGAAGGTTTAAAAGAATTAAATCATGGAGAATTTGAAGTAAATAATTAAGGGAATTGTGACTTGAGTAGTAATATAGTTTCGGTTACAGACAGAAAAACACACAATCTCCATTATAATAACTAGCAAATATATGCACCCTCCGGGTGCAAGTATTTAAGTTTTAATGTAATGAAATATCGTATTAAATTAGTAAGTCTAATAAGAATGCAAATAAAAAGATTTGAAACAGCGTGGGGGTATAATAGAAAAATAGAAATGAAACTTACTCTTCCATCACTGCCGTCTTTCATTGCTGAATTTTACTTATTTAACTATTTAGTTAAATTAGGAAATAAAGAATAAAATTACACTTATTTTTTCTTGTTAATGGATTTCATTTAAGATTCATTGGAGAGATTTTTGCTTATATTCATTAAAATAAAACCAAACAGTTAGAAATCAATAATACTAAGCACATATTTAATAAAATCACATTTTTTATATCAATATGCTAATTAGCCTTCCCGTTCACACTGCAAACCGCTATTTTTTGTATATATAAATTCAATTGCATGTTATTAGTATGTAGATATTGACAACACTAATAAAAAGGTGAAGCAATTTTATTAATAATTGAGGTTTAAATATAAATAAAATCATGAAGAATGTGATGAAAATAACTATGTTAATTGTGACTCGATTAGCAATATAGTTTCGGTTACAGACAGAAAGACACACAGTCTCCATTATAATAAGATAAGATAAGATATATATATATATATATATATATATATATAATTATTAACTAATTAATTTTCAAAAATTAGGTATGACTTCAATTAAGCACATCCTCCAAAAATTGTCGGCTAAAAGCCATATCAAATAAACACAATGTTTATTTACGTACTGTCGTGTATCAAGTCAATAAAAAGTGGAATATAAATAAGTTCAAAATGAACGAAGAATCTGGGATTGACCAGCTGGTGTAGTGGTTAGAATCTCCACCTGTTAGCTTGGCAGCCAAGGTTTCGAGTCACACACGGGGCAGTCTCCCATGTCTACAACCTTGCTGATGAGACCTAATAGGTCGAAATGTACATTCAGGGATTGACATTTTCTCGATTTGTTTAGCCTTATATTTGACCATATATGCCCGCCTAAATTCATTAATTATTAACTAATTAATTTTCAAAAATTAGGTATGACTTCAATTAAACACATATCCTTCAAAAATTGTCGGCTAAAAGCCATATCAAATAAACATAGTTTTTATTTACGTACTCTCATATATATATATATATATATATATATATATATATATATATATATATATATATATAATATATATATATATATATATATAAGTAGTCATTGGCCTAATTCATATAACAGCTACGATACGAAAATTTCATGTCAAGAGGTACAAAGTTGTGGAATCACGGAACCTATTTTCTCTCAGTTATTTTTCCGGTGTTTGCCGCCAGTAATCCTCAACTCAGTCAAGATAACAGATGTGTCAGCGTCAGAAGTTTTTAGGCCATCTTAGCAATATTTTTGCACCGAATGACATCAATAAATAAAAGAAAGAAAGAAAGAAAGAAAGAAAGAAAGAAAGAAACGAGCTGTCAGTAAACTGTATCGAAAAAACCGAAATGTCACGTCGAAGAGCCAATGCGACTGCGCAACTTTTACCCGCCATGTTCCAGTCGATCTCAGAAGAGAAACAGCGATATTGCACGATGATGTATGATCGCGTGACTGTATACATTTGGCGAAGGGACGAGTTTGCGACGGAAGTAAGGGTCACCTAGTGGGAGAAATCGAGTAGTTGAATTTCAAATAATGTGATATTTCAGGCTGTTTCTCTCACGAGAATTGAGCGAAGCGGAACGGGAAGTGAATGAGACTTAGCGAGAACATGTGGTTGAGGCGAGAACTAGAAAAGAACATAAATCCTTTAACAAGGATAAAATAACAAATGTTGTGAGATCTTCTTTCTCGTAATTCTCCGTACAAATTTTCTTGACATCTTTTTTCTTTTTTTTCATCGACTGAAATTTCAAACGGTAATGAAGGACTATTTGCTCGTAAATTCCTACCATAAAATAAACTGAACCCCCATTTTATGTCCCTGTTTTTGTATTAAATGTTTTATTTTTCTTGCACCCGTTATTTTACAATACAAAATATATTTTATTTATTTATTTTAATATTCATTTCAATGTGCATATTCTAAAAGTTTTTATTTTGTGAGAATGTTTAGTTTTAAAGTGGGGATTCGTTTTACAATTTAGGCATAAATTGGATCCTCCTTTTATGACCGTAATTTTGTTTTTTCGTCGACGATGATTAAAATCTGCCGTTTTTATTTTAGAGTACCAAAGCCAAAAAGAAAAGAAATAACAACAACAAAAAGTAATATTCAACTTTTTACTCGTAAATTCCTACCATAAAATTAGGCTTGGGCATTTTATGGTAGGAATTTACGAGTAAAAAGTTGAAGTGTAAAAACGAACCCCCACTTTAAAACTAACCATTCTCACAAAATAAAAAAACACATTGAAGTGAATATTAAAATAAATAAAGGAAATATATTTAGTATTGTAACATAACGAGTGCAAGAAAAATAAAACATTTATTGCAAAAACACGGACATAAAATGGGGCTTCAGTTTATTTTATGGTAGGAATCTACGAGCAAATAGTCCTTCATTACCTTTCAAACTATATAGTCATTTATCAAGCTTACTTTCATTTAACACAAGGCCAGAAGGTAATTTATGAGGAAGTGCGTCCCGGTCTCCTGCCTCAGAAATTGCTACCCGGTGACTATTAAAATAACGTCCCCAGCTATGTCGTCTCGGTGGTGTTACTTGAAAGAAAACAACCAACTTAGGGCGTTAAATATATTTTAGAGGGGGGGGGGCTTCTCTTTATGAACAAATGGAGATGGGTGGATAGATATATATAAACAAAGTAAAAAATGAACAAATTGAGATAGATAGATAGATAGATAGATTGATAGATATCCATCTTCATATCTAAACAAGAATTACGACAAATTTCTATAAATAAACAAGAATTACGACAAATTTCTATAAATAAATTTCTAAACAAATTACGATAAATAAATAAGAATTACGACAAAAAAAGTGAAGCCCCCCCCCCCTCTAAAATACATTTAACGCCCTAAGTTGGTTGTTTTCTTTCAAGTAACACTGCCGAGACGACATAGCTGTATTTTAGAGGGGGGGGGGGCTTCTCTTTTTTTGTCGTAATTCTTATTTATTTATCGTAATTTGTTTAGAAATTTATTTATAGAAATTTGTCGTAATTCTTGTTTATTTATAGAAATTTGTCGTAATTCTTGTTTAGATATGAAGATGGATATCTATCAATCTATCTATCTATCTATCTATCTCAATTTGTTCATTTTTTACTTTGTTTATATATATCTATCCACCCATCTCCATTTGTTCATAAAGAGAAGCCCCCCCCCTCTAAAATACATTTAACGCCCTAAGTTGGTTGTTTTCTTTCAAGTAACACCACCGAGACGACATAGCTGGGGACGTTATTTTAATAGTCACCGGGTAGCAATTTATGAGGCAGGAGATCGGGACGCACTTCCTCATAAATTACCGGCCAGAAATATGAGGCACCCTGTGAGAATCGAACTCACAAGCAGTGATCTACTAATCATTTAATAAATTTAGCTTAGTTTGGTGCAATATGAGAAGTATTGGACACTCAGTGAGAATCATTAGCTTAGTTTGGCACAAGGCAAACAAATATGAAGCACCCTGTGAGAAGTAAGGGGGCACCCGGTGTGAATATCATTAGCTTAATTCAGCTAAAATTTAGAAGTATTGGACAACTAGTGTGAATCCTTTAGTTAGACACAAGGCTAGAAATATGAGGCACATGGTGATAATTATTAGCCTAGTTTGGGTTAAGGTCAGGATTATTGGGCGCCCAATCAAAGCCAAAAATATGCAGCACTCAGGAAGAATCGAATTCCTTAACCATGTTTCTTGAAATTTTCCATCTTCCTCAATTATGCTGTGGACTTTTTAAACTTGCTTTTTCTAGCTGGAATACATCCTGAATATTTTCGATACCTTTTTTATATATTTTTACTTCAAACTCTTTTGAGTTTTTTCTTATGGATAATAATGCTTCTGGTTTTTAAAAATAAAATTTATTTCATTTTTAACACAGAATACGCATTTTAAAAAAATCCAGTATCGAACACCAGCGTTCGTTTGTACCCCTCCTATTTAACGGTTATTTATTCCGTCTTTCCTTCATGGGTTTGCTCTTGATGAAGACCGCTTTATTAAAAGGTCGAAACAGATCTGTCAGCAAACTAATAAGATCATTTGTTTTTTCTAAAAATGTTCAATGCATACTGTCGGATTCACTTCCATTTACTTCATATATATATATATATATATATATATATATACTAGCAAATATATGCACCCTCCGGGTGCAAGTATTTAAGTTTTAATGTAATAAAATATTGTATTAAATTAGAAAGGCTAATGAAACTGACTAAGAATGCAGATAAAAAGATTTGGAACAGAGGGGGTATGATTGAAAAATAGAACAACTTTGAAACTAACTATTCCATCATTTTCCATTACTCCCCTCTTTCAGCGGTAAATTTTCCTAATTTAACTATTTAGTTAAAATAGGAAGTAAAGGATAATATTACAGTTATTTCTTCTTGTAAATAAATTTCTTTTAAGATTTATCCACGAGATTTTTGTTTATATTTCTGAAGATAAAACCAAACAATTAGAAATCAATAATACCAAGCACATATTTATTAAAATAAAATTTTAAATATCAATATGCAAATTACCCTTCTCGTTCAAAACTGTAAACCACTATTTTTTGTATATATAAAATACATTGCATGTTATTAGTACGTAGATATGGTCAACAGTATTAATAATGTAAAACAATTTTTATTAATAACTGAAGGTTTAAAAGAATGAAATCATGGAGAATTTGACGTAAATAATTAAGGGAATTGTGACTTGAGTAGTAATATAGTTTCGGTTACAGACAGAAAAACACACAATCTCCATTATAATAAGATATATATATATATATATATAGAGAGAGAGAGAGATTTGAAGTCATTACTATGTAGTTAAAAGAAAAAAAGACGGATAGCACATCAAAGAAAATCTCTATTTGAAAACATATTGGTCGAAATAATCTTGAGAATCCTTTTATCTCATCGATTCAATGAGTTCACTGGAAGAATTTGAGAGATTGTAATGGAGTTATGGGGGGGGGGGGTGATTGACACCCCCCCTCCCTCCCTCCCCCCCTCTCTCTCTCTCTCTCTCTCTCTCTCTCATACGTAATAGTCCATTGGATTGAAGTCTGGTGTGCTCCGAGGCCATGTACCTGCAAAAACATGATCAAGAGCAGATTCAATGAGTCCACTGGGAGAATTTGAGAGATTGTAATGGGGTTACACACACACACACACTCTCTCTCTCTCTCTCTCTCTCTCTCTCTCTCTCTCTCTCTCTCTCTCTCTCTCTCTCTGTTGGAATATTTTGGATATAAGGTGTGCTACAATACACCACTTAAATTTATAGACTAAGCGAGGTCAGCCAATCAACATCCCGAATGCGTGGCTGGTTGACTACTTAATCACTGATACTGAGAGACGCCCATTTGCAATCATTGACGAAGGACTTGCAATACTGAGGAGCACCAAGGCACAAAAAAATACAGAATTCTAATATATATCATATTAGGTATGAGATGCCTTTAGAAAAAAAAAGATTAATTAATCATATTCATCATATGATCGTGCTGACAGCACGGATTCCCATGACTCTCTCTCTCTCTCTCTCTCTCTCCCCCCCCCCCCCATTCAAAATCATCTTCTTTACAATAAAGAAACTTTAAAATATCCCATACAGTGATGTGATCATAAATAATTTTAAGAAGAGAATAATATCTTTTTGATTCATTTGTAAAATTGTGTTCATATATGTTTTCAAATATGCACAAGATTTGGGCACCTTACTTGGTGTAATGGTTAGCAATCTAGATTTATAAATCATTGTTAGTGAGTTCGATTCGCATTGGGCGCCCCATACTTCTGGCCTTGTGCCACATCTATCCCATACGTAATAGCCCAGTGGATTGAGGTCTGGTGTGCTACGAGGCCATGTACCTCCAAAAAACATGATCATGCACACACCCACCCTTGGGTTGTCTTAGCCTTATGACACGACACAATGTTTTGCTACTTACATTATATTTAACTGCTAATAAATAAATAAATAATATAATATAATTATCGCATAATGGTTATATCCAGTAAGCAATTAGAATGATAGAGTTGAACGCGATCGGAGACCGCACATTAGGGCCGGTTAGCTCAGTCGGGTAGAGCATTCGACTGAGAACCATAAGGTTCCTGGTTCGATACCAGCCCTCACCAACTCAGCGTATGAGTAGCATAGGGATCTGTGCGGTAAAATGAGGAACTGATGGTAGGCGTGGCGCTCCACTAAAAAACAATCTCCTTGGTCTAGCGCTAGTGAAAAGGGGATAGACTCCTGTGCTGTCTGGCTGATACTGGCTTTAGGCCACTCGACGACTTGACTTACTTATAACTTAGATTAAAAAAAGCTTTTTTCTCTAAGTCCGATCATTTTAACGCTACTACGGTAAAAAAAATATATCTCTAGCATGTACTCTTGCGGTCCATTACGAGGTCATATGAGGTGTGTTTAAAAATTTAAGAACTGGTTGTCTCATTACAGACGTCCTATCGTGATGTAATAGTTAGCAAGCTAGTCTCGATCCATTACAACTGAAAAGCGAGTTCAATACTCGCTGGATACCCCATACTTGTAATCTTGTGTCATATCGTATCTGTGGTAAACGGGTTGGGTAAATACCTTATCTCACTACAGGTGTGACTAACAACAGGTTCTCTCACTGCCATGGTCTCTAGCAGATCCGTGGGTTAAAAAAAAGAGGTTGGAAACCCATGATTTTAGCTAACAACAGTTCTTGGAACTCATAAAATTCCAAGAGCAGATTCTTGCGAACCGTTGCGAACCGGCTGAATCCCATTACTGGTTGTAATGGATAAATGTTTTTTTTAATCTTTAAACATTCGCATTGTTTCTTTTAAGTAAAAAATAAAATTAAGATTTTAAAAAAAGGAACAGAAAAGAAGACTTAAAACATTTTAAATCTATGCTTTGAATATAGGCTGTCCGAAAACCATGAGTGTCTATTGGCGTAGTGGTTAACAGGCAACTATTGCAAATCTATAGTAACTCAATAGTGAGTTCGATCCTTACTGGGTGCCACGTACGGACGCCCTGTTTCAAATCTCAGCTTAGTTTTTTTGTTTTTTTTATTCACAGTCAAGCCATGGTAAGAGCCCCGTTTCCCGCGAGACCACCAAAGTTAAGTAGCGATGAGCTAGTTCAATAAGTAAAGTCGTCGGGGCGGCCTAATGTCGGTATCAGCCAATCAGCGAGGGAGTCTATCCCCTTTTCAATAGTGCTAGACCAAGGAGATTGTTTTTGCATCTGAGGTGGAGCGCCACACCTACCATCAGCTCCTTACTTTTACCGCACAGATCCCTGTGCTACTCATAACGCTGAGTTGGCGAGGACCGGTATCGAACTAGAAACCTTGTGGTTTCTAGCCAAACGCTCTACCGACTGAGCTAACCCAGCCCATCTTGATACGGCATTAAATGACCCGAAAAGGTTTGATATGCCATAAAACAAAACAACCAACCTAATGATTATCGGACCATATTACCTTTAGGCACCCCTTCTTGATCTCGATTAAGAAAGGACATGTTTTTCATTTACACCGTCAATATCCTGTTATATGTTAGGGGTTAGGGTTAGGGTTAGGGGTTAGTTTTATAATTTTTTTGAAGTCTAAAAATCATCTGTTAAAACAACCAGATATTGACGGTGTAAATGAAAAACATGTCCTTTCTTAATTGAGATCAAAAATGGGTGCCTAAAGGTCTTATGGTCCTAATTATCTAATATCCATAACTTTGTTATTTACTATTGAATATGGTCAAGTCAAGTTGAAGGCACCGGTTCCTACTAGATAAATGAAGTTAAGCAGCGATGAGCCTGTTCAATACTTAATTGGATGACCATTTAAGCAACAACAGGTACTGTAATCAAAACAACAAGAATGTCTCCTTTCGTTCATACCTATTAGCATTTAGTCGTTATGTTTCTGATTGATGTGAGCATCGTGCTATTTAGTTGCAAACTGGCTAAATACTATTGCCCCTAATCAGAATCTGACTGTGGTGTATCATTTTTGTGGTGTTATGGTTATGGTTATGGGGACCCTATGACATTTAGGCACC
The DNA here is from genome assembly GCA_023376005.1 of Doryteuthis pealeii. Taxonomy (NCBI): domain Eukaryota; kingdom Metazoa; phylum Mollusca; class Cephalopoda; order Myopsida; family Loliginidae; genus Doryteuthis; species Doryteuthis pealeii. The sequence goes on along the minus strand of CM042158.1, from coordinate 88,979,075 downwards.
CCTTTTTGATCTCGATTAAGAAAGGACATGCTTTTCATGATCTTCCACGTTTGAAGGCATGATGTTACATTTCTTCAGTGTTGTCTTAATATGGTTTTTGAACAGCTTCAATGCTGCAGTTGAAGCCTACTCTCGATCAGGGCTTGCCATCAATGTTCAGAAAACAGAAGTTCTCAACATGTGAACTCCTCATTAACCACCGGCCATTGAAAAACGTAGAGGAGTTCACTTACAGATCTGTCTTAAACAACACAAACAAGTTGCTTAAGTAGTCACTTATATATATTTACCAACCCCTCCACACGAGTAGGATGTGACACAAGGTCAATTTCTTAAGCGAAGTTCAACAGGTTTGAATTCGGAGTCTTCCTTCTCCTAGACCGGCTGCCTAACCAAGGTTAAAGAGCCCAGTCTGCCCTACTCTATATCCCTAGCGGGAGGGAGAGTAGGATTCATACCTTTCCCAAGGGTATTAGCGCTAAGTGAAATACAATTACCACATCAGGGTTTGAACTCGGGGCGACGAGTCCATTTCCCATGACTTTAACCATTACACCACGCGCATTCACTTAGTCATATAGGGATTGGCCCCTATATTTTTACGGCATGTGGAATTGACAAAATTAAAATAATTAAGTTTTCTTAAATAACTAGTTTTACAATTGTATGTCATGAGTTTAGAATTAGGTAAACAAAAGAGAATCGAATGAATATTAGTTTAGACATATTTTAGAAACAATAGAAACAATGGTTTAAATTCCATGGGAAAATATGTACGCCATCAAAATGTACCAAAATCATTCGATATTGCATCATTGCAAATCACCTGATATTTGATGAATATTTTAGCTTAATGATCACAATAGACAATGACAAAAAGAGAATTATAAAAAAAACCTTTTAGCTGAAAGACCAGACAGACAGTGGGAGCTTACGCTCTTCCTGACTCAATAGAGTTGGAGCTGATGCTCCTAACTCGACAGTAGGAGCGAAAGTTCTCCCCCAATATCGATACAATGGGGAGAAGTCGCTGCCCGAAGACACAAAATGATATATCAGGTTGGTCTCGTATTTTCGTTTCCAAATTTCAATCACAAGTTTCAATTACAAACAAAACTGCTACAAATATAAACAATACATGTCACACTTGTCATACACAACTATGTACAGACACATACAGTCGGCAACATCACTAAAAGAACAATTGAATATACCAATTGTAAATTAATGTATATAAAGTTTGTTTCCTTTATCAATTTTGTCTTCTTTTGTTTTCTATGGAAAATTCATTTCCGAGGATTTATACATATAAATTGTGGGGACCCATAACTTCAATCTTCAACTCCTCAACCATACACTCCCCAAACAAACCGGGTCCCTACAGTCACTTAAGTATTGGACAAGCTTATCGCTGCTTAACTTCATTGATTTGGCGGGAACGGATGTTTTTTGAATAACTTGACTGTAAATGCTATATTATGTGGACAAGTTGCAGCTGTAAGTATACTAATAGTGATTGCTTTTGTTGTCAGGCTAATTGCTCTTGGGTTATTAATCGAAGTAGTATAGCCATTGTCATTATTGACATTAATCTTAACTTTATTAGAGGGATTAGTATTCGTAGTCATCCCTCCGGTATATGGTCATTATCAGGGAGTGAAATTCACAAGAAAGAAATTGGTAACGCACCGTTTAATAAGTTGGACTAAACAAAGGAATTTGAACAATTTTATTACATTTATGGAATAAATGCGCCACTATTTATTTTTTTTATCTCGGTATTTAGCCGATAGCATCTCGTAAAGTAGCTGCATGATCTTGTTTGATGAACGAAGCGTGACGCCTTATCTGCCATAGAAATTTTGCCTATCAGATCATATAAGCAGAAAATGTTATTTTTTCCCCTCGTTAAAGACTCGTTAGGAAGAGACGAAAAAAGGACTCTGGTCCAACGCGCAATTCTTTTTGAGCAGAACCCGACCCTATTATTTTGGCCGCTCAACACGTGGGCTCACTTAGTGCGTGACTGGGTGTTTCAATCTGCCGTGACGATTCGGAACCACCACTACCATACTCCCTGTCCCGACTGCCTTGACCCTACAACACTCTATCTAAATCTAATTCTCAAAGTCCCATAAAAAAACTCGCAACAAAAATCATATTTTCATTAATTCTCCATATTTCTTACTTCGTTAGAGTTGAATGTCAGAGTCTACGTCCTTTATAAATACTAGAAAATATATGCACCCTCCGGGTTCAAGTATTTAAGTTTTGATATAATAAAATATTATATTATATTAGAAAGACTAATGAAATTGAATAAGAATGCAGATAAAAAGATTTGGAACAGAGGGCGTATGATTGAAAAATAGAACAACTTTGAAACTAACTCTTCCATCATTTTCCATTACTCTCGTCTGTCTTTGGTAAATTTTCCTAATTTAACTATTTAGTTAAAATAGGAAGTAAAGAATAAAATTACGGTTATTTTTTCTTATCAATGGATTTCTTTTAAGATTTATCCCTGAGATTTTTGCTCATATTCAATTAAAAATCAATAATACTAAGATTAAAATCAAATTTTTAAGATCAATATGCAAATTAGCCTTCCCATTAACAACGTAAACCACTATTTTGTTGTATATATAAATACAATTGCATGTTATTAGTATGTAGATATGGTCAATAGTATTAATAATGTAAAACAATTTTATTAATAAATTGAGGTTTGAATAAAGATAAAATCATGGAGAATATGATGTAAATAACTAAGGGAATTGTAATTTGAGTAGTAATATAGTTTCGGTTAGAGATAGACAAACACATTCTCCATTATAATAAGATTTGATTGCTTTAACCTGGTGACATGAGCAAGTGCAACAAAAGAAAGCTTTTTTTCTTCTGTCATACCGATGCTTATTAATTTATAAGCTTATTTCCACACGTCACAAATTTTTAAAACTTTATTTTCGTCGAACAAGTAAAAAAAAAAAAAAAAAGAAATTCAGAGTATCAATATTACTACACAAACGTAATCCTTACAATCCTAGTGGTCGGTATTTGTATTGCTACTTAGAATACATATAACCGATACGCCTGTATCCCAAGCAGGGAATCCCCATTTCTATATCGCCGTTGCCTGACAACAACAGAGCTAATCAGAGTATCCTTAAATCTTAACCATTACCCAGTGCATTCGGTCGGTATTTATCCTGTTATCTAAAAGTACATATACTCAGTCGGTCTGAATTCCGGGCGAGTAATCCCCATGTTTTAACACGAAAATATCATAAAATGTGTTCTTAATTGTGCTTGCACATTATTTGAAATAAACTTAATTGTTCAGATTACCACAAATCGTACGTGATTTGAAGGGATCAGTTTATGTTGGATGTGACAAGAGAGCATCATTTGATCTGTGTAAAGCCCTTGTTAAACAAGTTAAAACACCAAGAGACTGGAAATTCCGATCAGGACCAAAAGGTAAACTGAATGAATGACATATGATTATGCCGAGAACCGAATGAGATTCCAATGGTCATGCATTCCAAATTCCCAGAATCTTTGATGGTGATGAGAATCATCTGCAAAGAGGGAAATGTCATTCTTCCTCAGTTTTTTCTTTTCTCACGGAGCTTAAGAGTCAACGGTGCTGTCAATTGAGAGGTGTTCGAGAAAGTTATAAGACCCTGGATAGACAGAGTATGCATCCAGATTCATTCCTACAACTACATTCCTCCAACTATGGATTATATAGTACCGTTACTGTTCTTCTACAAGGATGGCTTTGGTATTAAATAACTGTCCAAGTTTTATTTATGCGTATGTTGATATCGCTTTCAGTAGATAAGATATTGCTACCTAGGCATATGAACTGATTTAATGTAAAGATGCGTGCTATGACAATGCTTAAGGAACTGGGCATCAAGACTATGGGTGACATACTCACTATACTAAAGCTAACCAAGAAATCCTCAGTGACACTCCCATCATCAACTAATTATGCAAAATAGATTTGTATTTAGTTACGACTACTTGTTGCATTGTCTTACCAATTCGACGGTAATTGGAACTAGTATGATTATTCTGCAATGTCGAAGTCAACCTTTTTTTTATTTTGAAAGCAATTGTATGTTTCCAATGATCATTTGTAAATTATTGTAACTTTAATTATTGTTGATAAAAATTATTTGTACTAAATTATATAGTTTCAAAAATTCCTATCTAATGCTAATACTTTATATGGAATTATATGGTTTCATATTCATCTGATGATGAATGTGATTGATTAATCTGTTTCTTTCTAAAGGCATCTCATACCTTATATGACATATTTTAGAATTCTTTATTTTTGTTCCTTGGTGCTCCCCAGTATTGCAAGTCCTTCGTCAATGATTGCAAATGGACGTCTCTCAGTATCAGTGATTAAGTAGTTAACCAGCCATGCATTCGGGCTGTTGATTGGCTGACCTCGCTTAGTCTATAAATTTAAGTGGTGTATTGTAGCACACCTTATATCCAAAATATTCCAACAGAGAGAGACAGAGATAGACAGACAGAGACAGAGACAGACAGAGACAGAGATAGAGACAGAGAGAGACAGAGAGACGGAGAGACGGAGACGGGGAGACAGACAGAGACAGAGACAGAGAGACAGAGACAGAGACGGAGAGACAGAGACAGAGAGAGAGAGAGAGAGAGAGAGAGAGATGGGAATCCGTGCTGTCAGCACGATCATATGATGAATATGATTAATTAATTTTTTTCTTTCTAAAGGCATCTCATACCTTATATTATATATTTTAAAATTCTGTATTTTATGGAGAAAAAAAATCGTTTAAAATATAATAGTTTTTAAATGTTTTCTTTCATGAAAATATGATTATAGCATCATTAACGATGCCGAAAAGACGGGGATTCATTTCGGTCCGAGTCAGATCGTTCGTTCATTTAAATGACCCGTATGTTGTGAACGGGTCCTATGTGAACGACACATCACAAGGTGTACGATATCTGCAACGAGTCGACATAATCCAGCGATTTCGGTTCGGCGCAGTTGGTAGAGCGTCCGGTTAGGAACCTCAATGTTCTGGGTTCGATACTATACATTTTTTTTCTCTGAATGTTTGAGATGAGGCTTGATGATTAGTATTATCTGCGTTATTCGGACTATTGTCCTCATATTCATTGTTATATGTACAATGTTTCTTTATAATAAAATCAGAATCGTCCATTATTTAGCTGGGGTGACAACTCTTAAGATAGAAGGAATTTGGCAGAAATAAGAAATTGCCAGATAATCAGGATTTACATTTTTGCATTTCATCTTGGACGATTTGGACGGTCTCATTTTCAACCAGAGGGTGTTGGAAGATGATAACGTTCGGAAAATTAAAGAACAGGAGTATTAATATTCAGATTGTCAGACGATGCTATATTCGTCCGGTTTTAGGGTTTAAAAAGAAGAAGGGTTTATTATTTAAGCAAAAACATTTTAATATCGATTTTATATCATCTAAAAATAATAAATTCATCTTTTGGAACACTTTGTTTTGCTGTATGTCTAGCTTTACGCTTGGTAGGTAACCAGTCTAGGAGAAGGAAATTTATTAATTTAAACCTGTTAGTATTATTTGTATTATTCGGAGTATTGTCCTCATCTAAATTGTTATCTGTACAACGTTTCGGACGATATGACCTCCAGCCTTGTTCAGGTATTTCTTGTCGGACTCGGGAACCTTACGACAAGAAAGTTCCCGAGTCCGAAAAGAAGGATCCCGAGTCCGACAAGAAATACCTAAAGAAGGCCGGAGGTTATATCGGCCGAAACGTTGTACAGATAACAATGAAGATGAGGACAATAGTCCGAATAACGCAGATAATACTAATAAATTTTTTTGTGCACCTTGTGTTGTATAATCTTTAATAATAAATATGAATGTCAGTGTATCACATATTTTTCAGCTTTACCCCTGGAAACCGTAGCCCAACATATCATACCATTTTGGAATCAGGCCGACATTATGAGTAAATTAAAAACATTCTTGAAATTTTGGATTCCAAAGTTTTAATTTTGGCGATTTTTTATGGCAATTTTTTTTGGTACAATAACAATGTTTATATCTTGGAAATAAATACCGACCCTCGTCAATTCAGCATATGAGTAGCCCAAGGATCTGTGCGGTAAATTGGGTAGCTGATGGTAGGTGTGGCTCTCTACCTCAGACACCAAAAGCAATCTCCTTGGTGTAGCGCTAGTGAAAGAGGATAGACTCCCTCGCTGTCTGGCTGATACCGACTTTAGGCCACCCCGATGACTTTGCTTATTCATAAAAGAAATTATTAATGCAAACTATTAAATTCACATGATAGATTTCTTTAACATTGTCACTGGAGTCCTACAAGGAGATACATTAAGACTATTTTTATTCAAAATTTGCGTAGACTAAGCTATATCTATCAGAAACTATTACAGATGTGAACTATGCAGATGATCTAGCACATCTGTCAAATATACCTGTACAAGCAGAATCACTGCTGTGTAGCCTATAGAAGGCAGTAAGATTCATCAGTTTCCAGGTAAACACAGATCAAACAGAGTTCATATTTTACAAAGAAGATGGAGACATCTATCTATCTATCTATCTATCTATCTATCTATCAAGACACAGCTGGAAAGCAAGGACGAACTCATATGGACAACTACACATGAACACATAAGTGTAGGTCAGCCAGAAAAAACCTACATCGATCAGTTCTGTGCGGATACTGGATGCTCTACAGATGACCTGCCAGGGGCGATTGCCGATAGGGACGGGAATCGAGAGAAGAGGCATGGAAATCTATCCATCCATATATAAAGGGCAGTTGTGTGAATCTGTATGTCCGGAGGAAACATCGAAAATAAAACAATTAACGACAAAGTAAATATATATACACATTCACTATCACCAGGGCTTGATTTTTGTGCAAAAATGATTTATTTGATTTATATTCGTGTAGATGATTTAAAAAGATTAAATTTAGATGATAACAGACTAGTTTGTTTTGTTTTTTTTATTTAATATTTTAAATAGTAGACATTGATTTTTCTTTTTAGAGTGGCTGGATCAGCACAAGGTCTTTTTTTTACATAGGGATTTTAATGGGGCATACTGCACGGATCCAACTCACGATTCAATAATAATGGATCTGTGGGACTAACCTCTTTTGCATCCCCTCTACCCATGCGACACCGGGTAGCCGCTTCTAGTTTCATAATATACTGATATCAGTGAACCAGTTCACATACCTATTTAGTAATATCCTATCTTGCAGAAAACTATTTCAGTAAATCTATAGCTTGGACTGCTAAAGACAGATTATCGATTGTATGAAAATCTGATCTCTCTGATAAGATAAAGTGAGAATTCTTCCAAGCTAAAATAAAATTAGATAAATAATGATTATATATATATATATATATATATCCTATTATAATGGAGATTGTGTGTTTTTCTGTCTGTAACCGAAACTAAATCACTACTCAAGTAACAATTCCCTTAGTTATTTATATCATATTCACCATGCTATTATTTTAATTCTAACCTCAATTATTAATAAAACTGTTTTACATTAATAATACTGTTAAGCATATCTACATAATAACATGCAATTATATTTATATATACAACAAAATAGCGGTTTACAGTGTGAACGGGAAGGCTAATTTACATATTGATATTTAAAATGTTATTTTAATAAATATGTGCTTAGTATTATTGATTTCTAACTGTTTGGTTTTATTTTAATGAATATAAACAAAAATCTCTTCAATTAATCTGAAAAGAAATCCATTAACAAGAAAAAATAACTGTCATTTTATTCTTTACTTCCTATTTTAACTAAATACTTAAATTAGAAAAAATAACAATGAAAGACGGGAGTGAAGGAAGAGTAAGTTTCAGTTGTTCTATTTTTCAATTATACTCCCTCTGTTTCAAATCTTTTTATCTGCATTCTTATTTAGTTTCATTAGCCTTTCTGATTTAATACGATATTCTATTACATTAAAACTTAAATACTTGCACCCGGAGGGTGCATATATTTGCTAGTATATATAAATAAGGGGAAAATATTAAAAATAAATATACAAATAACTTAAAGAAAACCAAAAACCGCGCGACCCCCCCCCCCACTCTTACACCCAAAAGTGAAAATGGAATATTCTATAATATTTAAAAAGGTCTGTAAAATTGAAATTGAAATTAGTAAGTAAAATATTTCGAATCCATTGTTTCATTTTATTTGCGATTTTGTTGCAAGGTATGTGTTGCTTTTTACTTGCTCATTAATTCTTTTACTAAACTGTTGATTTGATTTGTTTAAAAAAAAAATAACTCGTATCTTACACTATCCCATCGTAAAAATTTGAAACGAAAGTGTTCAAACTATTGAAAGTTAAATTGGTTTGGTTTGGTTTGTTTTGTTTTACGGCATATCAACCTCAGTGGGTCATTTAATGCCGATAAAGTTTTGAAATAAATCAATTCTTAATGGATAATACAATTTTGTTATAAATACATTTTTCTATTTAACCCATAGATGGGACCCTAACAGGTACTATCACTCCGGGTCAGAGTGGACCAGGGAGCAATGGTGATGAAGGGTGCTCCACATTCCCCAAACCTCCAAACCTGGAACCTCACCATCAGATAGAGTTTAACGTCATTCCCAGGACATGTAGACCCGCAGCCCGCCGCCTTCTAGCACCATATGATAAAAAGGGGTTGGGGCTTGCCATAAGGGCAATAGGGTTGGGAAAATCATATAGGTGCTAGGGCTTGACGTGACCAGCCGATTGATCGGAGGGGGCCTTTCCGACCGACCGTCTAGCCCAAGATAGGGCCAAAGTGGAGTATTGCATGTCATGAACTGCTCATCCACCTGGGCTCTATCCTTAAGCATCACGGGTCGCAACCCACGGCCAACAGGTGGCCCCATTGGGGGAGTCTTACCCCTCTGCAGAGGTGCAGTCGGTGCATTCTAACGCCCCAGCCGACAGGGCGTGAAAGTTACATGATGAATATGTTGCTAGAAGATATTTACATCCAGTAAGATAAACTCTCACTGCATTTAAGTTTAATATTTTAAAATAAAATAGAAATGAAACAATAGATAAAATAATTAAATTGAACTTAATACAAAATAAATAAATAACGTGTCAGTGCTATTGTATGACTGCACACTTGGACTCTAGCGAAACACTAGGAGAAAAAAGCTAGATGAGAACTACAAAGGATGCTGTGTGCGTTCTTGAATAAATCCCGGAAGCAGCACACCACAAGAAAGCAGCTGTACAACCACTTGCTTCCCATCAATCAAAACCATTCGGGTAAGGCGAACAAGACACAGCTGGAGAGCAAGGACGAACTGATATGGACAACTACACATGAACACATAAGTGTAGGTCAGCCAGAAAAAACCTACATCGATCACTTCTGTGCGGATACTGGATGCTCTACAGATGACCTGCCAGGGGCGATTGCCGATAGGGACGGGAAGCGAGAGAAGAGGCATGGAAATCCGTGCTGCCAGCATTAGATGATGATGATGATGATGATGAGTGAATGCAACCCTGTAGACTCCTATGCGTTTAAAAATATGGAGCTAAACTAGGCTTTGTATCAGTGGTAACGGCTGTAAAACAATGGTTGACAATCTTATCTTACAGACCATTATTAGGTACCCGGTTGTTGTGACCTTGTACCAGACTAAGCTGAGCTTTGTATCAAAGAAGCCCTTTTGAATTGCAAACCATTACTTGTGAGTTTGATCCTCACTGGGTGAATCACTTGACCTTTTGACATATTAGGTTAAACCCGATTAATGTTTATAATAGATGTCACTTGCTATAAAGTAATGGTCAACGAGCACTATGGTGACCTTGTTTATAAATGCAAACCAGTAAATCCACCCCTGCTTCATTCACCAAGCTAAAATTTTAATTCACACACAGGGATATATATATATATATATACTCCCAATACTCGGTAGAGCTCTCTAGGGGTCACTTAAATTAACTTTCATTGTCAGCATATATAAAGTAACGATCGTCTGTTTACAGACTGGATCTCTCTGGTGATCGTAAAATATATAAACAAACGTATGTATTTAATACTTTAAACGCCACCCTTTTACGGTAGCTGATAGGTTAAGAAATCGGGCAGACAAAAAGTCAGCTGGAGTTCGCTCCTGGTCAAAGGTAGTTGTTGTGCCTAGCCATACTGAAGAGGCGTGAAACGCCGAAACACATGTCTGTGGATGACTTATTATATATATGTATGAGCTCTCTAATTGGTGATTTAAATTAACTTTCACTACTAAGTATATAAGCAATGATCGTTTGCCCGCAAACTTGATCTCTCTGTGATCGTAAAAATATACAAACAAACCTATGTATTTAATAGTTAAAAAACACCAGTCCCGCTATTGCAGCTGTCACTGGCAGAGGGGATAAAATATCAGGCTGGCAAACAGTCAGTCTGAGTTCGACCCAAGCCAAAGATAGTTGTTGTGTCTAGCCACACTGAAGAGGCAAGAAACGCCGAAAACACATGACTTATTAATATATTATATATATATATATATATATGTGTGGTGTGGTGTGTGTGTGTGTGTGTGTGAAGAAAGGAAGTGAATCCGACGGTATGTAGTATATTAGGAAAAATGAAAGAACACAGGTTTAAATGGGTTAAGTGGCGAGTTTATTGGCCGACGCTGCAGTCCTTCGCAAAAATGTATACACACACACACACACACACACAACCACACACCTAAAAAATGCACAATGTTTCCTTTCGATACACACACATACACCATCCCATACCAACGCCGTAAAATAGAATATTTGACGTCATATTTCAAAACCGTTCTTCTTTCAAACTTCAAAAATTTTTAAACTGAATAACACATAACTACCACTCGCTTTTCTCGTTATTCTGTGATAAATAATTTATTATCACCTTCCATATACCAACAAATGCCCTGAAGATGATCTAATTAATAGATCGAAACTCTGCAGCATTGGTCAATAAACTCGCCACTTAACCCATTTAAACCTGTGTTTTTTCATTTTTTCCTAATATACTATATATATAGATAGATAGATAGATAGATAGATAGAGAGAGAGAGAGAGAGAGAGAGAGAGACTTCGCCTGTCAGCTTGACAGTCGAGGTTTCGAGTCACACACGGAGCAGTCTCCCATGTCTATAACCTTGCTGATGAGACCTAATAGGTCGAAATGTACATTCAGGGATTGACATTTTCTCGATTTGTTTAGCCTTACATTTGAACATATATGCCCGCCTAAATTCATTAATTATCAACTAATTAATTTTCAAAATTAGGTATGACTTCAATTAAGCACATATCCTAAAAAAAAATAAAATATTTATATATATGCGTTGACTCGTGGTGTAATGGTTAGCAATCTAGTCTTGCAGATCCATTTCTAATGAAAAGAGAGTTGAATCCTTGCAACCTTGAGTCACATCCTAACAGTGGTGAATGTGTTGGATAAATACGTGCATATATATTTTTGTTATAGGTAATAATTTTGTCATTGGTAATAGGTGTATTCAGAATAACACAAATCACATAATAGTTACTAGATTTAGTGTATTTCTATGTCCGTGTCAGTGCTATAGTATGGCTGCACTACTTACTTTAACGAAACGCTTCGAGAAAACCCTATATGGGAACTACACAAGTTTGCTGGCTGTTGTATTGAACAAATCCTGGAAGCTGAACTCCAGAAAAGAGCAGCTGCATGGCCACTTACCTCCTATCACACAAGCATTCCGAATAAGACGAACAATACCTACTGGACACAGCTGGAAAAGCAAGAACGAACTCGTAAGTGACGTTCCCTCGTGGACACTTACACATGGACACACCAGTCAAGACCGATCAGCAAAATCCTACATCAATCAGCTCCGTGTATATTCTAGATACCGCGCGGAAGACCTGTCAGTGTCGGTTGGTGAGAGAGAGAGGGGGGGCATGGGCATCCGTGTTGTCAGAGTGAAATGAAACTCTGCGTAGATTCTAGATGCCGCGTGGAAGACCGACAGGGACGGTTGTTAAGAGAGAGTCATGGGTATCCGTGCTGTCAGGGCAAGATGTAGATTCTAGATGCCGCGTGGAAGACCTGTCAGAGGAGATTGCCGATAGGGACGTTTGGCGAGGGAGAGTCATGGGAATCCGAGCTGTCAGGGCGAGATGATGATGAGGATGATGATGATGATGATGATGTATGCATATTTGATAATTGTTATGGAATAAAGGAATATAGACTTTTAAACTTTTTTTTTTCATTCTATTCTCTTCCTTTTTATTACGATCTCTGTCCCATAATAATTGTTACATTTAGTGTATGAAATATATATTAAAATGTCATAACTATTATGGGACAGAGGGAAAAAAAACATCTATCTATGCATGTATAAAGGGTAGTTGTCTGAATCTGTATGTCCGGAGAAAACTTCGATAATAAAACAATTAACGACAAAGTAAATATATATATACACATTAAATATAACCAGGGCTTGGTTTTTGAGCAAAAATAATAGAGATTTGATTTATATTCGTGAAGATAATAAAAAAATAAAATTTAAATGATAACAGCATGGAATAATTTTGCATTTAATATTTCCAATAGTATGCATTAACGTTTCTTTTCAAAGTATCTAAATCAATGCAAAATCTTTTTTTACGTAGGGATTTTAATGGTCCCTCTTACGAGGGTCCAATTCATGATTCAGTAATAGTGGTTCTGCGGGACTAACTATAAAAAAAATCCCTCTCTACCCAGGCGAAGCCGGATAGCCGCTTCTAGTACAACATTAAAAACACATATTTGTGTAATCATTTACTATGCTTCCATTCATTTGGAACTAGTTCATAGATATAGGGCCCGCCGTGAGAATCGAACTCGCTAACATTAGTTCGTAGAGCGTAGGTGGTTAACCATTACACGATGCGATGTGCCCCTAACACATATTTGTGTTAAGTGCACACCCCCGACACACATACTTATTTAGTGATACACATACCCCCCCCCCACTTAACCCCAGCCTCCCCCAAGCCACCCCCACACAAATATCTCGATATATCTGCATTTATTTTGTTTTGGGTGCATTTTATCAACCTACTTTTATAAACATAACCATAGCTAACAAGCAATACTTACGTCAATACACACGTCCCTACCCGTTATTCGTGCGCGCGTACACACACACAGAGAGGCATAGAACACCCACATACACACGCACACTGGCGCGCACGCGCGCACGCACGTCCCTTCTTAGATGAGCACCTGATGACCCACTGTACTTCCGGTGCCCTCTCTACTCGTTGCTCCTAAAGACGGCCATGGCAGGACCTAATCTCCTTCTTAAATCCCCTTCTCACCAGAACTCCCCCACCCCAAAGACGTCTTCTATAATTGCCGACATAATACTTCACTGTTTGCCTCTCCACCACCGCTTGTCCTCTGCATGAATACTTGAAGAACCGGCCGCCATTATTTTTGTCATATGCCCCGGACCCACAACGATACACACCAAGGCTACAAAACGATTTTCGCTTCCTTATACAAACGACACTTACAGAATAACCAGATATTCCAACATGAAAGAGAATCCAAAAAATCCCCCGATATAAAGATCTTTATCTTTACACCAGTGGTTCTTAAACTTGCCGTAATCACTTGTGTATAACGCGCAGATTTGGACTACGAAGTTCTGAAAAAAAATAAAAAAATAAAAATAAATAAATATCATATATAATACGCACTGTTTTTTTTTTTTCTAGAATTTCTTGCAGCTAAATTCACCATGTGTTTAACTTTTATCCTGTTAGTATAAACTTAACGTAATTATTCGTGTATAACACGCAGCCCTAAATTTGAGCTACAGAATTCTGAAAAAAAAAGATCTTGTATATAATACGCACTGATTTTTTTTTCTAGAATTTCTTGCAGCTAAATTCACCATGTATTTAACTTTTATCCTGTTAGTATAAACTTAACGTAATTATTCGTGTATAATACGCAATCCTAAATTAGAGTTACAAAACGCACTGATCTTTTTAAAATTTGTTGCTGCTAAATTTAACGTGTTCAACCTTTTATCCATTTAGTATAAACTTACCGTAATTATTATCAATTGGTAGTGGGAGGTTTTGGGAATGGTAGTAGCATTCCAAAAACCTCCCACTACCAATTGATATTACCTCCCACTAATTCCTTGCTACTACTCGTTCTCGCTAAAAACGAGACATAAAAACTATTCCTTCGTTTCCCACCTGAGGATGGCAAAGTGTATTGCCGAAAGTGCTAGTGTTGAAACCTTCGGTGGACTGTTATACCAGTTCCACCCTGATACCAGAAGATTGGCCCAAAGCTTGGAACGGATCAATGAAAGACTTGTCAGACAGGAATTGTCTGTTCAATTCAACAAAACTTGTATAAAAGAAAAAATGCTGCCAAAATACACTTATATATATATATATATATATATATATATATTTTTTTTTTTTTTTTTTTTTTTTTCAAAAGTTCATGAGTTTCAAAAAGAAAGGAACATCTCAACACTCAACGCACGCCTCTCAAGCCTGTAGAACAATTCACGTACCTAGGTAGTAATATCTCATCCACAGAGAGAGAGATGTTAACACACGAATAGCAAAGGCATGGTCGGCCACAAACAAATTGTCAGTCATATGGAGGTCTGATCTCCCTGACAAGCTGAAGCGACAGTTCTTCCAGGCTGTGGTTATGTCGGTGCTGCTATATGGCTGCACCACTTGGACCCCAACGAAGCGTCTTGAAAATAAGCTAGATGGAAGCTGCACAAGAATGCTACGTGCAGTCTTGAACAAATCGTGGAAACAGCACCCCACAAAGAAACAGCTGTACGGGTCACCTGCCTCTCTCAAACTATCCGAGTGAGACGGACAAGGCATGCAGGACACTGCTGGAGAAGCAAGGACGAGCTCATAAGCGACGTTCTCCTGTGGAAGCCAACACATGGACATGCAAGTGTGGGGCGCCCAGCAAGGACCTACATTGACCAGCTATGCGAGGATGCTATATGCTCAGCAGAGGACCTTCCAGGCGCAATGAGTGATAGGGAGGGTTGGCGAGAGATTGTCATGGATATCCGTGCTGCAAGCGCGACATGATGATGATGATGATGATGATATATATATCTGATTTTTTTTCTTTAGAAATTCTACCAGTTAAATTTAACATCTGTTCAATTTTTTTAGGAAATTAATATTGTCTACTTACGTTTTGAAAGAAAACGTTTATTCAGTATTTAAAGCGAATATAACACCAAAAAAAGAAGATTCTTAGCCTTTACTATCATTTGAGAAGACAATAAAAATCGGCAGCTAAGATGTAGCCCTGTCGATGGGGCTTAGAATATACTGACTGTATCCTCTGCAGATGGCTAAGACCTTACCACAGACACATAAAAACCTGGGTGTCCTAGGTAGGACATTAAACCACATCTGATGCTAATGGTCCAGTTCAGTTATGAAGATCTGGTGAGTGTAGAGTACACCTTCATTGCCATTACTCCCAGGCCCACCTGTTAGGGTCCCATCTATGAGTTAAATATATCGTTAAAAATTCGATAGTGGCCAGTACAAAAGAAAACTCATAAGAAACAGTTACACTAAAATGTAAATGTGAGTGTACAATGAATGCAATTCACTAACCTCTTGGCATAAGATAACCGTATACGAGTTGACATGCCGTTAAAATCAATCAATCTGCTAAAATGTAAGAAAAATGCCTTAATTTTTGTAAGACCTCGTCTAAAAATCGTGCCATTTCAACAATAAACCCAGAAAAACGTTGTTAATTTAGTTTAATAATAATAATAATAATAATAATATAACACGTGGGGGAGTTATATTAATGCCGGGAAGGATTATGGTAACCTCCCAACGTGGGTACAAGTGTGTACATATAAACATTCCGACAAATGTTTAAACGAGAACAATATTTATTCCCTAAGTGACGGAGATACATTTAAGACAAAGTTATACAAAACAGATACATAAACGTATTAGGAGGAAATAGGCGTACGACTTGCGTCGTAGGGAATGTCACTTACTAGTAGCTGGTTGGGAAAAGCCCCCAGGGGTGATATTTGTGTATTTTTTCTTTCAGGCGTCTTTTTGATTATTGGAATTTTTGTTTGTGCCCCAACAAAGAATATATATATATATATATATATATATATATATATAATATGATATGATATAATATAATAAGATAAATATATAAAGGTTTTACATATCTATTTATTAGGTGACAAAGTGGATATTCCTTTGTCACCAAATAAATAGATATGTAAAACCTTTATATATATATATATATATATATATATATTATATATTATATTATATTGAGCACTCTACCAATAATACTGCCTTTGGTACGCCACTCCAGTTAAAGCTGAAACAGTGACCATCTCACACTATATATATATATATATATATATATATATGATGGGGTGTTTGTGTGTGTGGTGTAAAATGACAGCAAATAACAAGTCGGATTGACATAAGGTCTTTTTATGGGACATCCAGCAAGGATTGAACTCGTTAATAATTGTCCTGCGAGTCTAGGTTTCTAACCATTACACCAGATGAGACACTTGAACATGTAGATAGAATGCCATGAAGTTTGTTCTGCTTCAGTCGTTAATTAATTATATAACATAAACTATTTACTGAACCTCATCTATCTACAGCTCTGTCAGCTGCGGCTTTAGAATACACCGACTGCACTTCTGCAGAGTGGTAACCCCTCCCCCCAATGGGTCCATCTGTCGGCCGTGGATGGTGACCCGTGATGCTTAAGGGCAGAATCCATGATGAGAAGTCCATGACATGCAACACCACACTTTGGCCCTTACTTTGGTTGGAGAAGCCACCCACCCCGATCAATCGGTTGGTCACTCCAAGCCCTAGCACCTATATAATTTTCCCAACCCTATTGCCCTTATGGCAAGCCACAACCCTTTTTATCATATGGGTGCTAGAAGGCGGTGGCTGGGTGGTCATCATGTCCTGGGAATGACGTTAAACTCTGTCTGATGATGTTCCAGTTTTGGAGGTTTGGGATATGTAAAGCACCCCTCCATTACCATTGCTCCCGCTGACCCGGAGTGGTAGCACCTGTTAGGGGTCCCATCTATAGGTTAAATAAAAAACATGAGTTTATTAAAAAAAAAATTGATTATCCATTAAAAATGAATTTATTTGAAAACTTTGTCGTAATTAAATAACCCACTGACCCCCCCCAAAAAAAAGATTTTTATTTCGGCCTATTTGTTTTAAAATAAGTTAAAATTATCCAAAATCCAAACCCACGCCCCTCTCCTTCCAGTTATAGTTGGCCGTACCTTGTTGAAACAGTAAATATTCAGTGAAGATAGTCAGATAAGGCAGCATGGACGACACCAGTCGCGTTGTAAAGAAGGTTCTTTAAAAGCTAAATAACTGTTATTTATCTTTGTATATTTAAATAGAAAATTTAATTTCTTTGTTTAGATAAATTTATATTTTTAATATAAACATTATTATTTACTCCTTTTGAGTTTTCACATCAGTGTTAGCTGATGGTCTTTCACTGGAGTCTGAGTGACAGCAAGTCTCCTCAGGTCTCCAGGACTCTTCTGAGTATTCTGGCAGATTGCAGCAGTGCAGTGTTCTGAATGGTTTCAATCCTTCCTCTGATATCCAAACTTTCCAAGCCCTTTTCTAATCCTTTTTGGACTGTTCCAAGTGCACCAACTACAATTGGTATCACTTTCACTTTCATATTCCATAACTTTTTCAGTTCTCTGGCAAGGTCCAGATATTTGTCAATTTTTTTTTTCAAATTTTTTTTTTTTTTAAATTTTTTTCAAATTTGTTATTATTATTATTATTATATTATTATTGTTGTTGTTGTTGTTGTTTTTCTTATTTTTACATTTTCTTTTCTTACAGTAACTTTTAACTTTTAACAAATTACCATAATTAATAATTAGGGTAGTTTTAATTAATTAGTAATTAATTAACAGATCGCCAATCAACCCATAACACTCTAATAGTGTTATATCTCATTCAAATAATGACGTCATTGTTTTTGAACGTCTGTCATTCAGACATGTGTCACGAGAAGAATCACGATCACGGCGTATTGTATTTCGTTTGTCGTAAAATATTGCACTTATTTCATTTTACAGTAACACATAAAAGAAAAAAACGCACATTTTTATTTCGGCATTTTTGTTTTAAAATAAGTTGCGCTGTAAAGAAGATCCCATCTATAGGTTAAATAAAAAAAGAAACATGAGTTTATTAAAAAAAATTGATTATCCATTAAGAATTAATTTATTTCAAAACTTTGTCGTCATTAAATGACCTACTGAGGTTGTTGTGCCGTAAAACAAGCCAAACCAAACCATCATCTGTCTATTTGCATATGGTTTGTGATGCGTCTATCATTGGTTCTACCCTTAAACAAGATTTACTCTCGTACAATTGAACATGTTTATATCAGCCCAACCAAGAACACATCTCAACTTATTTGTGTTTATCTTCTATCAATAACAATTTAACTTTTGCATAAGTGTTCTAAAGAGTTATCTGAGCAAACACAGCACCCATTTAGCACCCCATCGCACCCTTGATTCAGAAAAGTTCTTCGAATACGCTGTGTTCCTTTTGGTGAGACAAACACCCCGCCCCGACACTTTGGCATAAAATAACCATCAACGTTAAAATCAATCACATCTTTTATTTTATTCCTACCTTTCCTGGAGAAAAAAAAGAAGCGAAATGGTTTTAATATTACTCAGACACAGATTATTTAATCCTATGGTGCTATGGTGTGGACGAAAATAAAATACACCCGTATACAGTAGGTACCACCAATTTTCCCGGTGAAATTTACCTCCCCCCCCTATATTTAACACAATAAAACTTGCATAAAAATTAATATTATCTTGAAAAGTTTTTGTCCATTCAAAAGAAGAAAACATTTTTTAAAATCCTGATTATTTTTTTTTTAAATTCAGCTTACGGATATAATGAAAATTATGAACGAAAAACAATGTTTACGTTTTAGCACCGTTAAATCATTTGAAATTTAATGTAGCCAAAAACAAGTTCTGACGACTGGGATTTAAAAAAAAAAATTATGAAAAATCAATTAATGGTCCGATTTTCACGAAAATTTCTATAATTACTTACCTTTTGATTTAGATATGTCTGAAGTAGTTTTTCCTAAAATATATTAGGGGAAATATTTTTTACGAGGTCTACCCCACACACAAACACACACTATTTTATTTTATGAAATATGAAAAAATTAACAGACAAAAAACGATTTTTACTTTTTTTCTATAAAGAGTCTGAATAATTGTCAGAAGATTTTTATAAGTTTCAATGCGAGAGATTTTTAGAAAAAGAACCATGAGTACATAATTCTGCTAAAAAATATCAATAAAGAAATTGGTCCTGTTGTAAAAAAAAACGGACTGTTTCATTTATTTTTCAAGATAATGGTGAGTAATTTTTCCCCAATCGGATAATATGATATTTGAAAAAAATGTTCAAAAATATTTACGTTTCTTTCTTCAATACGGCCTAAACTGATCACGTGACCTATTTTGGTGGTACCTAGTATACAGGTGTAATGGTCTCAAAGGTTTAAGAGCGTCGGATAAAATAAAGTGTTCGTATGCCGAAAAATTAAAATAATTCTCACCTCACCTTGGTTCATTCTACATGTGATTTATAAAGCGAAATAGAAAAGGCACAATCCTCAGACAGATGTTTATTGAATATCAGGAATATTTCGTTACTTCCAACAAACATTCAGGATTGGGTTTCCTCTTTTTCGCTTTAAAAAACAAATGGGAAACACACACACACACACACACACACACACACAATAATGTGTGTGTGTGTGTGTGTGTGTGTGTGTGTGTGTGTGTGTGTGTGTGTGTGTGTGTGTGTGTGTGTGTAAGGTGTGTCATAAAAGTATCAAGATTGAAGCTGTATTTGTAAAGACAGAAATGTACAATGAATGTAACGTTCATTTTTTCAGAATACAAAGTGCGTAAAAATAAGTACAAAAATATTGATACTTTTTTAACACACATTATATATATATATATATATATATATATATATATATATATATATGTGTGTGTGTGTGTGTGTGTGTGTGTGTGTGTGTGTGTGTGTGTGTAAATTATCAGGTCTAGATTTTAAATTGATTTTGGCAAATTCTCTCTCTCTCTCTCTCTCTATATATATATATATATATATTATATATATATATATATTATATTATATATCTTTCTATACATATTATATATATATGCAGACACACACAGGTGTGTGTGTGTGTGTGTGTGTGATTAGGAACTTGGGAGAGTAATTATGCTTTACCAGAGAAGATAGGAAAACAAATATCAGTTAAATCTATATATATATATATATATATATATATATATATATATATATAGATATATATATATATTTCATATATATATATACATATAAGTATATATGTATATATATATATGTGGTGTGTATGTGTGTGAGTCTATGTCTGTGTCTGTATATATCTACGTGTATATATATATTTGTATATAAACACACTTACTTGCACAGACACACACACACATACACACGCGCACACACACACGCACATTTATATATATATATCTGTATATATATATTTATATATATTAGATAGATATGAATATATATATCTATATTTATATATTTATATATATTTATATATATATATTATATACATATTTTATATATATATTATATACATATTTCATATATATATACATATCTATAAATATATTTACATATTTTATATATATATATATATATATATATATATATATACTAACGGAACATAAATTGGCAACACCCTGAAGAATGATGCCGATGGTGACCCAAGTTCACTCTGTGCTTGGAGTACTCTTGATACACTCCTATTTTTTGAAGGGGTGTGTGTGTGTGGGTGGGAGGGGAACCTGTGCACGCATTGACCTCTATATGTGATCATTTACTGTAATCCATTTTAGTTTTAATCTTGAGTAAGTTGAAACTAATATTCAGAGTGATACATATTTTCCACCAACGTATACACACACTAACACAAACGCGCACCCCCCACACACATACACATACATACACACGCAGAGACACACACACACACACACACACAATCTCTCCCTCAATATTACTTGTACACACCAGAGGTCAAAATTTGACAAATAATACATTAAATGATTTTTACTTTAAAAACTCATTGAAAATTATCTTAAGTATAGAAAGGCATTGGACAATGATTAATATGATTTTATATTTTTTTCTGATTAATTAAAATAATTAAAATAATTAATATTATTTTTTTTTAATAACATACTGGCATAATGGGTTATACTCCAAATTATAGACATAATGATAAAAAAAATATTATTATTTTATATATTTTTATGATTAATATTAATTTTATTATATCAGTGTTCATATTTTCCACCAAGGTATACAATAGGTACCACCAATTTTCATCATGAAATTTACCCCTCCCCCTATTTAACACAATGAAACTTACATAAAGGTTAATATTATTTTGAACATTTTTTGTCTATTCAAAAGAAGAAACATTAAACAAACTCCCGATGATTCACAAAAAAAAAATGTTCAGCTTACGTAAATAATGAAAATTATGAAAGAAAAATAATGTTTATATTTTTCCACCGTCAAATCAATTGAAATTTAACGTAGCCAAAATCAAGTTATGACTAGAGGCTTTTTAAAAAAATCTATGAAAAATAAATTAATAGTCCGATTTTCACGGAAATTTCCAGAATTGCTTACCTTTTGATGAAAATATGTCTGAAATAGGTTTTACCTAAAATATATTAGACGAAATACTTATTTTTACGAGGTCTACTCTCCTGTTTTATTTTATGAAATATGAAAAAATGAACCGACAAAAAACATTTTTTGTAAGATATGAGTCTGAATGATTATATCAGAAAATATTAATGAGTTTCAATGCGAGAGCTTTTTAGTTAAAGAATCATGAATACAGAATTCTGCTAAAAAAATATCAATAAAAGAATTAACCTTGTTGTAAAAACTGTTTTACTTATTTTTCAAGATAACGGAGAGTAATTTTCCCCCAAGATAATTTGATCTTTGAATTAACTGTTTTTCTTTGTAACAACTCTTTATGTCCGTTATTTCTTTTTGATGAGATTTTAAAAGAAAAAGTTCAAAAATATTTACGTGTCTTCCTTCAATATGGCCTAAACTAATCAAGTGACGTATTTTGGTGGTACCTAATGTATTGAGTATATTTTACATATATAATTTGGAAAAATCCTCCAGTGTTTTTTTCTTTTGGCCACTACATATGGTACTGATGATTATTTTCAGAAAGTACGGATGCGCTGCTCTTTTCTTCCTTTCTTTCTTTTTTTTTTTTTTTAACTTTTTCCCCAGATGTCAATTTGATATTTTTTACTTTTATTTAGAAAAACTGAATTATTATAGTTTTTTCCACACCGGTAGAATTTAGAAGAAAAAAATGGGTCCAACGGAAGAAAGTTTAATATTTTATATAAAAGAAGGTCTGTAAAATTATTATTATCATTATTATTATTTTACATTAGCGACACGTGTTTCAGATCTTCTGATATCTTCTTTAGACGTTAATTAACCACCTTCTGTCCTGTCCACATTCTGGAAAGAATGTGGTTAATTAACGTTAATTAAAGCCTGAAGATATATATATATATATATATATATATATATTATATATATATATATATATATATGATTTTATATGAAAAATGTGACTTACCGGTGAAATTGTTAGTCACAATGGTTAGTTGATGCAAGTTTCACAATGATAAGACAGCGATATAACAAATATAAAGACCTGAAGATCTTCATGGTGAAACTCGAGTAGGTTATTACTGTGTACCACTATAATATATATATATATATATATATATATATATAGGGATGTGCAAACCGTGGACATTTTGAAAGTTCGCTTAATTGTTAAAAATATTTTAAAACGTCAATAAAAAATGGAAAATTAACTTTTTAATGTTTTCTTTTACGTTTAATATAAAGAACAATTCTAAGTTTATGTGTTATAAAAAAAAAAAAACAAATTTCTCTTACATAAAACCTAAATTTTTGCATTTAAAAGTAAATTCCCATGAATTCCCGTAAATTCTTAATCTTTGTTGACAGTTATCGCATCTTGACGTGTGCACCTTTTGTTAGTATGGAGGACTATACGTATAAAAAAAATATTTTCTGAAACAAAAACAAATTACTAATTTAGCATTTCCTTGATGCCTCACGATTTAACTCTTAATATTATTGAAAAAGAAAGTTGGGAAAATCAAAATTAGAATGTTA
>CM042158.1:88905547-88953047 GCA_023376005.1 Doryteuthis pealeii | reverse complement strand
GGGGTTGCTAAATATATATAACAAATACCATTTTGTAATAGTTACCGGGTTAAACATGCAAATCGTCGTCAAAATTAAATCAGAAACTTATTTGGTGGTGATCCATGACAGTTTAACTACAGTCTATGAATGAACCTTTTTTGTGAATTTGGTTACGGTTTAGGGGTTTGGGGATTAAGGTTGTTTTTAATTACGTATTGCTTTAAAAAAAAACAAAATTACTATACTTTTAATGTTGAAAAATCATTTTTTAATACCAAGTTTAATTGAAATTATACATTGCAATACTAACACAAACAACTGAGACTAATATGTCTACCGTTGGATTCAATAATTAATTTCAATGGTTAATTAAATGTATAGTAATTTGCTTTTTTAGTTTTTTAAGCAATACCTAATTAAAAACAACCTTAATCCCCAAACCCCTGAACCCTAACCCAATTCACAAAAAGTTCATTCATATACTGTATTTAAACTATCATCAACAAATAAGTTTCCATTTTAATCTTGACGACAATTTGCAAGTTTAACCAGTTACCGTGTGTAACAATTACTGTTTGTAACTATTACCGCTTTCAACAATTACCGTTAGTTACAGTCACCATGTGTTAAAGTAACCGTTGGTAACAGTTGCCACTTCTAACAAATACATTTTGTATCAGTTACCATTTTCATATAGTACCTAAATAATGAAAATGGATTCGTCTGTTTTTCCTATAAATAATGTCTGATGAAACCTCGAAAGAGAGAAACAACGAGATCTCACGGGACTTTTTAATTCAACCTAACAATTGCTAAATACTCTTTTCCCCTCTTTGCTTAGTAAAACTTTTGCCATACCCTTAATACTCATTGTGTTTCTTCCTATTCTGATACTCGAATACAAAAATGTGTATAACAATTACCGTTTGTAACAGTAACCACTTTTAATAGTAACCACTTTTAACAGTAACCACTTTTAACAAAACACATTTATAACAGTTACCGTTTGTAATATTAAAAATGCCGACGGAACTTGAGCAATTTTAGTGCCCGTCCCTCAGGAGACCAACTTCCTGCGGGACACCTCACCTTATACCAATTTTGTGTCACCTGGGGGAGATTAAAATGAAACTAAAATAAAATTAGAAAAAAAAATACAACAAATTCCCATGGGCCTTCACCGGAAGAATCCTCTGTCTATGTACGACAAAAAGGACTCCCAACTCCCAAAAGAATATCTCGGCCATTCGAATTTAGGCCTTAACTGAGTGTAGTCACTTCCTCAGCCAGGGGATATCCCCTTGCCACGGATGACTATGAACCGGTCAATAAAGCCTAAGTCATAAAACTACCTCCTGCCTTTGTGTCTTTCTTAATTTCCTTCATTTTCAGCGCGACCACCAAATGAGATGGGGTTAAAAGTGAAAACCCCAAGAATACGCAACGAAGAATATCCAGCTACCTTTAAACCTTAAAACACCCAAACCTCCTCCTACCCCATATACCGTAGGAACTTCATTTGGTGCCCTTCCAATATGCGATCTCCCGAAGGTTTGTGATCTACTATTCATGGCATGTGATCTACTAGGAAAAAAGAAGTTAGGGTTAGTTTAATGGGAAAATAATGGGTAGATCACTTATTGGAATGTAACACAACTCGGTAGATCACATATTGGATTAGAAACCATTCGGTAGATCACATATTGGAAAAGCACCTTTGATTTAATATTTGTGCATTAACGATTTGACATTATGTAGACTGTTTTAGGAGGTGCTTAGCGCGTAACGTTTATTGTCGTAAGAAGCTGTTTCGGTTACCAAATATTGTTGATAAATCATACAAAAGTTGGGTAAATAAATACGTCAAAATAGTAGCCATTTACTAAGATTTCCTAAGTTTGGCACGATATCATATGAGTGGGGCAACCTGGGAAAATCGAACTCATTAACAATTGTCACGTTATTTGCCGAATTAATAATAATAATAATAAAATACACATAAATAAAGGAATTAACCCTTTATTTACATTCGGCGATGAAAGGGAGATAATTCACAAAAAAGGAGTTATTATAATTTTGAACGTTTAAAAAAGAAATTTAGCGTCCCAAGATTTAACGGACCAGCATTTCAACAGTTGGAACAGAAAAATTGCCGGGTGAGGACCTTCTACGCGAATCTCGCATCTTCAAAATTAATGAAGAGGAATGGAATATAATATTCCGAAATAAGTAAAAGGAACAAAAGAAACATTATATGAAGAATTGAAAACAAACAAACAAATAAAAGGAAACTGAAAACAGATGAGTAAAAATTGAACTATGTTTCTAAGAAAAATCTATTTCTCGCTATCCCCAAATATTGGACATTTTTAATTCTCCCGCTTCTTCTTCCTATTTTTTTGACTGAACAAAAAAAAAAAAAAAAGATTATCTTATCAATGAATAAATTAAATTATAAATTATAAAATATATTTTTTTTTTACATTATTCTTTCTGTCCAAATTCATATATATGTTTTCTCTCAATTAATGTTGGTTTCTCAGAGAATTCAAATCCGGCGTATCACACGCTTAAGTAGACGAACGTAAACAATGTTCTGTTAATCAAGTATGGTAAACATTGCACCACATGATGCGCCCAATCCTCAGTTGGTGATTCGGTGGGGATTAAAATAAAACTAAAATAAAATTTAAAATTTAAAAAAAAAACCAAAAAACTCCCATGGGCCTTCACCGGAAGAACCCTCGCGCATGTCCGACAAAAAGGACCGCCTTCCAACCCCCAAAAGAATATCTCGACCATTTTGAGTTTAGGCCTTAACCGGGTCTAGTCGCTCCTAACTAACCAGGGAAATATTCAGTTGCTTACAGGCGACTATGACCCGGTCAATAAAGCCTAAGTCATAAAACCACCTTTTGCCTTTGTCTCTTTCGTTTTCGTTCCTTAAATTCCTTCATTTTCAGCGCGACCACCAAATGAGATGGGGTACAAAGCAAAAACCCGAAGAACACGCAACCAAAATATCCAGATACCTTTAAACCATAAAAACACCCAAAACCTCTGGCTACCCCCGAGATGATTCTACAATTTCTATTTTTTCTTTTTTTCCCTTTTTTCTTTTTTTTTTTTTCAAAATGCGATTAACCCTTCTACGTAAAAATCAAATGAAAATCGCATAATATAAAGAATTGACGTCGTCTCGAATTTCAATTAATTGACATTAAATAAATTAAATTTAAGTCACTAAGTAATTACGGGGGTGATGGTTGGCGTAATAAGATCAGTAACAACCAGGAAACTCCACCCTAAGTATCGTTTAGTTAAGAGATACGTATGGAAGAAAGATAATTTTAAGCTGAGTCAATGCATACAGTATGTACATCATTTTATATTTACTAAGCGGTAATCTGAACATTAGCTACATAAATGAGAGTAACCTCCCCTTGTTTCTTTCAATTGAGGAAGCTGTTATGTTTTGGTCGGACATTTTCATTTCGCCGTAAATCTACACTGAAAATACGAATTTGTTCGAATCAATACAATTGGATGTTTTAACACAAAAATATCATAAAATGTGTTTTTAATTGTGCTTGCACATTATTTGAAATGAACTTAATTGTTATTAAGAACACATTTTATGATATTTTCGTGTTAAAACATGCAGTTGTATTAATTCAAACAAATTCGTAATTTTAGGGTAGATTTACGGTGAAATTAAAATGGACGACCAAAACGTAACGACTTCCTCAAAGTGAAACAAACGGAGATTACTCTCATTTATGTAGGTAATGTTCAGACAGTCTCAAATTTTGTTGCTTTTTGTTTTTTTTTTCTGGTTTTTTTGTTTTTTTTTTTGTCTTTTTTTTTTTTGTTTTTTTTTTTTTTTTCAAGCAACAAAGTCAGACACCGATGTAGGACCTCCTTGTTAGAGTCACAGGTGTATGACATCCAATGAAAATTGAAATTACTTCAGTAGGGATAATTTGCGAGACATACTTTTCTCCACTCGAAAGATCACACAGTGAACCATGTTTGAAGCTTACTCAGATAAATATCTGGAAACCAGACCTAGTGTTAATTAACAAGAAGTGTACTTGTCCCACGAGGATTTTGCCGTCCCGCCAGATCACAGAGTGAAAATGAAAAAAAAAAAAAAACAAAGATAGAAAAATACATGGACCTTGCTAGAGAATTGAGAAAACTGTGGGACATGAAGGTGAAGGTTGTACCAATTGCAATTGGGACCCTTTGGGACGGTTCCCAAGGGTTTGGAAAAATGTCTGGAATAATTGGAAATCAGAGGAAGAATCGAAACCATCTAAACAACAGGATTGTTAAGATCAGCAAGAATACTCCGGAGTATTCTTGCTGATAAATTAATAGTATCAATAGTTATAATATATAACATTGATCCTGAACAAGACGTGGAAACAGCACCCTACGAGAAAACAGCTGTACGGCCACCTGCCACATATCATCCAAACATCCGAGTAAGACGGACAAGACACGCGGGACACTGCTGGAGAAGCAAGGACGAACTCATAAGCGACGTCCTCCTGTGAAAGCCAGCATATGGACAAGCCAGTGTGGGCCGACCAGCAAAAACGTACGTTGATCAGCTCTGTGCGGATGCGGGATGCTGCATAGAGAACCTCCCGAGAATGATGAGCGATAGGGACGGATGGAGAGAGATTGTCATGGATATCCGCGCTGAAAGCGTGACATGATGATGATGATGATATAATTAGTATATCTCTTTTTTGCTGTACTGATTTATTATTTACAATAATAAAAAATTACTGCTTGTTAGGTACCACCAAAATAAGTCACGTGATCAGTTTAGGCCATATTGAAGGAAGAAACGTAATAATTTTAAAAACCTTTTTTTATAAAATATCGCAAAAAAAAGAAATAACGAACATAAAGAGTTGCTAAAAGAAGAAAAACTTAATTCAAAGATCAAATTATCCGATTAGCGAAGTCCTGGAGATCCGATGAGACTTACTGTCACTCATCCTCCAGTGCTACTCATACACTGAGTTGACGAGTGC
This sequence comes from Doryteuthis pealeii, assembly GCA_023376005.1. NCBI lineage: Eukaryota > Metazoa > Mollusca > Cephalopoda > Myopsida > Loliginidae > Doryteuthis > Doryteuthis pealeii. Next base: position 88,948,014 of record CM042158.1, on the reverse strand, counting down.
CGGTATCGAACCCGAAAACTTTTGTAGTTCCTAGGTGGACGCTCTAGCGACTGAGTTAAATCGGAGACCCGAGGAGGAATTTTTTTTATAGTTGCCTTCATGAATATAATTTTGGCAAGTGCACGGTAAGCAATGTTTGTCATGAATTTCATTGGGAATGTAGAGTACCGTGAATTTACCATGTTTACGTCAACTTCATCTTCCCCACTCTGTTGAGTAATCGTCTGCCTTTTTGAAATACCAAATATCCCGCTGCTCAGCCGGTTTGAAATGGAATCTTTTTACATAATTTAATATTTTCTACTTTCTACTTTTAATTATTGCCGGCAACTTTCCAAATTGTTTTCCATCTTTGCAAAATGAATAGCAATCAAGTTTATTGCGATCATGAAACAGAAATCTGTCTACAACGCGCAGCCCCAGTTTGTGCTACATTCAACGCAAGGGTCGACTGAGCAAGTCAGGCAATGGGGTTTAGCTCAGTCGATAGAGCTCTGCGTAGAAATCGAAATGTTCTGGTTCGATACCCGCCCTCGCCAACTCAGCGTATGAGTAGCACAGGAATCTGTGCGGTAGTGAGGAGCTGATGGTAGGTGCGGCGCTTCACCTCAGATGCTAAAAACAATCTCCTTGGTCTCGCGCTAGTGAAAGGGGGATAGACTCCCTCGCTGTCTGGCTGATACCGACATTAGGCGACTCGCGAATCTTGTTCATTGTACGTTTATGATTTTTTTTTTTTGTTTTTTTGTTTTTAGCTTTTTCCATTCCTCTCCAAGTCTCAAGTCTGGTTGGAATGGAATTTTTTGGTTTGTTTTGTTTTACGGCATATCAACCTCAGTGGGTCATTTAATGCCGATAAAGTTTTGAAATAAATCAATTCTTAATGGATGATACAATTTTTTTTTTATAAACACATTTTTCTATTTAACCCATAGATAGGACCCTAACAGGTACTACCACTTCGGGTCAGAGTGGACCAGGGAGCAATGGTGATGAAGGGGTGCTCCACATTCCCAAACCTCCAAAACTGGAACCTCACCATCAGATAGAGTTTAATGTCATTCCCAGGACATGTAGACCCGCAGCCACCGCCTTCTAGCACCCATATGATAAAAAGGGGTTGGGGATTGCCATAAGGGCAATAGGATTGGGAAAATCATATAGGTGCTAGGTCTTGACGTGACCAGCCGATTAATCGGAGGAGGCCTCTCCGACCGCCCGTCTAGCCCAAGATAGGGCCAAAGTGGAGTATAGCATGTCATGAACTGCTCATCCACCCGGGCTCTATCCTTAAGCATCACGGGTCGCCACCCACGGCCAACAGGTGGCCCCATTGGGAGAGTCTTACCCCTCTGCAGAGGTGCAGTCGGTGCATTCTAACGCTCCAGCCGACATGGCGGTGGAATGGAATGGTCAACAAATATTGGTATAGGAACAAAAATATAGTATGCTTTTATATTCCTCTGTATGTTACCTAGATGTAGGACTTTTGGGTGTGTCGAGTGGCTTCGGCCCTGGACCGTTGAAGTAATTAACAGCGTTTATCCCTGGGGACCATTCCCCCAAGCAACACCTGCCCCCTTGATTTAAGGGAAGGGTGGGTTTATTGCCCAGTGTCTGAGGTGCCTCCCTGAGGGGAATACCGACAGGATCAACGCATTTTTTTTGCACCTACCACCCATGAGCTTCGGCTCGTGGGTGGACCCACATCAAAAGACCAGAGTTACATTCTCATACGTGAGATGAGCGGTAAATATCTTTGTGTGTGTGTGTGTGTGTGTGTGTGTGTGTGTGTACGCGCGTTCGCTGCATAACGTCTATCATCGTAAGGAAATGTACTCGGTAAGCAATGTTCACATCCTAGTTGAGACTCTTTGCATTTCACTTCACTCTAATGCCCTCGGGCAAGGTCCTAATCATCTATTCACCCAACTATGGGTAAATGGCTGACTGGGCTATTTATTCTTGATTAGCAAACCGTTCAAAAGCTGAGGAGTGTTGTTCGGAGAATGTGTGCGCCGCAGTTCTGTTGAATAAGAATATTTCTAGTGTATCCGACCCATAGATAGTATCCTAACAGGTACTACCATTCCGGGTCAGAGTGGAACTGGGAGTAATGTCAATGAATGTTTTACTCAACATTCCCGAGATCTCCAAAACTTAAACCTCACTTTCTATTTACCCATAGCTGGAGGGGACTAGTTGGATTCATATATTGCCCAAGGGTATTAGCGCTATGTGGAAAGCAAACAGCCTCGTCCTAATTTTGAACTCGTCTCGCTGTGTTCATTTCCTAAGATGATAACCGTTGCACGATGCGCCTCCAGTTTAATCGTATCAACTCTTTATGGGCTAGCTAATGCCGAAATATGATTAAGTTGTAAATGTTTGATCTCCAGAACTTGAACCTCACTATGAGATTCAGTTTAGTATCATAGCCAGCATACCCCCATTCGGTGGTCTTATCTCCCGCCGACAGGAGCTAGTCTGGCTTGGACAGCGCCTTACTAAGTCAGTAGGCGTTGTTTAAGTTTAATCATATACGTATTTACGAAATGAAAGACTAGCCAGAAATTGGTTAAATCCTACTAAACGGACATAAATTCCACCATCGTATGTCACCCCACCGAAAGAAAAAAAATTCTAAAAATCAGGGAATTAACCGAATTTAATGAAATTTTCAGTATTGATACATTAATGAATAAAAGATATAATGCACCAGTTATTTTATTTAAAAACTTTTACATTTTTTCAGCTCAATTAACTTTGAACCACGTATGTTTGTGAATCTGTGTTACGCCTTAAAGATACGTGGTTCAAAGTTAACTGACCTGAGAAAATGTAAAAGTTTTCAAATAAAATAACTGCTGCATTATATTGTTTATTCATTAATATATCAACACTGAAAATTTCATTAAATTCGGATAATTCCCTGATTTTTAGTATTTTTTCTTTCGGTGGGGTGACATACAATGGTGGAATTTATGTCCGTTAAGTAGGATGGACTACATGATCTTTAGGAACCCCTTTTTGATCTCGATTAAGAAAGGACATGTTTTTCATTTACACCGTGAATATCCGGTTGTTTTAACAGACGATTTTTAGATTTTTTAAATTATAAAACTAACCCCTAACCCTAACCTAACTCCTAACTCCTAACCCTAACCCCTAACAAACAACTGGATATTGACGGTGTAAATGAAAAACATGTTAATCGAGATCAAAAAGGGGTGCCTAAAGGTAATATAGTCCAGTAGGATTTAACCCAGAAATTAATAATATCCATACCTATTAACAAAACGGGACCCAAAATGCAAATCTCTATTAATAATGGAGATTCGCTTCCGGTTTTTGTCTGTAACAAAAACTACGTCATTGCTTACGTCACATTACCCAAAATCGTCATAACATAGAATAAATACACTCAAAATTTGAACATGCAACATTAAACAGTCTCATTGTTTTTTAAAACAAGTTTTAATAAATACATGACTGGTATTATATATCTATATATAGTTTGTTTTATTTTAATACATATTTAAAGTTTACATTTCAAATTGTTTTACTTTTTTAAATCCTTTAATGAATTTGATGATTTTACTTACTTAGGGTACAAACTCGCTGACATTGAATTTTTTACTCCACCCCTCAGGCAATATGTTTCAAAAATCTATTTTTTTCATCGCCCGGAGGCGTTTTTTTAAATTTTGTACTAGTAATTTTAATGTAAAATTATACCTAACTCTGGCCTTGTTGAAGTGCGCCATGAGTGGAACATATGGCACTCACATGACGTTTCACCTGATACTTAAACTTCAGTTGCTTCGATCTGCTAATGTTTTTCTTCCTCGAGTTTTTCGAATGTGAATTTAATATCGTCTAACTTCGAGGCAGCTGTCTTGATTGTTATAAGTATAAACAGTGTGCCATTCTTGCACAGTGACAACTTCTTTGGCCCAGCAGGGTTTCGCGGGGATGGGGGCATACTTAGGGTCCCCCCACACCTTAAGCACTAGAATGGGTCCCGTCCGCAAGAGGAGTTCCCTGGCGTCATAATGACTGCGCAGGTAGAATGTACCGCGTAGGCCCTTTAACTTCTCAACCAGCAGTGATCACTTCCGCCGTTAGCAACGATACGTCCAATCGGGCGCCCCAGAACGTTGGCTAGGGCGTCTCTAATTGGAACATGATTGGCCAGAATTCGTTCTAATGGTCGTCCTGCCACGTGACCATTAAAAAAACGGAGGAACCTTTTTGGTGTATAGTTGGGGTGGGGGTGGGCGATTGCGTAGGAGAAAATACGATCGGGGTGAAATTAGTGTAGCACAAACTTCATTTCCTATTCAAATACGATTGACACTACTATTGATACAGCTATATTACTTATAAAAATCTTCTGATATAATTATCTTGACTCTTATCTTTATTGAAAAAAAGTAAAAATCGTTTTTGCCGGTTCATTTTTTCATATTACATAAAATAATATGGGGGGAGTAGTAGACCTCGTAAAAAAATATTTCCCCTAATATATTTTAGAAAAAAACTATTTCAGACATATATTCATCCAAAGGTAAATAATTATGAAATTTTCGTGAAAATTGAACCATTAATTTATTTTTCATAGAATTTCCAGTACTACGACTACTACTCTCCTATCAAAATCTCTAATTACAACCCAACCTGTCGATGGGGTACAGAATACGCTGATTGCATCTCCTGTCAATGGGTATGGCCCCCACCTTCAAAAAGGGGTGTTCTGGGTATGACACTAAACTGCATTTGATGATAAGGTTCTATTTCTAGAGATATGGAGAGTGTGGAGTACAACTTCATTGCCATTACTACCAGGTTTATTATGACCCGGAGTGGTAGTACTTGTTAGAGTCCTATCTATCATACGCCAACTCAGCGTATAAGTAGCACAGGGATCTGTGCGGTAAAGTGGGGAGCTGATGGTAAGTGTGGCGCTCCGCCTTAGACGCCAAAACAATCTCCTTGGTCTAGCACTAGTGAAAAGGGGATAGACTCCCTCGCTGTCGGGCTGATACCGACATTAGGGCACCCCGTTGACTTATATATATATATATGTATATATACTAGCAAATATATGCATCCTCCGGGTGCAAGTATTTAAGTTTTAATGTAATAAAATATTGTATTAGATTAGAAAGACTAATAAAACTAAATAAGAATACAGATAAAAAGATTTGAAACAGAGGGAGTATAATAAAAGATTTGAAACAGAGGGAGTATAATAAAAAATGGAACAACTGAAACTTACTCTTCCATCACTCTCGTCTTTCATTGTTATTTTTTCTAATTTAAGTATTTAGTTATAAGAGGAAGTAAAGAATAAAATGACAGTTATTTTATCTTGTTAATGGATTTCATTTAAGATTCATTGAAGAGATTTTTGTTTATATTCATTAAAATAAAACCAAACAGTTAGAAATCAATAATACTAAGCACATATCTATTAAATTCGATTTTTTAATATTAATATGCAAATTAGCCTTCCCGTTCACACTGTAAACCGCTATTTTGTTGTATATATAAATATAATTGCATGTTGTCAGTATGTAGACATAGTTAACAGTATTAATAATGTAAGACAATTTTATTAATAATTGAGGTTTAAATAAAAATAAAATCATGGAGAATGTGATGTCAATAACTAAGAGAATTGTGACTTGAGTAGGAATATAGTTTCGGTTACAGACAGAAAAACACACAATCTCCATTATAATAAGATATATATGTGTGTGTGTGTTGCTATTTATCTCATTCTGTTCCTAGTAATAGTCAAATCATTATACCGTGTTATATTCACGGTTACCGTTTGTAATAAATTCATATCATCTGATTCTAAAATCTCTTCCCACAGTCAAGTTTAAAAAAATTTTAAAAATGGACCAATGAACAATTCTTAACCTATCCGATACCGGAAGCTGTTTCATAACAAATTAAAGAATTCAACGATCACTGCTGACCCAAACCTCTTCGAGACCTGCTTCACCTCTGGCACAATTCGTGAGACTTTTTTTTTTCTTTTTTTTTTTTTTTTTGAGGAGATATGGAAGTCAAAAATATGCATATACTCAAATGGCCTAAATTGGAATGAGACAATCCCACCTACAACAACAGCGTGTGGCTTGAGTGAGAGTCACGTGATCAGCGGTGATATGAACGCGTGGGAGGCTTCTGTGCCATGCGCAAAGACGAGAAGGTGTGGTAGCGGCAGAGTCGGGTAGGGAAGTGTTTGATAACAAGCGGGAATTTTATGCATGACGTCATCAGCTATACAAGTGCCTTTGACGGACGGACGTTGTGCAGTAAATTAACGAATGAAGGACCAATAAGTATAGTTGTTTACTTAGTTTGGCACAAGGTCAAAAGTAAGGAGCGCCCATTGACTAACCAATTATACCGAGCGAGATGCCTGAAGACCAATAAATGTGGACCCATTGTCTGAAAATAGTGGTTACTTAGCGAGTTGATGTTGTGTATATCTGAATACGAGCGTAAGTAGTTCTGCGTCAAAATACAATCGTGTGTCTCATAACATCCGACCAAACAACCTCCGTTCGTTCATACATCCGCTATAAATAACTATTTAAAAAAATAGTACTTTGCAGAATTTGGACCCTTTATGAACAAAACCTTTTTAAGGGTAAAAAGGGGCCTAAAGGAAGATAAAAAAGAAATTAGCACTGGATTTACCTATAAGCTATATAAGCTATGGCTTAGGGCTAGGCCCTTCCGGGACTCATTTTTTAAATAGATATTTCTTTTATCATTAGTTGTTATTCTTTAACAGTAATTCATCAAGACATAATTTATATATAAAGTTTTTGATGAACGACACAATTATTATAGCTTTATCTTTTATGAATATTGAGCACTCTTGGATAAATTTCTAATGCCACTACAGCGGAAACGCTAAAGCGGTACTCGGTAACAATATATATATATATATATATATATCTTATTATAATGGAGATTGTGAGTTTTTCTGTCTGTAACCGAAACTATATTACTATACAAATCACAATTCTCTTTGTTATTTACATCACATTCTCCATGATTTTATTTTTTATTTAAAACCCAATTATCAATAAAATTGTTTTACATCTTTAAGACTGTTGACCATATCTACATACTAATAACATGCAATCGTATTTATATATACACCAAAATAGCGGTTTACAGTGTGAATGGGAAGGCTAATTTGCATTTTGATATTAAAAATTTGATTTTAATAAATATATGCTTAGTATTATTGATTTCTAATTGTTTGGTTTTATCTTATTGAATATAAGCAAAAATCTCAGGAATAAATCTTAAAAGAAATCCATTAACAAGAAGAAATAACTGTAATATTATTCTTTACTTTCTATCTTAACTAAATATTTAAATTAGGAAAATTTAACAAAGACAGACGGGAGTAATGTAAAATGATGGAAGAGTTAGTTTCAAAGTTGTTCTATTTTTCAATCATACCCACTCTTTTCAAAATCTTTTTATCTGCATTCTTATTCAGTTTCATCAGCCTTTCTAATTTAATATATTTTATTATATTACAACTTAAATACTAGCATCCGGAGGGTGCATATATTTGCTAGTATATATAATAACTCAAACTCCCCTAAAAAAAACTAAATCAAACCAATGTAGTCTAAAAATTCACTTGCCCGTTTCGAAAGTACCTCTCAGAAAACAAATCAAATATTAACAGCTACATTGGACATACCACTACAACACCCTCCCGTCACCTTACATACCATCTCTCTAATACTAGTGCCATAAAACAACATTTGATTGCAAAACATCTAGATAAATTCACCTCCTCCGACATTAGGAAAATCCTCACTGAAAATACTAAAATCACCTATAAAAATAATAATAAGAAACGCCTACAAATTCTTGGGGCAATATGCATAAAAAATGAAAAAACTAACATTAATAAAATAGCATTCAACATCGGTCATAATATATTAGCTATCTTTAATAACTAATACACTAATCACTGCAACCCTCTAAAAATAATGGACTCTTCTAATTTGAACACACACACACACACACACACACACACACATATATATATATATATATATATATATATATATATATATATATATATAAACCGTTGAGAGGAAGGCCCCGAAACGGTTGCACATTCTCTCCTGATGATCCCATGCTTTTGTAAACATCTTTTGTTTTTTAGATATATCAATTTCACACTGATTAAGTTCCATTTTTATTTCATATATATATATATATATATATATATATATATATATACGTGTGTGTATATGTTTGTGTGTGTGACGAATATAACAGATTAGGAAAAATCCGACAAAATGTGAGGAAATACACTGTAAAGGTGCCCAACGAACACTAAAATTCCTTAAATCAACAGTGACGAAATATCTGTTGAACTGGGTGGTTGTGTTCGTTATTCACTTTTCCAATATATTTCCTCGCACACACAAACACACACACACACACACACATATATATAGTAAAGTCGTCGAGGTAGCCTAAAGTCGGTATCATCCAATCAGCGATGTAGTCTATCCCCTTTTCACTAATGTTAGACCAAGGAGATTGTTTTCGCGTCTCAGGTGGAGCGCCACACCAGCAATCAGCTCCTTACTTTACTGCACAGATCCCTGTGCTACTCATACGCTGAGTTGGGTATATATATATATATATATATATATATATATATATATATATATATATAAATTAGATTTATATAGGCCCCAATTTTGGTCGAAATAAAGATTTATATAGGCCCCAATTTTGGTCGAAATAAATTTATTATGGAATTACGGTTCTGCCTTCCTTTCTAAGATAAATATTGCTCTGTATATAATCTAAAAAGTTTATCATATATTGAGTTCTTTTTAGTGATTTAAAGATTCGCTGTATTTATACATACTGGATCATACAATATAATACAGTGTATCTTAGAAATCACATATAGAATCATCCCTTACTACCAAGTTTTGGATAAATCTTATATATATATATATATATATATATATATATATATATATTAGGGTAGGGAAGACATGAAATCAACGGCGTTTGATTACTGACAGTTTCTCGTCTTTGCCATATTCAAACCAAGTTTGCATAGGGCAGAAATTGTCAGTTACTAGGCGCCGTTGACTTTATGTCTTCCCTACCCTAACTTAGAGATACATGCTGTATCAGTGATATTAAACACTCTTTACTTATAAATATAGAAAACTATGTTATCAATATATATATATATATATATATATATATATATTATATGTGTGTGTGTGTGTGTGTGTGTGTGTGTGTGTTATTTTGGAAAAGCTGACTTACCGGTGAAGATGGTCACAATGGTTAGTTGATGCAAAATTCAGAAAGGTAAGACAGCGATATAACAAATAAAAAGTGCTCAATACGTTAGTAGAGCATTTTTATTGTAATACAGGTACAAGTAATGACCTACTCGAGTTTCACCATAAGGATCTTCAGGGTTAAATCCACTGGATTAATGAAGATATTGATTAATCATCTCGATCGCGAAAGACACACACGTGTAATTGACTGTAATTAATCAATATATTGATTAATCCAGTGGATTTAACCCTGAAGATCCTTATGGTGAAACGAGTAGGTTATTACTTGTACCTGTATTACAATATATACGCGCGCACACACACACACACACACACACACACACATATATATATATATATATATGTGTGTGTGTGTGTGTGTGTGTGTGTGTGTGATGAAAATGGCATGAACTGTATAATTAACTAATGTTGATAACTAAAAGAATGAGCTGAAAAATATAATATACCTACAATTAAAGGCCGTTGGGAATGAAGAACATGAAAAAAAATGATTATTTGGTATGTTTCGGGGAATACTATGCCCTTAACTTAAAATATAAATGAAACTCACACTTCAATATATATATATATATATATATATATATATAACCAAAATTGATATAAATACAACATAATCTTAGTATTATATACACCTGACTCTCTCTCTCTCTCTCTCTCTCTATATATATATATATATATATATATATATATATATATATATATATAAGTCAAGAGTAAGGAAATGAATCCGACTGTATAAGTATAGATAAAAGGATATGAAAACACACAATGCCGTTAAAATTAAAATATTTTATATCATTTTCATAGCTAATATTGAACAATATTTCGATTCATAAAAATCACCATCAGAGCTTATTTTTAAACCGGAATAATTATTTTCAGCTTCTCTCTCGATGAGTCCGGAGAGAGAGAGAGAGAGAGAGAGAGAGAGAGAGAGAGAGAGAGAGAGAGAGAGAGAGACTAATAGAAGAAAATACCATATATATAGCCAAAAAGAAGGAAAATACTTAAAATCCTCCTAATTTAAAAAATCAATTAATTCTTAAACTTTTAAGTAACTTTCACTAATAATTCATTTATAAAGGGATTTTTTTTCTGAAAGTCACAACCCAACTTCTTTTATTTACTTTTTAATTTCCGGAAAAAAGGGGATTGTTGTGAAACTTTGTATTTTTATATATCTTATAAAGTTAAGCGCCCGAAAATTTTAATCAACAGAAAATATTTAAAAAATTGATATAGAACTTATACATTGTTCCTTTTTTAAAGTTTTATTTCTTAGAAGTTTATTCTTTTTTCTAGAGGACACTATACATTCAAAAATGGATGTTATTAGGTATTATTTATTACCAAAATCTACAAGATCCAAACGCTGTAAACAAAAATAGTAATATGTAGAAAAATAGCAATATGTTAAAAAATAAATATGATCCTAATATATATTTATGCAATTTTATTTTTAGTTACAAAAACTGTAGTGAAAATTAAATCTCTCTCTCTCTCTCTCTCTCTCTCTCTCTCTATCTATCTATCTATCTCAGTGTTGCTATCTATCTATCTATCTATCTATCTATCTCAGTATTGCTATCTATCTATCTATCTATCTCAGTGTTGCTGTCTATCTATCTATCTCAGTGTTGCTATCTATCTATCTATCTATCTATCTCAGTGTTGCTATCTATCTATCTATCTCAGTGTTGCTATCTATCTATCTATCTATCTATCTATGTAACTCAGTGTTGCTATCTATCTATCTATCTATCTATCTCAGTGTTGCTATCTATCTATCTATCTATCTATCTATCTATCTATCTATCTCAGTGTTGCTATCTATCTATCTATCTATCTCAGTGTTGCTATCTATCTATCTATCTATCTATCTATCTCAGTGTTGCTATCTATCTATCTATCTCAGTATTGCTATCTATCTATCTATCTATCTATCTCAGTGTTGCTATCTAACTATCTATCTATCTCAGTGTTGCTATCTATCTATCAATCTATCTCAGTGTTGCTATCTATCTATCTATCTATCTATATCAGTGTTGCTATCTATCTATCTATCTATCTGTTTGCTATCTATCTATCTATGTAACTCAGTCTTGCTATCTATCTATCTATCTATCTATCTCAGTGTTGCTATCTATCTATCTATCTATCTCAGTGTTGCTATCTATCTATCTCAGTGTTGCTATCTATCTATCTATCTATCTCAGTATTGCTATCTATCTATCTCAGTGTTGCTATCTTTCTATCTATCTATCTCAGTGTTGCTATCTATCTATCTATCTATCTGTCTGTCTCAGTGTTGCTATCTATCTATCTATCTATCTATTTCAGTGTTGCTATCTATCTATCTATCTATTTCAGTGTTGCTATCTATCTATCTATTTATCTATCTATATATATATATATATATATATTATATATATATATATATATATCAGTGTTGCTATCTATCTATCTATTTATCTATCTATCTATCTCAGTGTTGCTATCTATCTATCTCAGTGTTGCTATCTATCTATCTCAGTGTTGCTATCTATCTATCTATCTCATTGTTGCTATCTATCTATCTATCTATCTCAGTGTTGCTATATATCTATCTATCTATCTATCTCAGTATTGCTATCTATCTATATAAAGTTAAGTGCTCTAAAAATTGAAATCAACATTTTTTTTTAAATCAACATGTCCTATAGGAAATTTTCCCTGAGTTGCAACAACATTGCAAACTTATACATTGTTTATTTTTGAAAGCTTTAGTTGTTTATTGCAATAAAAATATACTGTATATATTTTGGGGATGTGAAAAAAATATCCGCCCAAAATATTTTCTTTTTCAGATTTATTTTCAATTTTTAATATAAATACATTAATGGTTTTAAAATGTTAAACCCCGCTTAAGAAATTGACCTTGTGTCACATCCTACTCGTGCGGAGGGGTTGGTAAATAAATTCTTTATTTATTACATTTTTACATGGAACTTTTTGAAACGTTACTCAATAAAAATGGTTGACTATTCGAAAAATGTAATGTTTATCTATATCCACCCTGTAAGAGAATGTGTTAATAGAATTTTGAAATTCTTCTTTAATGCTGGGGTTCCAAATTGAAGGACTCAAAGGGGGCCATTACATCCCTAGGGGAAAGGCACAAGGGGGCTAAAAGTGAGTGATGGTAGGGGGTGATTCCCACCAGATATAACGCTAATCTGCCTTTTTTTTTCTTTCGTCAAAGTAAATACGCATATAATAGGAAGTGGGATAGGTCAATTAGTACAAAATATTGGGATGCAGATTTTCCGTTTCAAATTTTCCTAGATGGAATTTTGGTAATTTATAAGGAAGTGCGTCCCGGTCTCCTGCCTCAAGAGTTGCTGCCCGGTGACTATTAGAATAACGACCCAGCTCAGTCTATTCAAAACAAAATAATGAGAGAGAGAGAGAGAGAGAGAGAGAGAGAGAGAGAGAGAGAGAGAGAGAGAGAGAGAGAGAGAGAGAGAGAGAGAGAGAGAGAGAATAATGGAAAGTATATAGAGAAAAGGGCCGGTTTAACTCAGTCGGCAGAGCACCCCGTAATTTATGAGGAAGTGCGTCCTGGTCTGCTGCCTCAAAAATTGCTACCCGGTGACTATTAAAATACTGACCCCCATCTTAATCTATCTATCTATCTATCTCAATTTGTTCATATTATCTATATTACTTTAAATATTAAGATTTTATTTTATTCATGTTTGTTTAATGTCTTGTTTTTAGTTTAGAATAAACAAGAATTACGACAAAAAAGAAGCGACCCCCCCCCCAAATACATTTACTTGTCGAAAATATCTATCTATCTATCTCCATTTGTTCGTATCTATCTATATTATTTTGTTTGTTTATCTATCTATCTATCTATCTCAGTCTATTCAAAACTATATATCCATCTTCATATCTAAACAAGAATTACGACAAATTACGATAAATAAACAAGAATTACGACGAGCTGGGGTTGTTATTTGGATAGTCACCGGGTAGCGTTTTGAGGCGGGAGACCGGGACGCACTTCCCCATAAATCACTGGAATTTTTACTAAGCTAATTCATCACCAACCCTTTTTTTCACTTTTGATAAATTCCATTTTTTATTTTGTACTAGAAGCGGCTGCCCAGCATCGCCATGGTAGAGGAGGATTTTTTTATTTGTCAGTCCCGCTATACATTATCACTGAATCGTAAGTTGGATTCTCGTAGGATGTCCCATTAAATTCCCCACGTAAAAAAAGATCCTGCATTGATCTAGCCACACTGAAAAGAAACGTTAATGTCTAATATTCAAAATATTGAATGCAAAAAAAAAAAATTCCATTATGTTACCATTTAAATTTTATTTTTTAAATCCTTTTTCACAAATATAAATCAAATCTTTATTATTTTTGCTCAAAAAGCAAGATCTGGTGATAGTAAATGTTTACCTATATTTACTTTGTCATTGATTGTTTTAATTTTGTAGTTTCCACCGGACATACATACACACAAACTGCCCTTATATATGTATATATTTCCTTTTTGTGGGGGGTATCATTTTGTTGGATTTCATGAGTAAATAGTAGTAAAATGTATAATAAATATGATTAAAACAAAAGCAAAATTTAAAGGTTTTATCACACTAAATAGATTAGCAGATATAATGCATTTTTCTAACAATTGGCTCGAAAACATTTCCTATGATTTTCTTTTTGTATGCGAATTCTTTCTATTTTATTGTATTTCATGAGGATCTCACAGTAAACTGTATAATAAATCTTCTTATTATAATGAAGATTGCGAGTTTTTCTGTCTGTAACCGAAACTCTATCAATACTCAAGTCACAGTTCCCTTAGTTATTGACATCACATTCTCCATTATTTTATTTTAATTTTAACCTCAGTTATTAATAAAATTGTTTAACATTATTAATACTGTTGACCATATGAACATACTAACAACATGCAATTATATTTATATATACAACAAAATAGCGGTTTACAGTGTGAACGGGAAGGCTAATTTGCATATTAATATTAAAAATGTTATTTTAATAAATATGTGCTTAGTATTATTGATTTCTAACTGTTTGGTTTTATTCTAATGAATATAAGCAAAAATCTCTTCACTGAATCTTAAAAGAAATCCATTAACAAAAAAAAAAAACTAATTTTATTCTTTACTTCCTATTTTAACTAAATACGTGAAATGGAAAAAATAACAATGAAAGACGAGAGTGATGGAAGAGTAAGTTTCAGTTGTTCTATTTTTCAATTATATCCCCCTCTGTTTCAAATCTTTTTATCTGCATTCTTATTTAGTTTCCTTAGCCTTTCTAATTTAATACGATATTTTATTACATTAAAACTTAAATACTTGCACCCGACAAAGGGTGCATATATTTGCTAGTATTATTAAAACAGAGAAAACTAAAGCAAAATTCAAGGTTTTATCACATTTAAAGAAATAGCAAATATAATTTCTGTTTAGTATTATTTGGATTATTCAGTCTATTGTCCTCATCTTTATTATTATCTAGACAACGTTTCAGCCGATGGTCCCTCCGATTTTCTTCAATTATTTCTTGTTGGACTCGGGAGCCGTCTTGAACTCGGGAACAGCCGGAGTGCACATCAGCCGAAACATTGTACATCTAACAATAAAGATGAGGACAATAGTTCAAATAATCCAAATAATACGAATTATCAAGCCTCATCTCAAAAATTCAGAGAAAGAATTTCTGTTTAATAAACAATTTGCTTTCAAACATTTTTCTATGATTTTCTATTTGTATGTGAGTTCTGTCATCTCAGGTACACCTTCCCCATGCCAATATGAGTTGACAAATCTATTTATTCTTACGTTATTAAACAAAACAAATTCCCTCACACTCGCGGTATAATGTTTAGCAAGCTAGTTTCGCAAGTCCATTGCTACTGAAAAGCGAGTCGAACACTCGTTTGATGACCCATACTTAAATCTTTGTGGCAAGTCCTACCCGTGGTTAAGGGGTTAGGTAAACATATTTTTCAGTCACCCTCTCCAGCACAATAAATCTTTGATACAAGCCGATGTAAATTTCACTACCGTTTTTATTAAGATTTTTTTTTTATAAATGTATATAAAATTGGATACATATTTATACTTTTCGCCTTTTGATCTTGAAGTAAATGCGATTGAAATATCAAAGTACATTCGACCCTTCTCTGGGGAGAAACAGGGTTATGGGCGAGGGACGGATTACCAAGTTTTAGCAATATATTAGTCACCAATATTGTTCTTCTGCGTTCTATAGAAAAGTGCTTTACAGACCACATGTGGCCCCACAGATAACAATTTTGTAAAATTATTTTCTCTCAAATAAAAAAAGACCTATAGTTTATATATATACACGGTGTTCGGGACAAATTTGACACACATATATATATATATATATTCTACTTTTTGTTTTTTGAGAAGTGCAATTTCAAAAGTGAATTGATACCCATCTGATGAGACTGAATTTTGGGGAGCTATATTAAATCAACTTAGATTTATATAGGCCCCAATTTTGGTCGAAATAAATTTATTATGGAATTACGGTGTTGAGTTCTTCCTTCCTTTCTATGATAAATATTGCTCTGTATATAATCTAAAAAGTTTATTATACATTGAGATTGAGCTTTCTTTAGTGATTTAAAGATTCGCTGTATTTATACATACTGGATCATACAACAATAATACAGTGTATCTTAGCAATCACATATAGAATCATCCCTTACTACCAAGTTTTGGATAAATCTCATATATATATATATATATATATATATATATATATAGTTCTCCTTAGGATAGAGGTATTGACGCACACTACGCACCACTTAAAAGCTTGGACCCTTCTTTATTCATATACGAGACGACAGATAGAATGAATGACTGGAACCCACCTGAATCATGAAAAAGAATAACTTGTATCATAATAATCTGCGCTGGCCCTCAAAATAAGGAGATTATGGCTGCTGCCCAATGCTCCCTGAACACTGTAAAAACAACCAGACATGAACTGGAGAATTGTAATGGAGACTACGAGGCTGTGGCTAGAAGAAAGCAACTTAACAGACGATCTGATTGCGTTCGTACAGCAGAATTCCTCGAAAATCTGCAGAAAAAAGTGTTGGAGGACCCTGGCATTGGAATTCGGGCTTTGTCACGTGAATTGAATGTTTCAGCCTCTACCATGAAGCTTTCACTCAATGAAGACCCTCGCTGCTACGCATACAAGCGTCGCCGAGGTCAACTGCTCCCAGAAAAGGCCCGTGAAAATCGTTTGACAAAGGCGAAGAAACTTCTGAGCAAAGTGAAACATCCTGTTGAAGCTCAAATAATCTGGTTCTTTTCCGATGAGAAAAACTTTTGCCAAGATTAAAAGCACAACACGCAGAATAACAGATGGCTTGCATACAGTCCAAAAATGGTTATTGGCGAATTTTTACTACACCAGTCACAATGTTTGGCCTGCGAACTACCCAGATCTTAGCCCCATGGATTATTATGTATGAGGCACTGTTGAGAAAGACACCAATCGCCGTGCCAGTACTACAAAAGCCCAGTTAATCGACAGAATTAAGGTAGTTTTTGGGACCCTTCCCAGAGAAACTGTAACATCAGCTTGCTCCAGGTTCCGGAGTAGGATTGAGGCTGTGATCGACGCTAATGGCGGTTATTTTGAGTGAAACTTGTTGACAGTAGCAAAATTTCGGTACCTGTTGAATTTCTTTACAATTCATTAAATTTTGTAGTGAACAAGCACTTTTTCTTTTTCCTTATGAAACTGTCAAATTTATCCCGAAAACCCTGTATATATATATATATATATATATATATATATATGTGTGTGTGTGTGTGTGTGTGTGTGAGTCTGTCCGAGCGAGTACCGCTTCAATGTTGAAGCAGTATTTTCAGTAATCTACCCAAGGGTGCTCAATACTTATATATTAATTAAATATTAAATATCCCGTGTAGTATAGTGAGAAATTTGAAAAAAACACAGGTTTAAATAAAATGAGTGCTAAATTTATTAGCCGACGCTGCAGTGTTTCGATCTGTTAAGTAGATCTTCTTCAAGGTTTTTGTTGATATAAGGAAAAGTTTTTTAAAAATTATCACAGAATAATGAGGAAGACTGTGATAGTCCTTGTTTATCAATCTGTTTAAAAATTGAAATTTGAAAAGAACGCTGGAAAAGGTAGACGGTTTGAAATATGACGTCAAATATTCTTCTTTTATGGTGTGTGTGTGAGTGTGTGAGTGTGTGTGTGTTTGTGTGTGTGTGTGTGCACGCGCGCATGTATCGAAAAATGACATTGAGCATTTTTCTAGGTGTTTTGTGTGTGTGTGTGTGTGTGCGCGCGTGCGAAAGTTATTTTTTACGAATATATATATATATATATATATATATAATATATATATATATATATATATATATATAAGTTAGGGTAATGTAGACATGAAATCAACGCTGCTTGGTAACTATCAGCTTCTCATATATATATATATATATATATATAATTTAAAAAGGTACTAAAGGTTAATCCACGTACCCGAGCGGTTGGTAATTGCGCCGTTACCAAGAAGTAGATATATCCGGGTGACCCAAATTCTGACCTGTGAATCCCTAATTCTACAAATCTCTTTAATATAAAATGTTGCCATCTGTTATTTACCAACCTATTAGGCTGTTAAAAAAAACAGGTAACAACAGGCTCGGGCTTTTTAGGGTTAATAATAGGTAATACATACATTTACCCAACCCCTCCTCCACAATCAGGATATGACACAAGGTTGATTTTTTAAGAGGAGTTTAACAGCTTTAGAATTCGGAATTTTCTTTGTCATAACAAGGTAAAAGAGTAGGGTGTGACACAAGGTCAATTACTTAAGCGGGGTTTAACAGGTTTCAATTCGGAGTTTTCCTTCTCCCAGGCCGGTTGCCATGCCATGGTAAAACAACCCTGTCCGCCCTACTATTTACCCATAGTAAGAGGGAGAATAGTTGGAGTCGTAATTTTCCTTATGGTAAGGCGTCACATCGTAGTGTATTGGTTAGCAAGTTAGTCTCGTAGATCCATTACAACTGAATATCGAGTTCGATCCTTGCTTGATGCCCCATACTTGCAAACTTGAATCACATCCTACTTGGGACGAACAGGTTGAATAAATGCCTACCTTTCCCAATGATATTAGCGCTCTGTGAAATGCAAACAGGATTTGAACTCGGGGTGCCGTGTCTATTTCCTGCGATGATAACCATTACATTACGAGCGCCTCGATAGAATAAAGGATGTATACACAAGGTTACTAAAAATGTTATCACTTTTGTCACACCTCACTTCAAATAATTCAGGAGACAGCATCGTTTTATGACCTACAATTAAAAGGGGGATGTGACACAATAACGACTAAACCTAAGGCTTAAAATTAAGGTATTTAATACCATATCAACTTTTTTTCTTCTTCAAAATCCAGTTAATTAAACATTACATAAACTAATTTTCGTTGAATTAAATTTCACAAGTACCTAGTTAATTTAACAGGTGCCTAGTTAATTTTAGTAAGAATTTTAGGCTGAACTTGCACAAAGGTGTCAAAATTAAGGTGACCCAGAAAAAAACAGAACCCACAAATTTTGTAATAAAACTGTTAATTTTGAAACCTGACAATTTGAATTGATGTCGCCGGGTTTTGTAGGAATACTTCAATAACATACACACAATGCCTCCATAAGATTCTTATAAGCTTCTTAGTCAGAGGTAAATATACCCACCCACACGCACACAGAGAAAATATTACACAAGCACTGTAACATATTCATGCGCTCAAACAAACGTACACCAGTCATAGGCGTATGATCACGTGTACGCGCGCCTACTCAACTGCACACGGTTGAAATGAAGCTCAGAAAATATATTGAGAACAATACGTCACCCAATTATGAAACGACTTGCAATGTAGAAATCTAACCTGTATATGTTAGCCCAACCACTCCCACGTTGAGAATACACTCCCTCTTTCTCTCCCTTTTCTCTCTCACTCTCTGTCTCTCTCTCTTTTACAATCACTCACTTACCCTCTCTTTCTCTCTCTTTCTCTCTCTTTCCGATTTCCCTTCTCTCACTGTTTTCTCTGTTTTTCTCCCCCTACACATACTGTCCACTCATTAACTGTAGCCCAACTCTGAAGTCCGGCACTAGAAATGTCGGCCTCCATTGACGTCGTTGGCCATCTAATGACGTAAGTTAATGATTGACCAATGAAAACCTTGCACCTCTTTCATGAACGCGCAATTAGTGGTAAGAAACTCTTGACACAATTCGAAAGAGCGTTCCAAAAGGGTAAACAAATTTTGCGCCAAATTTAGTTCTTAACAGTTAACTTAGTTTTTTTTCGTATTTTTTTTTTGTCTGACCGCAAGTCTAATGGTGGATTGTTACCGTGGAAAGGATCAAATTTCAAGTTATTAAGGATCGTTATCAAATACACGTAATGCCTAATAGTCGTCTGGTTTTTTTTTTTTTGCTTTTTTACATCGATCATTCTGTCCTGTTGTCGAGACTTAGAATGCTCTGACTGTAACCCATGCTGAGGGATAAGGGAGCATTCCCAAAAGGGGTTTACTATACTAGTCAAGCTCCAGTTCTGGATAATATGGGGGGGGGTGTAGTGTACCACATTCATTGCCATTACTCCCATGTCCACCCTGATTCTTAGTGGTAGTTCCTGTAAGGGTCTCATCAATGACTCAAATATAGATGCTCTTTCAATATGTGATCTACCGAAGTGTTGTGATCTACTATTTATCTACTATTCATGGCATGTGATCTACTAGGAAAAAAGAAGACAGGGTTAGGGTTAAGGTTTAGGGTTAGTTTAATGGGTAAATAATCGGTAGTTAACGGGTAGAGACAACGTCGTCTCCGATGGTTGGGTCATGTACGTCGGATGGATGATGGACGAATCCCGAAAGACATCCTGTATGGAGAGCTAACATCTGGTAAAGGACAGATTGGTCGCCCCCTACTGCGATTCAAGGATGTCTGCAAAAATGATCTCAGGTGCTTTGGCATTGTCCCTTCCAGTTGGGAAAATTTGGCTCAAGACCGCCCTCGGTGGCGGCAGAATCTCCATAGAGGCCTGTACACGTCAGAATTCACCCTGATACAACATCATGAAGCTAAGAGGTCCATAAGAAAGCAACGGCAACAAAGCATCGGACATCATCATCTACAGAGACAACCTACAAATGCAAAATCTGTGGTCGAGAATGTTTCTCAAACATCGGACTTGATAGTCACAGGAGGCGCTGCAACTTCAGGGGCACATAAAAACTTTTATCATAGTCTTTCGAGACTGAATTGCCAATGATGATGATGATGATGAATGATGATGAATCGGTAGTTAATGGGTAGATCCCATGTTAGAATATAAACAACTCGGTAGATCACATATTGGATTAGAAACCATTCGGTAGATCACATATTGGAGAAGCACTCAAATATATATGTTTAAGAATTATTCGTATTCAATATTTTCGCGTACAACAAACAAACAAACAAACAAAAAAAAACAACTCTTAAAAAACGACTACACAAGAAATATAAATATGAACGTAAAATGAACTCGGTTCTATAATGAAATAAAATAACCCAAGAGTGGTTGACATGCCGTTAAAATCAATTAATACATTAATGAATTTATACAAGGGGGAGGTGTCGTAGGGAGCTGAAGAGAACAATCTGTTGTTTTTCTATTTCTCTGAATTTTTTAGATGAGACTTGATAATTAATATTATTTGTACTAGCAAATATATGCACCCTACGGGTGCAAGTATTTAAGTTTTAATGTAATAAAATATTATATTAAGTTAGAGAGGCTAATGAAACTAAATGGGAAATGCAGATAAAAAGATTTGAAACAGAGGGAGTATAATCGAAAAATAGACCAACTGAAACTTACTCTTCCATCACTCTCGTCTTTCATTGTTATTTTTTCTAATTTAAGTATTTAGTTAAAAGAGGAAGTAAATAATAAAATGACAGTTCTTGTTTCTTGTTAATTTAAGATTCATTGAAGAGATTTCTTATTATATCCATTAAAATAAAACCAAACAGTTAGAAATCAATAATACTAAGCACATATTTAATAAAATCACATTTTTAATATCAATATGCAAATTAACCTTCCCGTTCCCACAGTAAACCGCTATTTTGTTGTATATATAAATATAATTGCATGTTGTTAGAATGTACATATGGTTAACAGTATTAATAATGTAAAACAATTTTATTAATAATTGAGGTTTAAATAAAAATAAAATCATTGGGAATATGATGTCAATAATTAAGGGAATAGTGATATGAGTAGTAATATAGTTTCGGTTACAGACAGAAAAGTACACAATCTCCATTATAATAAGATTATTCGGACTATTATCCTCATCTTCATTGTTACCTGTACAACGTTTCGGCCGATATGCCCTCCGGATGGCTCCCTATTACGACAAGGTTCTCGTTTACCTTAAGAAGGTTCCCGAGTCCGGGATGGTTCCCGAGTCCGAGAATGTTCCCTAGTCCAACAAGAAATACTTGAAGAATGCCGGAGGGCACATCGATCGAAATGTTGTACAGATAACAATGAAGATGAGGACAATAGTCCGAATAATACAAATAATACTATTGTTTTTCTATACGTTTGTTTTCTTGAGCTATCATGTAAGTATTTTAGGGGGCTAGAGTTCTATCCCCATTCACCCAAGTTTTGAATTGTGTGCTTTTCCTTCTCTTAGACCGGTTCTTTCGGGTAAATAGCCCTGTCTGCCCTACTATTTACCAACCCTTCATTGCCAATAGTTACAGGTTCACAATAACCAGGAGTGGTAGTGCCTGTCAAACGTTCCATCTATGGGTCAAATAAGTAAGTAAAGTCGGCGGGGTGGCCTAAAGTCGTTATCAGTTATACAGTGAGGAAGTCTATCCCCTTTTCATTAGCGCTAGACCAAGGATATTATTATAGCGTCCGGTGTGGAGCGCCACACCTACCACCAGTTTACCACACACTTTACCAGTTTACTACACACTTTACCAGTTTACCACCACTTTATCGTACAGATCCCTGTGCTACTCATACGCTGAGTTGGCGAGAGCCGGTATTGAACCAGGAACCTTGTGATTCCTTAATGGACGCTCTACCGACTGGGCTAAACTGGCATTGAATCGTATTCGATGTAATCATGTGCAAACATAAAATGAAACTAAAAACAAAAACTCTTAAGAAACAACTACACAAAAAGACGTAAATATGAACGTACAATGAACACGATTCTCTAACCTCAAAGCATAAAATAACCCGAGACGTGAAAATCAATTTGGGTAATTCTATGTCAAATCATCTAGTAAAAAGTAAAATTGTCACCCGCCCCCTTCAATTTTTTAAATTTTTTCCAGGTGTGGACTATCTTAACATTAGACGATCCCCTAAATTTGAGCATCCAATTCTAAAAATTGGCAGAGTTATGTCGATTTTTAGCTCTCCAAATTTGGTAGGGTTGGCGAAAAATGGCGTCTTTTTGTAATTTATTTTCGTCTGTAAAATGAGTACTAGAGCTTCCCTACTACTAAAAATTGGTTTATAAAATGCTATCAAAAAGGTTTTAAGTCAACCAATTATAAGTTATTGATGATTTCTGATTTTTTCCTAGCAAGATCAATATCCTGATGTGACACTGCATCTATGACAAAAATTTTTCTATTATTATTTCATATACATTGAACATTAAAGATAGTTTGATATCTGCTCAGAACCGAAGCTACAACATCAGTTAACATTTTGCAAATCAGAAATCATTAATAACTTAAAATTGATTGACTTTAATACTTTTTTGACAGTATTTTTTAATTCCTTGGGCTAAAATGCTCTTAGAAACCAACTTTTAGGAAGCTCTATGAGTTATGTTGATTTTTAGAATCTACTAATCTCCGCCGATTTTTGGAATTGGAAACTCAAATTTTGGGGATTGGCTAACTTTACTATATTCCACACATGGACAAAATTTCAGAAAAATTGAAGGGAGTGGATGACATGGCCTGGATGATTCGACATGGAATTACCTATTTACTATTTACCCATATCTGGAGAATGGGAAAAGAAAAATTTATGCACTTACCAATGCAAACAGCTTCGTCAGGATTTGAATTCTGTGTGTGTATGTATATATATAGTCATCCGCAGACACTATGTTTAGACGCATCACGTCTCTTCGGTGTGGCTAGGTATTAGCAGGTTACCTCTAGCCGGGATTGATTAATCATCGGTCAGACTTCTTTACTACTCGACCATCAGCACCTATAGACTGGAACGAGGATTTTAACTGATAAATACATATATATGTGTATATATAAAGGTCGCCTGAGAGTGTTCCATCCGTTTTATAGGAGAGCGTTGCCTTTAAGATTAATCTGTGGTCGTCAGCAAAATGTCATATAAAACTTTGTAGGTTATTTAATGCCAAAGTCATACTTGTAGAATAAAAATAGTCGTACTATTTAACCCATAGAAGGGGGATGTGTGGTTTTTATACCTTCCCTAAGGGTATTTGTTCGAAAGTAAATGTTATTGCGTGACTGGAGTTTGAATTTGCTTACCACGATGTCGCAGTCCTGCACATCATGAATCTCTGGATTTAAAATTCGGCTTAACTTGCACAAAGGTGTCAAAATTAGGGTGACCCAGAAAAAACAGGACCCAAATTATTTATTCATTTTCCTATTAAACTAACCTTAAACCCCAATCCCAACCCTAACCCTAACCTCTAAGCCTAAGCCCTAATCCTAACTCTAAACCCCCTAGTTAAAATCATCAGTTTTATTACAAAATTTGTGTTCTGTTTTTTCTGGGTCACCGGTATACAAGGTGACCCAGAAAAAACAGAACCCAAATTATTTATTCATTTTCCCATTAAACTAACCCTAAACCCTAAACCCCAACCCTAACCCTAATCCTAACCCTAAACCCCAACCCTAACCCTAATCCTAACTCTAACCCTAACCCTAAGCCTAAACCCTAACCCTAGACCCCCATAGTGCTACTCATACACTAAATTGGCGAGGGTCGGTATCGAACCAGAAACCTTGTGATTCAATGAAATCAGATTATCTATTGAGGGACACAAGCGAGAGGTAAATTATTACAGAACTTTTATTCAAAAAATCTACCTTAGTGAATTTACAAAGGAGGATTAGGATAATCTTTAATACGAGAGTGTTTCCGGTCATATGATTAGGGTGTTTTTAATGCTAGGAAAATACTCTCTTGAGGATAACGTCATTTACTGTCGTCCATGCTTCGCCTGTCATGATGGGATTTGTTGGTTGGGTTTATAGCATGTCAACACTTGTTGGGTTATTTTATACCTAGAGAAGTTTTGTTATATTAATTTAGATGGGTATTCAATTTTTTTAACTCACATTTTTCTATTTAACCCAAAGATGAGTTAGTTGGTTGATTGGTTGGTTGGATTTTATGGCATGTCAACCCTTGTTGGGTTATTTTATACCCGGAAAAGTTTTGTTATATTAATTCTAGATGGGTATTCAATTTTTTTAACTCACTTTTTCTACTCTTGTTGGGTTATTTTATACCCAAATAAGTTTTTTTTTTTGTTTTATTCCTAGTAAAAGTTAATTATAATTATGATTGATTTTAACAGCATGTCAACCCGTCAAGGGTTATTTATGCCTAAACATTAGGAAACTACGTTCATTGTATATTTATATTTATATATTCTGGGAATCATT
The DNA here is from genome assembly GCA_023376005.1 of Doryteuthis pealeii. Taxonomy (NCBI): domain Eukaryota; kingdom Metazoa; phylum Mollusca; class Cephalopoda; order Myopsida; family Loliginidae; genus Doryteuthis; species Doryteuthis pealeii. Next base: position 88,922,777 of record CM042158.1, on the reverse strand, counting down.
TATTTGAGCCAGGATTTGGAATGCTAATGGAGAGTAGGCCTGGGAAGAGTGGCAATAAAGGGGTATTCCACAGACCCCAGAAGCGGGGCCTCACCATCAGATTCAATTTAGGGTCATACCCAGGACACCCAATTTGGGAGGAGATTCTTCTCTAATGCAGAGATACAGTCACGTGGTATTTTTCATATAGGGGGAGAGGACGGGGGAAGGATCTATTAAAGTACTTTTGACTAACGAGAAGAGAGCCCCTTTGCTTTGAATTCAGAGTTTTCCTTCTCCTTGAATGGTTGCCATACTAAGGTTCAAGAGTCCAGTCTACCCTACTATTTACACATAGATGAATAGTTGGATTGGTATTGTTCCCAAGGATATTAGCACTATGTGAAATACAAACAGTTCCGTCCAGGATTTGAACTTGTTTCACCGTGTCCATTTCCTACAACGGTAACCATTGCACCACACGCCTCCAAAAATATATATTCTAAGCCTGGACGACAATATTTCTTTTCATTTGTTAAATGTTATAATCAATTACTTACAAAATCTAGCCTTGGTGGGCAATTAAACTATATAATGTAAGGGAACATGATCACATCAAATACGATCCAGGGCCGGTTTGGCTCAGTCGGTAGAGCGTCCACCAATAAATCACAAGGTTCCTGGTTTGATACCAGCTCTCGCCAACTCAGCGTATGAGTAGCACTAAGTGCGGTAAAGTGGTGGTCCTAACAGACACTATCATTCTGAGTCATAGAAGACTTGGGAATAATGGCAATGAACAGATACTCCACACTCCCCAGAGCTTCAGAACTGAGATCCCACCCCTAAATACCCAGGACACTAAGACCCTCAGTCACCGCATTCTTGTATATATATGATTAAAAAGGTTGGGGGTTGCTATAAAAACAATAGGGTGGTAAAGTGTGTGGTAAAGTGGTGGTAGGTGTGGCGCTCCACGCCGGACGCTATAATAATATCCTTGGTCTAGCACTAGTGAAAAGGGATAGACTTCCTCACTGTATGACTGGTATCGACTTTAGGCCGCCTCGCCGACTTTATTTACTTATTTCACTCATAGATGGAACGTTTGGCAGACACTACCACCCCTGGTCATAGTGAACCTGGAAGTATTGGCAATGAAGGGGTGGTAAATAGTAGGGCAGACTGGGCTATTTACCCCAAAGAACCGGTCTAAGAGAAGGAAAAGCACACAATTTAAAACGAGGGTGAATGGGGATAGAACTCTCGCCCCCCCCAAAAAAAATCGTTACATAATAACTCAAGAAAACAAACGTATAAAAAAACAACAGATTGTATACTTCAGATCCCCACGACACCTCCCCCTAGTATAATTTAATTTTACTTACAAAATTTGCCTTGGTGGGCAATTAGACTATATAAGGTAAGGGAACATGTGGCCATATTCATGCTTTTTAAGCATCAAGAGCGGCCTTCCATAGCCTTGTCGAAGGTCAGTTAGTTTGTTGGTTGGCTGGGTGGTTGGTTGGGTTATTTTATGCCGGAGACACTTTTGTGTATTTAACCCATATATGAGATCCTAACAGACACTATCATTCTGGGTCATAGAGAACTTGGGCATAATGGCAATGAACATACTCCACACTCCCCAGAGCTTCAGAATTGAGATCTCACCCCTAAATGCAGTTTAACGTCATACCCAGGACACTAAGACCCTCAATCACCGCCTTATTGCACATATATGATTATAAAGGTTTGGGGGTTGTTATAAAAACAATAGGGTTATATATCATATAGGTGCTAGGGCTTGACATGACCAGCCGATTGATCTAGGAAGGCCTCTCCGACCGCTCGTCTAGGCCAAAGTGTTGCATGCTCTGGATTGCTCAGTCACTAAGATTCCGTCCTTAAACATCACAGGTCATCCCCTACAGTCAACAGGTTGTTCGATTGGAATGTCTTAAAATGGGGGGGGTAACGTCACCATCCTCAGCTGCTACAATAAATAGTGAAAACGGAATATACCAAAATCAAAAATAGAATTATGGAAAATATGAAAGATCATAAAGTGAGGACCATCTGTATAGTTATTCTCTAAGCTTGGCTTATATGTGGCATAAGGCCTGAAGTATGGAGCGCCCAGTGAGAATCGAACTCACTAACAATCGTCTACATATCTAGCCTGCTAACCATTACACTATGTGAGGTGCCCAAGGACCATCTAGATATGTTTATGTACACACAAACATCAATACGCTCGTGTATGTATATGTGTACGCATGTGCACCATATTGTGTGTGTGTGTGTGTGTGTGTGTGTGTGTGTGTGTGTGTGTGTGCGCGCGCGCGCGTGTGTGACTCGTAGCCGGTCACGTCATGAAAAGATCAGTGCTTCCTCTTCTCCCAACCACGTTCAATTCTTTCCTCTTTTTTTTCTTTTTCTTTTTGCTTTTTTTTTCTCCGGCACCTGACCTGAGTCTAAATTCTTTAGTTTATTGATGTCGAAACTATAACATATATAGATAATATATATAGATATAATATACTATAATATATATGAACTATAATATATATATACTATAATATATATAGATCCTATATAGATAGGATCAAAATTATTCCATCAAACTGGAAAGTAAGCTTCCTGTAATGAATCGATGTAAACGGGATAAATAGAGAAAGAAAGGCAGAGATACAGAGAGAGGGAGAGAGAGACAGATAGACAGACGGATAGACAGACAGACAGACAGTCAGACAGAGAGAGAAAAGAGAAAAAAGAGAGTGAGTGTGTGTGTGAAACAGAGAGAGAGAGAGAGAGTGTGTCTGAAACAGAGAGAGAAGAGAAGAGAGAGAGAGAGAAGAGAGAGAGAGAGAGAGAGAGAGAGAGAAGTGAGTCACGTGGTATGACAAATTGATTTAAATCAAAATCGCGCTGACTCCATACATATATGTATAAATATATGTATGTACGTTTTTACTCACTTGATTCACTTAGTTTTACCTCCACGTATTTTCTGTCGCACTATATATTTTATATATATATATATAATATATATATATATATATATACTAAAATGAATGTATTTTTACTCACATCTTTATGGCAGTCTCATTACTGCCAGTTTCATGTACTTAAAAATATACAATTATCAGATGAAACTTTTAAGTCTCAATGAAAGTCTCAAGTCTCATAGCAAGTCTCATCTGATGATTGTATTTTTTTTTAAGAACATGAAACTGCTAGTAATGAGACTGCCATTAAGAGGTGCGTAAACATTCATTTATTTTAAGTTTCATCCTTCTTTACTAGCCAGTATTGGGCACTGTTCTGATCTAAATAAGAAATGTTTTTAAAAAACGAATTCTTTTACAATATATATGTTAAGTTGAATAAATAAATAAATAAATAAATAAATAAAAGCCAGTATTATCTGCGTTATTCAGACTATTGTCCCCATCTTCATTGTTGTTTGTACAACGTTTCGGCCGATATACCCTCCGGCCTTCTTCAGGTATTTCTTGTCGGACTCGGGAACCTTCTTTTCGGACTCGGGAACTTTCTTGTCGTATTCGGGAGCCATCACGGAACTTTGAACCTAACCCTTTATTTAGTCCACAGGGGTATCCTGTTCTCATTCCGCTAACCATAGCTGGGGTAGGAGTTGTGTTAATTAATTATTTTTCTAACTGCTTTCACTCAGGATTGAACTCGGGTTCCAGAGATAACTGTCACTTAGAATGTCTTAATCTAACTGCCTTATCCACTCGCCATGTGCCAATTGGACAACGTTGTACAAATAACAATGAAGATGGGGGACAATAGTCCGAATAACGCATATCTTATTATAATGGAGATTGTATGTTTTTCTGTCTGTAACCGAAACTATATTATTACTCTGCTCACAATTTCCTTAATTATTTACATCACATTTTCCATGATTTCATTTTTATTTAAACCTCAATAACTAATAAAACTGTTTGATATTATTAGTACTGTTGGCTTTACCTAAATAATAATACCATGCAATTGTATTTATATATATACAACAAAATAGCGGTTTACAGTGTAAACGGTAAAGCTAATTTGCATATTGATATTAAAAACTTGATTTTAATAAATATGTGCTTAATATTATTAATTTCTAATTGTTTGGTTTTATCTTAATAAATATGAGCAAAATTCTCGTGGATAAATCTTAAAAGAAATCCATTAACAAGAAGAAATAACTAATTTTATTCTTTACTTCCTTTATTAACTAAATAGTTAAATTAGGAAAATTTAGCAATGACTAACGGAAGTGATGGAAGAGTAAGTTTCGGTTGTTCTATTTTCCGATTATACTCCCCTCTGTTTTAAATATTTTTATCTGCATTCTTATTTAGTTTAATTAGCCTTTCTGATTTAATCTAATATTTTATTACTTTTAAACTTAAATACTTGCACCCGGAGGGTGCATATATTTGCTAGTAATACTAATCTTCAAGCCTCATTTCAAACATTCAGAGAAATAAAAGCCAATAAGATAAAGGGGGTATCTAGTGTGAATTTGGAATGACTGATCTAGCAGTGAATTTTTAAAAAATAAATGGATATTACCAAAATGACCAAAAGCACTAGAACCAGGATCATACGGCTCGTCCAATGAGAAAAAAAAATAGATATTTCATAATAAAAATCCTACGGTCCACAAAATGGTTTGAATTTTTTTTATTTCATCATATTAGGTACACGACACGTGTTTCGGATGCTTGAAATCCTGTTCAAGTTTTATGTGTGTATGTATACATATACAACTGTGTGATACTATAACCTCTGAACGGTACTCAAAACGAATAGGAAAGAAAAAGAGAAACACACATACACACACACACTCTCTCTCTCTCTCTCTCTCTCTCTCTCTCTCTCTCTCTCTCTCTCTCTCTCTCTCTCTCTCACACACACACACATTAGTTGAATTTGAAATAAGCAACAGATAAAAGGCATTTTCGTCTTAGCTCTGATGAAAGATTGAAATGAAATTTAACCAATATTAAAATATTTGAAAATTTAAATTAATGATAAAATGAAGTTCCTTCTTTTAATAATCAAAATAAAATGAAAATGTTTTTTTTTATAATTCTTTAATTTAATAATTGGATTCATTTGTATTTAATTTGTTTGAAATTAGATCAATTATATACTAAAATAAATGGGTGCACTTACAATATGTGATCAATCGAAGGTTTGTGATCTACTAGGAAAAAAGAAGACAGGGTTAGGGTTAGGGTTTAGGGTTTTAAAATGAAGAATAGAAATAGGCGTTATTTATTATTTTGATTTTCATTAAAAGCTAAAAATGAAAATAGCGCGATTAATTTCATCAACAGCAGACTATATTAAATATTTCTACCTTCATTTGAACGGAAAAATATGCAACTAAAAGCTTTTAAAACTTGACAGCAATTCAATACTTTCAGTCACTAAATAGTAATTTATTCTTAATATATTTGTGAATATTTGTTTTGGAAATTTAAACATTTCTATTGATTGAAATTTCAAGAATAAATTATCTCCTGTATTTCAACAGTTCTTCTTCTTCTTCTTCTTCTTCTTCTTCCTCTTCTTCTTTTTCTTCTAAAAACAAATAAAGGGCACAAAATATATGATTTCTTCTCAATTAAAATTAATGGAATTTATGCGTAAATGGTGAGCACCTGAATCACGGTCGCATGAGACCATGGAAAAAAACTGCCTTCAATACCATGTAATGGGTCAAACTCGTATTATATCAATAGTGTATATGTTCTATGTAGAGATTCTTTTTTTTTCTTTTTGTTAAACGTTCATGTGAGAATACAGAAAAAATGGGGAATGCCCAAGGAGACATAGTAAACAAAAATAATAAAATAATCAAACTTTTACACTAATAAGTGTTTTATAATTCGCTTGAAGCATTGTGTTTATATTGGTTTGGTGGTTGGTTTTGAAGGCTATTACAATGCAAGTGTAAATAAATTAAGGTATCTATGGTGTTGTTTGTTAACCTGTAATTTTTTATTCTTAATATTTTGAGATAAAATCTCATCAACAGAAGATTTCTGAACCTGAAGCTGTTGCTAGCGACCGTCCATTGTGTTTTGTGTCTCTCTTTCAAATTCTGTGTGTGTGAGAGAGAGAGAGAGAGAGAGAGAGAGAGAGAGGAGAGAGAGAGAGAGAGAGAGAGAGAGAGAGAGAGAGAGAGAGAGAGAGAGAATTTGGAAGATATGACACAAAACAAAATGAACGGTCGCTAGCAACAGTTTCAGTTATATTCTGTTGAAGAGATTCTATCTCGAAATATTAAGAATAAACTGGAGGTTAACAAACAACACCATAGTTACCTCATTTTTCTTTACACTTGCATTGTAATAGCCTTCAAAACCAACCAACAAACCAATATATATATATATATATATATATATATGTGTGTGTGTGTGTGTGTATGTTTGTGTATGTGTGTGGTGTGTTATGTTGTGTGTGTGTGTGGTGTGTGTATGTGTGTGTGTGTGTGTGGTGTGTGTGTGTGTGAAGAAAAGGTAGTGAATCCGACGGTATGTAGTATATTAAGAAAGATTGTAAAAACACAGGTTTAAATGAGTTGAGTGGTGAGTTTATTGGCCGACGCTGCAGTGTTTCGATCTATTAATTAGATCATCTTCAGGGCATTTGTTGGTATATGGAAGGTAATAAGAATTTTTTTATCACAGAATAACGAGAAAAGCGAGTGCTAGTCCTTGTTTATCAGTCTGTTTAAAATTTGAAGTTTGAAAAAAGGAGACGGTTTGAAATATGACGTCAAATATTCTCTTTTACAGTGTGAGTATGGGACTGTGTATGTTTTTGTATCGAAAAGAAAGCATTGCGCATTTTTTAGGTGTTGTAGTAAATGTATGTATATATATATATATATATATATATATATATATATATATATATATATATATCAATTTGTGTATATCCATTTAATTACATGGGTATCTGTAACTGCGCCTCTGTGTATTTTATGCTTTCGCATTCAACAGGCAGAAGGAAAAGATGTTTTGAAAAATCGGTCAATTTTTTTTTTATAACTTAAAATTTTTACCATATTATTCGGTTTTTCAAAAAATCTTTTCTTTCTGCCTGATGTATTGTAAAGCATGAAACCCGCAAGGCTGCAGTCAAAAATATCCATATAATTAAATATATATATATATACACTAATATAATCCAAAAGTCCAGAGAAGAAATCTTCCTTACGACACAAGAGTTTTTTTTTTAAAACCTGTCACAGTTTGAGAGTTCAATGTGTACTCTTAATGTTAGAGTCACAGAGAAAATTTATAAGTAAAGAAATAACAAAAGACTTAGAGATTTAGCGTTATAGTCTATTTCAGGGAGCTTAGACAAAGTGTCTAACTCTCCTGACTCATCAGATGCAAATGATGAATTCTTTATTACTTTAAAGGCATTTGAAAACAGATTTTTTTAAATTTATATTTATAGTCCTGTAATATGAATTCAAAACGAAAACCTTCATGCAACATCAAGGTTTTCGTTTTGAATTCATATCACAGGACTATAAATATATTTTTTTAAAAATCTGTTTTCAAATGCCTTTAAAGTAGTAGAGAATTCATCATTCACATCTGATGAGTCGGGAGAGTTAGACACTTAGTCTAAGCTCCCTGAATAGACTATAATGCTAAATCTCTAAGTCTTTTGTTATTTCTTTACTTATATATACACTAATATATATTTATTTATTATCATTATATAGCAGCTCTATCACAGATATTGAGCACCCCCTAATAATATCGCAAAATATTGACCCACCACCAACTCACCAAGTAAGATAGTGATAACCATACACGATTGCAATGTTCATATATATATATATATATATATATATAAGTAAAGAAATAATAAAAGACTTAGAGATTTAGCATTATAGTCTATTTCAGGGAGCGGAAGTGAAACTACAACATAATTTTTTTTTTGCAACATCAAGGATTTCATTTGGAATTCATATCACAGGACTATAAAATTAAAAAAAATTAAAAAATAAAAATCTGTTTTCAAATGCCTTTAAAGTAATAAAGAATTCATCATTCGCATCTGATGAGTCGGGAGAGTTAGACACTTTGTGTAAGCTCCCTGAAATAGACTATAACACTCAATCTCTAAGTCTTTTGTTATTTCTTTACTTATATATTTGCTCTGTGACTCTGTGATTAAGAGCATGCATTGAGCTCTCAAACTGCGGCAGGTTTTTTAAATAAAACTCTTGTGTCGTAAGGAAGATTTCTTCTCTGGACTTTTGGATTATATATATATATATATATATATATATATATATATATATTTTTTTTTCAAAAATATATTATATATATATATATATATATATATATATATATATATATAAAGTTTTTTTTTTTCAAAAATATATTATATATATATATATATATATATATATATATATATATATAACTTTCAAAGAAAGAAAAATTTAACAAACCGTCATCCCGTTATAATTTTTATTTCAACCAGAGTTGCTGAGGCTAAAACTAAATTATCAATTTCTTTGAGTTTCTGGTTGAAATAAAAATTATAACGGTATTACAGTTTGTTAAGTTTTTCTTTCTTTGAAAATTAAATATTGCTCAGTATAAAATCTAATTTATTGATTATTATACATTGAGCTCTCTTTAGGGATTTATTAAAATCCTTGTATGAGTATATGCTTGCACCTACAAGAGCATACAGTATGGTTGTACAGTGAGATTTCGAAAATCCCAAGTAGAATCAACCCTTAAAACCAGTCATTTGGATTACCTTATATATATATATATATATATATATATATATATATATATTAGCAAATATATACACCTTCCGGGTGCAAGTATTTAAGTTTTAATGTAATAAAATATTGTATTAAATTAGAAAGGTTAATGAAACTAAATAAGAGTGCAGAAAAGATTTATAACAGAGGGGGGTATAATCGAAAAATAGAACAACTGAAATTTACTCTTCCATCACTCTCGTCTTTCATTGTTATTTTTTCTAATTTAAGTATTTATTTAAAAGAGGAAGTAAAGAATAAAATGACAGTTATTTTTTCTTGTTAATAGATTTCATTTAAGATTTATTGAAGAGATTTTTGCTTATATTCATTAAAATAAAACCAAACAGTTAGAAATCAATAATACTAAGCACATATTTATTAAAATCACATTTCTAATATCAATATGTAAATTAGCCTTACTGTTCACACTGTAAACCGCCATTTTGTTGTATATATAAATACAATTGCATGTTATTAGTATGTAGATATGGTCAACAGTGGCTTCGGCCTCTGGACCATTGGTATAATTAACGGCGTCGATCCCAGGGGGCTCATCCCCCCAGGCAACACCTGCCCCCTCGATTTAAAGGGGCAGGGCTGGGTTTATTGACCAGTGCCTGAGGCGCCCCCTTGAGGGAGAATGCCGACGGGATCGACGCAATTTTTTCACCTGCCACTCCATGAGCTTCGGCTTGTGGGTGGTCCCACGTTAATAGGGACTTTGTGCCTGACCCGTACAAGTGGGGTACGCGGTAAATACAATGTAGATATGGTCAACAATTAATAACGTAAAACAATTTTATTAATAATTGAGGTTTAAATAAAAAATAAAATCATGGAGAATGTGATGTAAATAATAAAGGGAATTGTGACTTGTATAGTAATATAGTTTCGGTTACAGACAGACAAACCCACAATCTCCATTATAATAATAATAATAATAATAATAATAATATATATATATATATATATTATATATTTCTTTTTATTTGTTTATTCAGTCATTTTCCAGCGGAGTGCGTCTCTTCTCGGGCGGCTGCCTGGCCATGACAGCAAATGTCCCAGCCCTTTAGAAGTTTCTATGCAAATCACTAACTTTGACGCTTAAATAGACTAATGGTACCGTAATACTAATGCGAGAGTTGCGTGCGAAACCAATTTGAATTTGAAAGAGGAAAAATTGTGTCCAATTCCTCTACAACTCCAATCAGTTACTTTTCGCCATCATATTAAGGGTCACTTGGTACGGGATTTCCAACAGAAAGAAAAATGTCTTGATAACGTATACATTTTTTTTTCTTTTTTATTCTCTTTACACACACACACACACACACACAACATATATATTATTTATATATATAATATATATATATATATATATATATATATATAAACGAACGTAATAAACTTCACGCACCGGTGATAGACTAAAGAAACGCATTGCCCGTTGTCACTTTCAATGAAACGGTCTTACCGTTAAATCAGCGCTTTTAAGTAGGCTTAAATGGTTCAATAGGCACCGGTGTTAAAAGGGGGGCTAAATGTCTTGTAGAGAGTCACATTAGGTTCGTTAGTAGCATATCTGACCTAGCGCCACACACACACACACACACACACACACACACACACACACACATTTACCAACCCCTCCAATATTTACCGACCTTCAATAGGCCTCATCGTTAAAAGAGGAGCTAAATGACTAGTAGTGTCACTTTAGGTTCGTTAGTAGCATATCTGACCTCGCGCACACACACACACACACACACACACACACATGCACACACACATACATACACACACACACACACACACACACATACACACACACACATTTACCAACCCCTCCAGTATTTACCAACCTTCAATAGGCCTCATCTTTAAAAGGGGAGCTAAATGACTAGTAGTGTCACTTTAGGTTCGTTAGTAGCATATCTGACCTAGCACCACACACACACACACACACATGCACACACACACATACATACACACACACACACATACACACACACACATTTACCAACCCCTCCAGTATTTACCGACCTTCAATAGGCCTCATCTTTAAAAGGGGAGCTAAATGTCTTGTAGAGTGTCACTTTAGGTTCGTTGGTAGCATATCTGACCTAGCGCCACACACACACACACACACACACACACACACATTTACCAACCCCTCCGCACGAGTAGGGTGTCACACATAGTCAATTTCTTAAGCGGGTTTTAACAGGTTAGAATTCAGAGTTTTCCTTCTCCTACACAGTTTGCCTAACCAAGATTAAAGAGCCCAGTCCACCCTACTATTTATCCATAGCTAAAGGGAGAATAGTTGTATGCATACCTTTGTCAAGTGTATCAACGCTATCTGAAATGCAAACAGCCTCGTTCAGGATTTTAGCTCGCCTCGTCGTGACACGAGTTCAAATCCTGAACAATGGCTGTTTGCATTTAATATAGCACTAATACCCTTGGGAAAGGTATGCATTCAACTATTCTTCCTTCAGTTATGGGTAAATAGTAAGGTGGGCAGGGTTATTTAAACCTGGTATAGCAACCAGTCTATGAATATTACTTCATGAAAATTGACGTAGTATAGTGGGGGGGGCGTATCATAAATTCGGGGTGGGTATTTCATTGATTCGGGTGGGGAGCATAAGACCCTCGCAACAACCCCGTATATACTAATTAAGATTAAATAAAAGCACGTGGTGTAATGGTTATCATTGCAGGAAATGGACTCAATTACCTGAATTCTAATTCTGGACGAGGTTAATATTTACCACGTACCCCATTTGTACGGGTTATGCACAAGGCCCTATTAACGTAGGACCACCCATGAACCGAAGCTCATAGGAGTTGGGTGCAAAAAATGCGTTGATCCCGTCGGCATTTCCACCAGAATAAAATATGAATCAAAGGGGGCCATAGGTAAAAAAAAGAGTTTAAGAACCACTGGTTTAGAATTCACTGCTTGGAAAAATTATCGCTTTATCTTATGAGAGAGATCAGATTTGCATAAGCTCGATAATCTGTCTATGGCAGTCTATGCCGTTCCTGTGCTTATATTGACATCACTTTCTGTAGATGAGATATTACTACCTAGGTATGTGAACTGGTTTACTAATTTCAGAGGTTTACCATCCAGTGTAGGGATTTCTGCTGTGGACTCAGGCACCGGGTAGTAAATCCAGCCCTTTAAATCGAGGTGGCAGGTGTTGTCTGGAGGGATGCCCCCCCATGGGATCAACGATGTTAGCTTGTAAGGTCCAGGGCTGAAGCCAACGGACCCCACTGGATGAGGTTTTTTGCATTTCATATAGCGCTAATACACTTAGTATGCATCCAACTATTCTCCGTTCAGCTTTGGTTAAATAGTAGGACAGACCTGAACGAGGCTGGTTGCATTTCACTGATTTCGCTGATACTCTTGGGAAAAGTATGCATACAACTATTCTCACTTTAACAGAGGTCTGCATTCATAAATTTGATATTACTGGATGAACTAAAAAAACAATAGCAATATACCTCGAGCTTTATGCAATTGTTGAGCTTATTTTACTTGTTTTTCCAAGTTGGTATATAGTGGAATCTTGGTTTAATCATGTGCATTATTTACTAAACAAACAGATATATTGTTATATCCCAATGTAGGAATAACAAATTATAACAAAAAAGTGAAATATGTTTAACATATAACAATATTTGTTTTATTTATTCTCACTGACCGGGAATACAGTGGGATGAGTTTGGATAGAATTCAACTGTGTGTCATGTGTGTGTTCATCTCATGGGGCCAAGTCCTTGTTCGTTTTTGTCTCCCTGCTTGTCAGTGAGTATATCCGGTAGGGGGAGATAACTCTCCCTAACAACTTTGAATGTAGAATGTGGTGATTTGCAGCTCTAGTTCACAAACCTGCAACCTAATAATCAGGATTGGTACCGTTATTGTATGTGGCCTACCTTTTTGATTCTGTTATAGTATGTGGCCTACCCGGTTTCTATGTGTCCTACCTTAGTAAGAGTATATTTATAGATATAAGTAGTAGGCAATTTATTGAATCTAATTATTTTTCACATATTTTCAATTTAAAAAAATACAATTCAATCATAAGCTGTATATAGTGATTAAGAATAATTAAAAAGGATTTATCCATAATTTACATGAATCAGAGATCTATTTAATTCTAAAATATTCTAAAATTCTGAAATAGGATTAGGGTTAGGATTAGGATTAAGCTTAGGGCTAGCAGTTATTATTATAACCTTATAATATGCTTTTTATGGTAGGCTACATACTATAAGAGAGCCATGATTTCGTAGGCCACATTCAAAGGGTAGGCCACATACTATAAGGATACCTCGGGATCTCCTTAAACCCATTCGTCCCAATAAACATAATTAAAGAATAAAGGTACATTTATAGTTTACTGATTCTTTTCTCATATAAATTGTATTAAACACCGATAAATTAGTTATGTTTTTAATCTAATATTAAGTTTGGTGGTTGGTTTTGAAGGCTATCACAATGCAAGTGTAAATAAAAAATAAGGTAACTATGGTGTTGTTTGTTAACCTTTAATTTATTCTTAATATTTCGAGATAAAATCTCTTCAACAGAAGATTTATGAAAATTAAGCTGTTGCTAGCGACCGCCCATCAGTTTCAGAAATATTCTGTTGAAGAGATTTTATCTCGAAATATTAAGAATAAATCACGGGTTAACAAACAACACCATAGTTACCTTATTTTTCGTTACACTTGCATTGTGATAGCCTTCAAAACCAACCACCAAACCAATATTAACAAAGTAAAAAAACTGAAGAAATCGAGGAATGACTTCCTCACTAGAAGACCATTACTTTTAAGTTTATTATTTACTACTTTTGAGTTTTCACATCACTGGAGTCTGAGTGACAGCAAGTCTCCTCAGGTCTCCAGGACTCTTCTAAGTATTCTAGCAGATTGCAGCAGTGCAGTATTCTGGATGGTCTCTATTCTTCCTCGGATTTCCAGACTTTCCAAACCCTTTTCCAATCCTTTTGGGACCGTTCCAAGTGCACCAACTACAATTGGTATCACCTTCACTTTCATATCCCATAACATTTTCAGTTCTCTGGCAAGGTCCAGGTATTTGTCCATTTTTTCATTTATTATTATTATTATTATTATTATTATTATTATTATTATTATTTACTCCTTTTGAGTTTTCACATCAGTGTTAGCTGATGATCTTTCACTGGAGTATGAGTGACAGCAAGTCTCTCCAGGTCTCCAGGACTCTTCTGAGTATTCTGGCAGATTGCAGCAGTGCAGTGTTCTGGATGGTATCAATCCTTCCTCTGATTTCCAGACTTTCCAGACCCTTTTCCAATCCTTTTGGGACCGTTCCAAGTGCACCAACTACAATTGGTATCACTTTCACTTTCATATTCCATAATTTTTTCAGTTCTCTGGCAAGGTCCAGGTATTTGTCCATGTTTTTCATTTTCCATTAGCTTCACCCTGTGATCAGCTGGCACTGCAAAATTCACCAGTTGACAAGTTCTTTCTTTTTTGTTTATTAACACTAGGTCTGGTCTTCTTGCTGGGATAAGGGGGTCCGTTTTTATTTCAAAGTCCCAGAGAATTTTATGTGTTTCCTTCTCAAGAACAGATTCTGGTTTATGCATATACCATTTTGTTGTATGGTCAAAATTAAATTTTTTGCATAATTCCCATTATTATTATTATTATTATTATTATTATTATTATTATCTTTCAATAATTTGAAAATATATCTTTGGATTGGTTCATTTTAACGGCATGTCAACCTGTCAAGTCTTTGAGATAATGCCCCCTTGTAACCAAATACAATTTTGGTTACGGAATCATATTCATTGTACATTATATCTATAAATTCTGTAAGCTTTTTATTAAGGGTAATTTTTGCATACGGCCCAATCGAATAGGAATAATTTTTAAACAGATCAATAGGCCTAGACATGGGACCCTAACAGGTAATACCATTCTGAAGCTGAGTGGATCTAGGAATAACATGGTAATGAAGGGGTACTCCACACGATACATTCTAGGGCTGTTCTATCAGATGAACTTTAGTGTCATACCCAGGACATTTTTTTTTTGAGGTGGGATACAGTTAGTGTATATTTTAAGCACCACCAATAGGGTGGTTGTCTGAATTGGGGATCAACATGTCAGATTCTTTAAGACATTAAACATGTCAGAAAAAAAAAGAAATTAACTGTTCTCTCATAAAAGTCGCAGACACAAAACTTCCTATTTATACCCATATAATTCTAAGAATTTTAGTGTTTGTTTTTGTTTAGGGGTTTTATGTTTTGTTTTTTTTTGTTATTTATTTATTTATTTATTTATTTTGTCAGATTAATCATGATAATTACTGCATTAAGATTTTCATCGGCATAAACATGGCAGACGTCATAAGTCCAACCAGATCTCCGACCTTCTTTAACGACTCTTAACGGCCTTTTCTTACTGCGTGTTAAATAAAACGTCATTGCAAAGGGAAGAAGAAGGAGGTCATCATGAAATCAAGTCTACTCGGAAACGGTGACATGTTTTTCGCCGGCCACCGACACCCTTCTTCTCTGGCTTAGGCTGATGTGTGACACGCCGACCGCTCAAGTGGTCACTTGATAGCAGATCTGCTCAATGGATTTGGTAATGGAGACCGGAAATACTGTTTCATCGACTGGAAGAACGTTGGCCTCGGCTCGGTTTCATTGAGATTCAACATGAAAGAGACAAGTCTTTTTTTTTTTTTTTTTTTTTTTACTCATTTCTCTCCTTCAAACATAAATAAGTACTTATGTCTAGGCCGTAAGACAGAGGGCCCCCAGCCCCTCTGCCCGGGGGGTACCATAGTGTCCCTTTTTTGCGCGTGCCCACAACTGAGTAGATACTATTAATATTTTTATTTATTTATTTATTTTTTAAAGATTACTCTTATTTTTAAAAAAATCCATTACATTTACATTTTCTATAGAGCGTTCGACTAGAAACCACAAGGTTCCTAGTTCGATACCGGTTCGCGCCAACTTAGCGTATGAGTAGTACAAGGATCTGTGCGGTAAAGTAAGGAGCTGATGGTAGATGTTGCGCTCCACCTCAGACGCTAAAACAATCTCCTTGGTCTAGCATTAGTGAAAAGGGGATAGACTCCCTCGCTGATTGGCTGATATCGACTTTAGGCTACCGCGACGACTTATTGGCCCGTAGAAGTTATGATTTTATAACTTATTTAGAGGTGAAATCTCTACACTGGATGGTAAACCTCTGAAATTAGTAAAGCAATTCACATACCTAGGTAGTAATATCTCATCTACAGAAAGTGATGTCAATATAAGCATAAGAAAGGCATAGACTGCCATAGACAGATTATCGAGCTTATGCAAATCTGATCTCTCTGATAAGATAAAGCGAGAATGTTTCCAAGCAGTGAAATCTGGGTAGTAAATTTGGCTACTGATTCAGTGGTTCTCAAACTCTTTTTTTTTCTTTTTTTTTTTTTTTAACCTATGGCCCCCTTTGATTCCTATTTTATTCTGATGGACCCACCCACCTAGCCAGTCGAGGTTTAGAAGTCCTATTATATTTTTATAATTAAATATTTTTTGCTTGGCACCCCAAAAATGTTATATGGCCCCCGGTTGAGAACCACTGCTTATTCACTTTCTTTCTTTTTTTCCCGACGAGTAAAAATTGTAACTCGCACGGATTTTCTTTTTCTTTTCCATTGAGTCATTCTCTTTCACACACACACACACACATATATATATATATATATATATATATATATATATATATATATATGTGTGTGTGTATATATATATATGTATATATATATGTATATATATATCTGTATATATATATCTGTATATATATATCTGTATATATATATATATATATATATATATATATATATATATATATATGAAAGAGAATGACTCAATGGAAAAGGAAAAGAAAATCCGTGCGAGTTACAATTTTTACTCGTCGGGAAAAAAGAAAGAAACTGAATGAGCAGTGGTTCTCAACCGGGGGCCATATAACATTTTTGGGGTGCCAAGCAAAAAATATTTAATTATAAAAATATAATAGGACTTCTAAACCTCGACTGGCTATATATATATATATATATATATATATATATATGCTTAATTGGAGTCGTACCTAATTTTGAAAATTAATCAATTAATAATGAATTAGGCGGGAATACCTATTAAATGTATGGCTAAACAAATCGAGAAAAATCAATCTCTGTATGTACATTTCGGCCTATTAGGCCTCATCAGCAGAGCTATAGATCAGAAGACCGCCCTGTGCGTGATTTGAAACCGGACCGTCAAGCTGACAGGCCGATCCCATAACCCCAACACCAAACGAACT
>CM042158.1:88895547-88900547 GCA_023376005.1 Doryteuthis pealeii | reverse complement strand
ACAGGCGACAAGTTGGCATCGAATGACTTTGCGGTTAAATGACCACAAAAACAGGTAAAAGAGGAAGGAAAATTACGATTGGTTAAAAAAAAAAGACAGATCATCTGACCAAAACGGTTGCTTTATTTTTTTTATTTTTTTATTTTTTTTCACGTTTGTTCACTTGAGAAGAAAGTTTGGTGAAATGGAGACAGTGTGTGCATCTAATGAAGAGAAATCGGGCGGATGAAACGACGAGGATCGAACCAAGTGATGATCTCACCTGACCCAAGTGCCAGTGTCAAATTTGAAAGATGATCACCCTTGCAAAGAGTCTACACACCCTATCAACTGCAGAGCGACTATGAAAAAAAATCTAGGTCGATCGAGAAGGGTTACCGACTAGGTGAAAAGATCCGCCATTTTATTCTCCCCTTTCTCACTTTATTTTAGTCCGTGCAAATGACGCCCATTTTTTCCCTTCCCTTCATATCTTTGTCAACGAAAGCGGGTGATTGGTTGGGTAGGATTAATCCAGCCAAGAAAACTGGGTAATCTGAACATTAGCTACATAAATGAAAGTAACCTCCCCTTGTTTCTTTCACTCTGAGAAGCCGTGTGTTTTGGTCAGCCATCTTCATTTCATCGTAAATCAACACTGAAAATACGAATTTGTTCAAATCAATACAACTGCATGTTTTAACACGAAAATATCATAAAATGTGTTCTTAATTGTGTTTGCGCATTATTTGAAATGAACTTAATTGGTATTAAGAACACATTTTATGATATTTTCGTGTTAAAACATGCAGTTGTATTGATTCGAAAAAATTGTATTTTTAGTGTAGATTTACGATGAAATGAAAATGGCAGACTAAAACACACGGCTTCATCAAAGGAAAGAAACAAGGGGAGGTTACTCTCATTTATGTAGCTAATGTTCAGATTACCGAAAACTGTTCGTTATTATTACGCTAATGTACAAACAAATATTTTTATAATAGTGATTCGGTGTCTGTCTATAACCGAAACTACGTCACTGCTTACGTCACTATAACCTCAGGAATTGCATAAGTTTATCAACGTGTATTTAATTTATAGTCAAAATCATTAATTAATAGAATAGAATGAATCTTATTCATTGACGATGTCTATGAAAATCTGAATTAGATTTGCCTCAAAACAGCCCATGTTATTAGTGCGTTTTAAATCATGCTATAAGTTTTATATATCGCGGTTTCAATGTGTCCTACTTCAGTAAGAGTATATTTATAGATATAAGTAGTAGGCAATTTATTGAAACTAATTATTTCTCACATATATTCAATTTCAAGAAATGCAATTCAGTCATAAGCCACATATAGTAATTAAGAATAATTAAAAAAGAATTTATCCATAATTTACATGAATCAGAGATCTATTTAATTCTAAAATATTCTAAAATTCTGGGTTGGGGTTAGGGTTAGTGTTAGCTGTTATTATTATAACCTTATAATATGCTTTTTTATGGTAGGCCACATACTATAAGAGAGACATGATTTCGTAGGCCACATTCAAATAGAGGGCCACACAATATAAGAGAGATATGATTTCGTAGGCCACATTCAAAAGGTAGGCCACATAATATAATGGTACCTTTAAAATCCCACTTTAAAAAAATTAATAAAAACTGGCCTTATTTAATGACGAAATTTAATACAAAAAGTGTTCACACATTTATATGGTTTCAATTATTTCTTTCTAATACTAACAATATTTCTTTTCACACATTTATATGGTTTCAATTATTTCTTTCTAATACTAACAATATTTACACTTCCCGCAAATGTCATTGGGAAAATCATGGATGTATCTCTTCTCTTTCCAGCTATGAGTAAATAGAAGGGCAGGCGGGGTACTTTAACCTTGTTCAGGCAACCAGTCTAGGAGAAGGAAAACCAGCAGTAAGTAAGTAAAAGTCGTCGGGGTGGCCTAAAGTCGGTATCAGCCAATCAGCAAGGGAGTCTATCCCCTTTCCACCGACCGGATAGTAATGGCAATGAAATAACAATGAAAGGGGACTCCATACTCCCCAGTTTTCCAGAACTGAACCTCATCATCAAATGTAGTTTAGTTTCATACCGGGACCCCTCCTTTTTTGTGGGGGTAGGGGGTCTTGGTATCCTGAAGTGTTAGCACTTGGTAAGGTCCATTTATGGGTTAAATAGATTTTTAAAAAGATGAGTTGAAGAATGTGTTTAAAAAATAAAATGTTTTTAAAAAAAATGAACTTAATTTTTGTTTAGTTTGTTCGTTTGTTTTACGGCATTTCAACCTCGGTGGGTCATTTTATGCCAGCAAAGTTGTGAAATAAATTCAATCTTAATGCATAATACAATTTGTTCATAAACTCATGTTTTTCGATGGGACCCTAACAAGTACTACCACCCCGGGTCAGAGAGGACCAGGGAGCAATGGTGATGAAGGGGTGCTCCACATTCCCCAAACCTCCAGAACTGGAACCTCACCATCAGATAGTTTAACGTCATTTCCAGGACATCATTTTTTTTTAATACCCAATAAGAATGAATAAAAACGAAAAAGTCTTCGGCATAAAACAACCCGTTAAACTAACCAACCAACCAACCAATCGAATAGTTTTAATTATGCTCTTTATATCTGTTGCCGAAAGGTTCCTGGTTCGATACCGGCTCTCGCCAACTCAGTGTATGAATAGCGGTAAAGTGGTGGCAGGTCTGGTGTACCACCTCAGACGCTAAAAACAATCTCCTTGGTCTAGCGCTAGTGAAAAGGGGATAGATTCCCTCGCTTTCTGGTTGATACTGATTCTAGGCCACCCTAGGCACGACTTTACTTATTTACATCCGGTGCAATTCCCGTGGAAATAAGAGGCATTACTTTTGGAGCACATACTCGTGGTTATTATATTGCCTCGTTTCTGTTTGACCAAGAAGTCTTTCTTCTTCTTCTTCTTTTTCAATTTACAATGGCGGGAAGGCAACGGCTCTCAACAAGTTCACATCATATAAAAATAAAGAACTTTAATTTTTATTCTTTCCAATTTCTTATTATTCTAATGACTTGATCCAATTAAACAATTCCTTATTGGATTAAGGGAGATTGTGAAGGGTGAATTGATAAAAACTGATATGCCCTTTTTATGACTGTTTTTCACAAGGTACTTGGACGACAGACGAGTGGCACCAGTCGGTTGAAGGTTGACAACACATTCTGTCCATAAGCAATAATTTGGTGGGGGTGGGGGTACTGGCGACGCCGAATACATTTTCCTTGTGGTTTTGTTTTTGTTTTTTTTTTGTTTTCAAAAGGGACATGTCTCTTTGGGGGCATCGAGTGTACAATTAATTGAAAACTCGCCAAGTCTAACAACTTATAAGCTGTTGATAATCCTTCTCTAAGAAAGATTTGTTTTCTATTAAGTTCCCACTTTTAAAATCGGAAAGCTGACAACACAAATTGAAACCTTTCGTCAAAATTTAACCAAAATATCCGACTTTCGGGGCGTGACTTAGGTAATACCTATTCACTAGCTGAACCCAAGTTTAATTAGTAATATATATATATATATATATATATATATATATATATATATATATATATATATATATATATATATATATATATATATATATATATATATAAAAAGTCGACGGGGCGGCCTAAAGTCGGTATCAGCCAGTCAGCGAGGGAGTATATCCCCTTTTCAATAGCGCTAGTCCAAGGAGATTGTTTTAGCGTCTGAGGTGGAGCGCCACACCTACCATCAGCTCCTTACTTTACCGCACAGATCCCTGTGCTACTCACATGCTGAGTTGGCGAGGCCGGTATCGAACTAAGAACCATGTGGTTTCTAGCCGAACGCTCTATATATATATATATATATATATATATATATATATATATATATATATATATAAACTTATACTTTTTTGACTAAAATAAGGTTTGCATTAAATAGATATTTATTTCCAGAATCTAAAAATATAACATTTTAAACTTAACATCAGAATATTCATATTTTAAATGAATTTTATATATTAATTTTTCATAGCAAAAATACTTAATTAAAGTTTTGAAATAAAATAACTGATGCATTATAAAATTAATTTATTGATAAATATATACTGAAAATTTCATTAAAATCGAATAATTCCCGGAAGTTTGGTAATTTTTTAAAATCGCTAATGTTACATTGATTTTGTAAACCACGGTATTTATAAAGAGCATTTATTGCCGAACGCGATTGAAATTGACTAAAAAAATCGTTATAAATGTATTAAAAAATGAATTAAATGTGTAATATTATTTTGTTTTTATATTGATGGTCATACGTTTGACCTTGAATAATAGATTTAATTAGTTTTAATTCGTTTAAAAAAATAGTAGCAGACGATTTTTAGGTAAATCTAATATATATATATATATATATATATATATATATATATATATTATAAAAAAGAAGATCATCCCGCAATTGCTTTTTTTTTCAAGTTCTTAAAGAAAATAAACTATTCATTATTAAGTCATCAATGAATAAAGTAGTGCAAATTTCATTAAAATTGGACAATTCCCTAATTTTCGATAATTGTTTTAAAATTGCAAAAGGGATTATGTCGTTTTTTTTTATAATTTTATTATCATTATTTTCATTTATTTTTATTATTTTATTTTTATTATTATCATTCATTTTATTTTTATTATTATTATTTTATTATTATTATTCTATTTTTATTATTATTATTATTATTCTATTTTTATTATTATTATTTTATTATTATTTTTATTTTATTTATTATTTATTATTATTATTCTATTTTATTATTATATTATTTTTATTTATTATTATTATTATTCTATTTTTATTATTATTATTATTATTATATTTTATATTTTATTATTATTATTATTATTATTATTATTTTTATTATTATTATTTTATTTTTATTATTATTATTTTATTATTATTATTATTTATTTTTATTATTATTTTATTATTATAT
>CM042158.1:88888047-88890547 GCA_023376005.1 Doryteuthis pealeii | reverse complement strand
ATCTGAGGTGGAGCGTCACACCTACCATCAGCTCATTACTTTACCGCACAGATCTCTGTGCAACTCATACGCTGAGTTGGCGAGGACCGGTATCGAACTAGGAACCTTGTGGTTTCTAGCCGAACGCCCTACCGACTGAGCTAACCGGCCCAAATCACATGTACTAGCACGTAATTTTGCTTTCAATAAAAATCTTCCGGCTGATGATGTCCGTATAAATCGGACGAAATATTTCAACTCTTGGATTTGTTTTGAGTTATCATTTCTTGTTCACTGTCCTTTTACCTACCTCATACTGTCACATTCTACTACGTCCATCCCATCTTCATAGAAACATACTGGAACAATTTGATACGAGAATATTAGTGCATGCAACAAAATAAAAGAATACGGGTACTATTTAATACTAAAATATTAGTACTACTATATAGAAGAATACTGGTACTATTTAATTTGATACAAGAATATTAGAAAAAATACTGGTACTATTTAAATGCCAAAGCTATCCTTGTAGAAGAACAGTACTGGTACTATTTAGCTGGTGGATGAGGGATTCATACCTTTCCCATGGATATTAGTCCGAAAATGAACGTAATTGAGCGACTGGGGTTTGAACTCGCTTACTACGTCATAACAATCCAGCGCATTATCCCCCCTACACACACAATTATTTATGGGTGATATATGTGGAATTAAAAAAGAAAAATAATGGTACAAATGCTTTCTTTCTTTTCTTTTTTGTATCTGTTCGTCTCCATTTTAATTATATCACCGTCTGTCCATTTATTTTGGAACATGTATTTTTATTTATGCCCCTCGGTTCTATTTTATTACAGGGCACAAACACACGTTGCACGACGAACAGACCAAATAATGAGGCCAGACCAAAAATATATCCGCGTCATTGGCAAGATCTCAAGTTTTCAAAACATGCTTTCCTTGTCAATTTTGCAGCCTATATACGTTTTTTATACGGGGGCGTGTCGTATAATGGTTATCATCGTAAGAAATGGACACGGCGAAACGAGTTCAAATTCTAGGCGAGGCTAGTTACATTTCACATAGCACCAATACTCCTTTTTTTTAAATTGAGTAATTTCATATTTAGAAGTGCATTTCAACGCTCGACTTTATTTTTAAGTAATTGCACTATTTCTTTTTTAAATTTGGTTTTGTTTTACGGCATATCAACCTCAGTGGGTCATTTAATGCCGATAAAGTTTTGAAATAAATCAATTCTTAATGGATAATACAATTTTTTTTATAAATACATTTTTCTATTTAACCCATAGATGGGACTCTAACAGGTACTACCACTCCGGGTCAGAGTGGACCAGGGAGCAATGGTGATGAAGGGGTGCTCCACATTCCCCAAAACCTCCAAAACTGGAACCTCACCATCAGATAGAGTTTAACGTCATTCCCACGACATGTAGGCCCATAGCCACCGCCTTCTAGCACCCATATGATAAAAATGGGCTGGGGCTTGCCATAAAGGCAATAGAGTTTGGAAATAAACATTTGGGTAGAAATATTTAAAACTAATAAAATAATAAGTAAGGTATTTTTGTGCACACATTTTGGTAATTATGAACATTAGTTGGCCAAATTCCTAGCATAAAATTGTGCGTGCGCATTATCTCCCTTAACAAATTTGCTTGTATAGTTTTTTCTTATGAGATTTTCTTTAAAAAAA
Organism: Doryteuthis pealeii; assembly: GCA_023376005.1. NCBI lineage: Eukaryota > Metazoa > Mollusca > Cephalopoda > Myopsida > Loliginidae > Doryteuthis > Doryteuthis pealeii. Next base: position 88,888,851 of record CM042158.1, on the reverse strand, counting down.
TTGAATGAATAAAAATACATTTTATTCTTATCGACACATTTTTGTTTATATGTTTGAGAAATAAAATTTTTATTTTTCAAACAAACAACTGTCTTATCAACACTTTTTTTTTGTTTGAGAAATAAAATTTTTATTTCTCAAACAAACAAAAATGTGTCGATAAGAATGAAATCTATTTTTATTCATTCAATTGTTTAAGAAAATTTCATAAGAAAAAACAATACAAGCAAATTTGTTTAGGGAGATAATGCGCGCGCACAATTTTATGCTAGGAATTTGACCAACTAATGTTCATAATTACCCACATTTTAATAAAAGTTTAACTATTCGGACCAAGTAACCAATAAGCACCCCAGCTGGGATCTGTTTTAAAAAGAACACCTTTTGCTTTTCACCGTAAACTCCTGGTTGTTTGTTTACAAACAACAGAAAATTTTTTAGCATTAGAATTTCACTGTCAGATTTTTTAAAAGTCTTTTCATGTATATTTACAACCGAAAGGTATGTTGTTATACTAAAATAGTTTACGATTCTAATTTTTTTTAAATAGTAATTTATTGGTTACTTGGTCCCAACATCCTTTTATTTAAATAAACATAAAAATATTTTGTAAATAAAAACTATTTTAAATAAACATATGTGCATTTCTCTTCTGATTAAATAAAAAATATTTTAATATAAAAATGTGTCTTTAGTTTAAAGTTTTTAAATCTTTAAAACAAAATCCTATTGAATTAATAACAACAACATGAAATAACTATTTTTTTTATTAAAATCGAAAACTATTTTAGTATAAAAACGTGC
>CM042158.1:88873047-88883047 GCA_023376005.1 Doryteuthis pealeii | reverse complement strand
AGATCATCATGTCATTTTTAATGCCTTAATTATCACACACACACACACACACACACATATATATATATATATATATATATATATATATATATATATATATATATATATATATATATATATACTAGCAAATATATGCACCCTCCGGGTGCAAGTATTTAAGTTTTAATGTAATAAAATATTGTATTAAATTAGAAAGGCTAATGAAACTAAATAAGAATACAGATAAAAAGATTTGAAACAGAGGGAGTATAATAAAAGATTTGAAACAGAGGGAGTATAATAAAAAATGGAACAACTGAAACTTACTCTTCCATCACTCTCGTCTTTCATTGTTATTTTTTCTAATTTAAGTATTTAGTTATAAGAGGAAGTAAAGAATAAAATGTCAGTTATTTTATCTTGTTAATGGATTTCAATTAAGATTCATTGAAGAGATTTTTGCTTATATTCATTAAAATAAAACCAAACAGTTAGAAATGAATAATACTAAGCACATATTTATTAAATTTGATTTTTTAATATTAATATGCAAATTAGCCTTCCCGTTCACACTGTAAACCACTATTTTGTTGTATATATAAACATAATTGCATGTTGTCAGTGTGTAGACATAGTTAACAGTATTAATAATGTAAGACAATTTTATTAATAATTGAGGTTTAGATAAAAATAAAATCATGGAGAATGTGATGTCAATAACTAAGAGAATGGTGACTTGAGTAGGAATATAGTTTCGGTTACAGACAGAAAAACACACAATCTCCATTATAATAAGATATAGATAGATAGATAGATAGATACGAAGACCGCCCCGTGTGTGATTCGAAACCTGTCTACTACTTAACAAAGCGAAGAAAAACCTGCGAGGTCCGTTTGGTGTGGAGGTAAGACGCTTGCTTGTTAATTTGACAGACAGGTTTCGAATCACACACGGGGCGGTCTTCGTATCTATAGCTCTGCTGATGAGACCTGATAGGCCGAAATGTACATACAGAGATTGATTTTTCTCGATTTGTTTAGCCTTACATTTAAATAGTTAAATCCCGCCTAATTAATTATTAATGAATTAACTTTCAAAAAATTAGGTTCGACTTCAATTAAGCACATATTCTCCCAAATATTGTCGGCTGAAAATAGCCATATGTTTGTTTACTTCTCGTAAGTTCGTGTGAGGTCACTTAAGAGGAATATAAATACTACTACTACTACTTAACAAAGCGAAGAAAAACCTGCGAGGTTCGTTTGGTGTGGAGGTAAGACGCTTGCTTGTTAATTTGACAGACAATCACACACGGGGCGGTCTTCGTATCTATAGCTCTGCTGATGAGGCCTGATAGGCCGAAATATATATATATCTGAGTCAGATCTTAGCCCTGAAGAGCATTAAGCGAAACTAATAGCAGGTTCGTCTGACTCATTAGATTTATCTTTATTATTTGCTCTACTTAGGCATTGAGCACTTTTTACTTATTAGCTATTCTCCTAGCGGTTATATGAATATATATATATATATATATCTTATATACATATATATATACATATGAATTGTTTTTTTTCTTTTGGCCAAATACTGTACCAATAGATTATTTTTTGTTGGTAAGACTATCTTGGACTTTTCTTTTTTTCAACATTTTTTTTCTCTCCGGTTGATGTTTGGTAGTATATTTTACAATCAAACTATTTGCTGGTTTTTTCTTACCGCAAGGATTTACCAACACGCTTGGTAATATATATATATATATATATATATATATATATATATATATATATATACCAACCCTATATATATATATATATATATATATATATATATATATATAGGGGTTGGTATATATATATATATACCAACCCCTCCTCACGAGCAGGATGTGACACAAGGTCAATTTTTAAGCGGAGTTTAACAGGTTTGAATTCAGAGTTTTCCTTTTCCTAGACTGGTTACCTAGCCAAGATTAAAGAGTCCAGTCTGCCTTACTATTTACGCATAGCCGGAGGGAGAGTAATTAGATTCATACCTTTCCCAAGGGTATTAGCGCTATGTGAAATGTAAACAGCCTCGTCCAGGATTTGAACTCTGTTCGACGAGTCCATTTCCTATGACTCTAACCATTATACCACACACCTCCTACAGCATTGCCTATAAACAAGTACACTTCGAATAATTGTTCTTAATAGTAAGTAAAAAGTAAAGACAGCGGAATGGCCTATTGTCGGTATCATCCGGAAAGCGAGAGAGTCTATCCTCTTTTCACTAGCGCTTGACCAGGGAGTTTTTGAGTCTCAAGTGGAGCGCCACACCTATCATCAGCTCTCCAGTTTACCACACAGATCCTTGGTGGGCTACTCATGCGGTATTGAACCAGAAAGCTCGTGGTTCCTAGGCGGTTGTTCAACTGACTGAGCTAAACCAGCCTTTTAATAATTAAAATTGAGCTCTCTTTAGGGATTTATAAAAACCCTTGTATGAGTATCTGTTTGCACTGTTACGTTTAATCAAATTATCAACAATTTGGAAACTCCTACAATATTCTGAGAGACTGGCTGACGCCAGGAGAGGGGAGGGTCCCAAAATGTGACCCTAAAAGCTCACCGGAAGAAGAAAAATTTCGCTTCGTCATTAGCACGTAGCCGACCTTGCAGAGGGAAACGAAAAACTGATACTACACTCGTTGCTTTACCCACGTACGCAAAAACCTACCGAGACAGGTGACATCATGTTGGGGGAAGGAAGGGAAAGCGATCCCTGGTAGCAGTTCCAGCAGTTAGCACTCGGGACCCGGTCAGCGAACATCTCGTGGGGGATGGGGGAGAAAAGTTATGCCCAAGAAGAAAGTCTCCATGACCAAAAATGCTACATAAATAATAATACCCGGAATAGTCATTAAGACAGAAAATGAATCACCCGAAAAAAAAGATAAGTGTAAATTTCTTTCGTTGCAAACATTTGTAAAATTGATTTGAAGAAATAATTCCGCCAAATGACATTATAAATACTAGCCTGTCGGCGTCCGTATCATAATCCCCAAAGACTACAAGCTTGAATTAAAGGTTATGTTTTAAAATAATATTGTCTTTTATTGTTGTTTATTGCCAAGTTTTTGCATATATGCCTCTCAATTTTCTTTGGTATCTCTGATGAAAAGCGCTGTATAGCGTTGAAGCGATAGGTGTATGTAACAGCACCTACAAGAGCATGCAGTATGGTTATACATTGAGATTTTGAAGATCCCAAATAGAATCATCCTTTACAACCAGTCATATGGATTACCTTACATTTATTCATTTATATATATATATATATATATATATATATATATATATATAATGTTGTACAGTTAAGACTTTCTGATAAACTTTGTTTATTTTAAAAACTGAATATCCTCAGAAAATCTTTTTAGAACCTCTACAAAAACTGCATTTTCAAAATGTGCAGAAACATTAAAAGGGCAACTTGAACTATTTCTTTGCTCTGTATATAATTTAATTTATTGATTATTATACATTTTTAGGGATTTATATAAATCCTTGTATGAGTATATATGTTTGCACCTACAAGAGCATACAGTATGGTTATACAGTGAGATTTTGAAGATCCCAAATAGAATCATCCCTTACAACCAGTCATTTCTGGGCAGGCATTTAAAAAATGAACAAAATAACATCATACATAGACTCACTCACAAATTTAAACAAATCTCACCATCTCCACCCCGCCCTGTCGGCTGGGGCTGTAGAATACGCTGACTGCACCTCTGCAGAGGGGTAAGACCCCCCCAACGAGGCTACCTGTTTGCCGTGGGTGGCGACCCGTGATGCTTGAGGACGGGAACCTGGTGGCTGAGCAACCCTGCAACACTCCACTTTGGCCCTTACTGGGCTGGACGGGCGGTCGGAGAGGCCCGATCCGATCAACTCGGCTGGTCATGTCAGTCCTCTATCAGATTTTTTTTTAAATCTGAATTGGAGGGCGATGGCTGTAGGGTCAATCATGCTGAAGAAAGACGTATGATCCCTTTCTGTCTCTGGGTGACTAGTTTTATCTTGGTAACGAAAACCCAGGAAGAGAAAAAAAAAAAATTTTTGTCCATCATCAGCATGAGTATACTGACTGTGTAGCCTTGGTATTTCTAGGCGAATGGGTTTTCCCCCTAGAAATACCCCCAAATGGGGCTCCGAGGTGGGTGGGGAGCATAGTCAATGAAACTCATCAAAAATTATATGGCTTCTGAAAAAATAAAAACCCAAGTAAAAAGACCTCATTATGAGGTGGATTCGGATAATGATGAACCATATCCAAAGTTCATCATTTTGGAATCAAAAGAGGAGCGGCCTTTAACAGGACTATCTCCATTTATTATTGAAAAGAGTATCTCAGCAATAATTACACCAAAATCAGTAAAAAACTTAAAAGATGGAACCATCCTCATAGAGGTGGCAGCAAAGAAGCAAGCTGAAATACTATTAAACAAAAAAAAATCCATAATATAAACATAAAAGCCTACCCCCACGAAAGGTTAAACACCTCTAGAGGGTGATACGAAACGGAGAACTATCATCATGCTCTATAATGGAAATTAAAAATGAACTAAAAAAACAAAACGTAATAGATGTTAAAAGGATAACAATAAAAAAACAAAATGAAACAATTGAAACCAATACTTATATTTTGACATTTGATAACCCCAAACCCCCTTAGAAATAAAAATAGGCTATACTGTGACTAAAGTGGAAACATATATCCCTAACCCTAGAAGATGTCATAATTGCCAAAGATATGGACACCTGAAGGAGCACTGCACAAGAAAACAAGTGTGTGTTAAATGTGGAGAGCAGGAACCAGACCACACAGAGGAATCCTGTAAAAACAACCTAAACTGTAACAATTGCAAAGAGTATCACAGAGCGGACTCAAAATATTGCAAAATCTGGAAAAGGGAAAAGGAAATTATCAAAAATGAAAATCACCAAAAACATCACCTTCCCTGAAGCAAGAAGGCTTATAGAAAATCCTTTCAACAGACCAACCTTCTCACAGGTCACCAGGACCCCCTCAAATCAAATAGAAAATGAAGCAAAAACCCAAATGAAAAAAAAAAATAGAAGAAGAACTAACAAACTTAATAAATGACCTGCAAGAACTAATCAAAACACTTAAAATTATTATACCCAATATAGAACTAACTCCAACTGACAAATCAAAAAATATCCCTTCAACCACTAACCAAAAAAATGAAACACTAACGATCAAAAGCAGAAATCGATCAATCTCAAGAACCAGAGAAAAAGAAGAAAAACAAAAACCAACTCAACACACCCCTACAAAAACTAAAAACAAGTCCAGAAACATAGAAAGTATGGAAACAGAAATGGACTTGACACCAAAAATTGAAAAATACGAAAATCAAATAAAATACCCCAAACCCAAACTCACACACAAAAGTAAACATTCATGACTAAATAAATCCACAAGATTATCCAATGGAACTGTCGGGGCTACAAGGCAAACTACAATGAACTCCAGCTATTAATAGCTGAACAAAACCCTACCATTATATGTCTCCAAGAAACATTCAAAAAAAGCAGTGATAAAACAAACATGAAAAATTATGAGCAATACGATTACATACACAACACAGGACTAAGAGCTTCGGGTGGTGTGTCAATCCTAATAAGGAAAAACATCCCCCAAAGCAAAATCAACATCAACACCCCCTTACAGCAATTGCAATTTCAGCAACTTTACACAAAACCACCACCATCTGCTCAATATACATCCCACCTCAAGACCCTATAAAACGAAGAAGAGCTAAATAACTTAATAAATCAACTCCCTAAACCATACATATTGATGGGAGATTTCAATAGCCCACAACATTTTGTGGGGAAGCAGGACAACAAACAGAAGAGGCCAAACCCTTGAAAAATCATAACAACAACAATTTATGCCTCCACAATCAGAAAACTCAGACCCACCTAAGCTCATCTTCAGGTACATTCTCTGCTATAGATCTGACCCTAAGCGACCCAGCAACCTTCCTAGAATATAACTGGAGGGTACATAAAGACCCCTGTGGCAGCGACCACTTCCCAATCATAATAGAAAATACTAAACTAGGAAAATCTGAACCACAAAAAATTTCAAAAACCCCACGATGGAACTTCAAAAAAGCAAACTGGCAAGCCTACCAAAACTATGCCTTGACACACTAATCCCAGAAACAAATACAAACCAAGAAGAACCTATTATACATTTTACAAACTCCCTCATAACTATAGCAAACAAAACCATACCTAAAACTGTAACATCCCTAAAACATAACAAACCCTGGTTTTCAGAGGAATGCAAAACAATGATAAAAAAACGCCAAGCAATCCTCAAAAAATTCAAAATCAACCCGACATCAGAAAACCTAGACAAGTATAGACAACAAAGAGCTAAAACTAGACGCACAATCAAAGAAGCAAAAAGGTCTTCATGGAGAAACTTCACCACAAAAATGAATTCCAATACTAACCCCAAAACAATTTGGAACTTTATAAAAAAAATATCTAATAAAACTATCCACACTCCGATAAGTCATCTCTCCCAAGGAAACATAAAAGCCTTGAGTGAAAAGCAAATAGCCAATTTGATGGCAGAAAACTTCGCTCAAGCATCATCTACAAAAAAATATTCCAACAAATTTAACTCGATCAGAATCAAAGAAGAAAAGAACAAAATAAAATTCACCTCTGACAACACTGAATGCTATAACCAACCCTTCACCCTAGATGAACTCCAAAATTCTTTATCTAAATCTAATAACTCAGCCACCGGACCAGATGAAATCCATTACAAACTTCTAAAAGAATTACCCACTATTTCCTTAAAATACCTCTTAAACATATATAATAATATTTGGATCTCAGGCAACATCCCTACTTTATGGAAGCAAGCCACAATAATTCCCATCCTCAAAAACAAAAGGACCCCACAAATCCCACCAGTTATAGACCTATAGCCCTAACTAGCTGTACATGTAAAACTTTGGAAAGGATAATCAATCAAAGATTGATATGGTTCCTTGAATCAAACCAACTGCTCTCAAACCTACAAACAGGCTTTAGAACCAAAAGAAGCACTATAGACCAATTAATCCATATAGAAACCCTTATCCGAGAAGCATTTCTAAAAAAGGAACACCTAGTGGCAGTCTTTTTTGACTTAGAAAAGGCCTACGACACAACATGGCCATATGGAATACTAAAAGACCTAAGGGACTTTGGATTACGGGGCAGGCTTCCCGGTTTTATCAAACATTTCCTGGAAGGTCGGACCTTCAAAACAAAAATAAATAACACATACTCTGATCCGAGACCACAAGAGGTAGGAGTCCCCAGGGCAGTATCTTGTCGGTAACCCTTTTCATGATAAAAATAAATAGCATAACATCCTGTCTTCCTCCAGAAATCAAAGGGTCATTATATGTAGACGACTTCCTCATCTGCTACAGCTCAAAAATATGATCACCATTGAAAGAAAAATGCAACAATGCATCAATAGGATACAAAAATGGACAACAGAAAATGGATTCACAATTTCAAATAATAAAACAAAATGCATGCACTTCTGTCAAATCCACAAAATGCACAACCACCCTAACCTAACATTGAATAACACTGAAATACCAATAACAGATGAACATAAATTCCTTGGTCTTATCTTTGACCCAAATTATCCTTCATCCCACATATAAAAAAGTTAAGAATAAAATGCAACCAAGCCATCCAACTATTGAGAGCCATAGCCCACACAGACTGGGGTGCTGATAGAAAGACCCTCATCAAAAATATATAGAACCTTAATAAGATCAAAACTTGATTATGGCTGCTTCATATATGGGGCAGCCAGAAAATCCTACCTACAGCGACTGGAAACCATACACCATCAAGGACTCCGCCTCACATTAGGAGCCTTTACTACTTCTCCAAAGGAAAGTCTGTACACTGAAGCAAATGAACCCCCTCTCTATTTAAGAAGACAAAAATTAGCACTACAATACTACATCAAACTCATCTCCTGTCCCAAAATCCTGCTTATGACTGCACCACCAAAACAAAATACAAAGACTTGTACCAAAATAACTCAAAAAAAATCAGACCCTTTAACTTAAGAATAAGTGATCTCCTCAATGAAATCAAAATCAACACCAATATAGTACACCATACCATACTCTCCAACACGGCACCATGGACCATAAAGCAACCAGCTATAAACTTAGAACTGACTAAATTACCTAAAACAAAAACACACCCTATCACTTACCAAGAGAAATTCATTAAAAATACAAAATAAGTACCCAGATCATCATCACATCTATACAGATGGATCCAAACAAGGAAAAAAAGTTGGTTGTGCCGCTATTTCTCAAAAACAAGAATCCTTAAAACGCCTACCAAATGAAGCCTCAATCTACAGTGCAGAAACTACAGCCATTGATCTAGCTATGAATATCATAGCAAATCACAAAGCTTCCAAATTTATTATATGCACGGACTCTAAATCAGTCCTATTAGCACTACATAACAAAACACATCATCTCCTCTGATCACGAAGCTCCTAAACAAACTAAACACCCTCTCTGAAAATAATAACATTATATTCTTCTGGATACCAAGTCACATTGGTATCCAAGGAAATGAAAAGGCAGACAAAGCCGCAAGAAAGGCACTTCAGACACATATGAGCAAATCTAAAATCCCATATACAGATCTGAAACCAACCATAAACAAATTTATATTAGACAAATGGCAAAAATCATGGGACAATCTGACTCAAAACAAGCTCCACGAAATACAAGAAGTTATTGGAGAGTGGCCGACGGGCCACAGAAGTACTAGAAGAGAAGAAGTAATACTCGCCAGATTGCGTATTGGGCACACCCACATTACCCATTCTTACCTGTTAAAAGGGGAGGGTGCCCAGTGTGCCCAACATGCAAAGTACAACTTACACCAAGCATATCCTTCTAAATTGTAACAGACTTAAACATATCCGCGCAAAATTGAAAAAATTGAATATCTCCATTTGACCCATAAAATCTTTACTTCGTAGCCTAAGAAGGGGAAAAAATGAAATAATCTAAAACTTCAGTGATTATTTTCCAAAATATTTCTGCGATACAGAAGATAAAAATCGGTTATTTTCCTATAGACGCCGAACATAAAACAAAGGGTACACTCTTGACTGTTGAATTATTTTATTTATTTTCCCATTAAAACTAATCCTAATCCTAAACCCTAACCCCGTCTCTTTTTTTCCTAGTAGATCAATAGATAAAATAAATAATTTGTCATCTGAGATGGAGCGTCCAACACTTACCATTCAGTTCCCCTTTTTACTGCACAAATCAATAATAATGAATAATAACAAACGTGAGGAGACTTGGTTGTCACTCAGCCTCCTGTGAAGATGACATCAGTTAACGCTTTCATGTGAAAGAACTCAAAAGGGAGTGAAAATAATAATATCAATAATGTAATGCAAACATGATATTATGATAAAAGTATTTTTATTAATACAGAAATGAATTTGCACACAGTCCGTATGGTTTCAAGTAAAGTAAAACAAACCTGTAAAGACAGCGGAGTGGGTATTAGAAGTGGAAAGTGATGAAAGTCTATCCGCCTTTTCCGTAGTGCTAGACCAAGAGAGATTATTTTTGCATCTGAGGTGGGAGGCACCACACCGTATATAAGCTCTCCACTTTACCACCAGGATTCAAGCTTGCTACTCATGCGCTGAGTTGGCAAGGACTGGTATCGCACCTGGCACCTTGTGGTCTCCTGTAGTATGCGGTCAAAAAGCAGGTATGGCAACGCCAAAGCCTAATTTTTGCTTAACCTTTTTTTCTGATGTAAGTCTCATGGAGGACAAGAAAGGTTTTGGCAAACGAGCCAATAAAAGATAATACACAAAAGCAAAAATGTATTTTTCTGTCCATGTGAGAATTTTTAGTTG
>CM042158.1:88865123-88873037 GCA_023376005.1 Doryteuthis pealeii | reverse complement strand
GCGCCGGGTAATTTAGTTTGGTTGTAAAAGTTTTTTTGGTTAAAACTTGAAACCAACATAACCCAGGGATGAATGAGTCTTTGTCGCTGGGATAACTACATCAAAAATAATCTTTAACAAAGTTATTGGTTTAGATCGCAAGATTTGAGAAGACTTAGTTATTGGCGCTAAAAAGATGTTACCATGTCTCGGAAAAAAAGACAAGAGAAAAAAGACGACTATGGATAAAACAGTGTTTGTTTCTTTTTTCTTATGTCCCTGACAGTCCTTAACAGGATCCTCCTGTGACCAAACAGGTGAGTCGATGTTTTCAGAATAATCTTTGTTTAAAAAAAAAAAAAGAATTTTGGGGGGGGAAATGGATATGAAATGTGGCTTTCCCAAGGAAAGATGGAGATTTGACCCGGTTCTCTTCGTCTTCGAAAGAGATGAATGAACAGTAAGAATTCCAAAACGATTTGAAAATATGCGTACACTTCGCTAGTGTGATCAGTCGAGAGTTGGGTAACGGTCAGTGTCATTAGTCATCTTTCAAGTCGGTCATTGGTGGCGGTTTTGGGAAGGAAGGAATGGTTTTTCCAAAATAGTCTATGTATGGCTATATATATATGCAATGTAAATCGTAGGATAGATCTCATCCGGGGACCAATTCATCACACCAGGAAGACAAACACTGTGTCTTGCAATCTGTAACAAAGTTTGTAAGTCGCTTTGGTCTAAAAGAGACATATTGGAGTTGAATAAGCATCAAATTCATTCATCTTATCCATCCAATCCCAGTAGAAAGGACGTCTTCCTATGCACTATTTGTATCAACTTTGTGGATCTGCAGCGGATTAGTCCTTTTGAGGGCTCATGTGAGAAAGGTTTCTGGGGTGGGCGTTGGAGGATTTGTGGGGGACGGCAGTGATCTTGTAAGGATTATGCTATTGTTATGTATGTATGTATGTTATGTATTGTATGTAGAGGTCAGGACATCTCAGAGACACTCGAGAGATTCCCACTCAGGATTGCCTACGCAGGATTAGATAGGAATGCGGTTGTATTTACACCAGACACCACAATACTTGAAAGATTCATTCTTACCTAGTATGAGAGTCTAATTCCTTAGATCACTCTCGCTGGTTAGCGGTCATTTGGTCGCGATGAAGATTACCCGCAATCCCAAAACAATTATTTTAACGAGGGAAATCTCAACTTGCAAGTCGTTTAAGGACTGCCGCAAGGAAACTCTATACTGCTCAAGGAAACTTCTGAAGAACACTGCTATTGCTGTTGAGGACGGGAGAATGCTAGCTTCTGTAATCAGACTAGTGGAGAGCCATAATTCTACCCTGTCTGTGAAGGATTTGAGTCCAACCGAATCAAACACCAAAAACGAAAACGGTCAATTAGAAAGGGTAATATTTCAACAAGCAACATTCAAAGTGGAGAAGTCCAACATGTGGTTTATGTGGAACCAGTTATGTCTCTCCAAGGCTGGCCTGGAGCATCTGAGGACAACACAGGAATAGAGAGTCAAATACAAACTGGCAAATATAATATGATTCATAAAAAAAAATTAAAAAAGGAAAAGCAGGAAAATGGTCTTACCGAAATCACGACGTTGACAGCCATCATGTAGGAGCGTATAACGTAAAGTCGACGGGCGGCCTAAAGTCGTACAGCCAGTCAGTGAGGGAGGTCTATCCCCTTTCTCATAGCCGCTAGAACCATGGAGATGTTTTAGCATCTGAGGTGGAGTGGCCACAACCTACCATCAGCCTCCTTACTTATACCGCACATATCCCTGTTGTTGCTCATACGCTGAGTTGGCGGGAACGGGTATTCGAATAGGAAACTTGTGGTTTCTAACCGGAACGCTCTACCGACTGAAGCTAACCCGTTTAGCGCCTCCCAATGTTGGTTCAGTTATTATCATCAGAAAAATATTTCAGTGAAAGAGTGCCCGGAAAGAAAGAACAACACCCATTTAGAATCAAAGCTCTTCATCACTGGCCTGCTCAGTCTAGCTTGTTAACCATTACATCATACAGAGTGTCCAGCGACAAAGACAAGTTCAGCTTATAATTGACTTGTTTCATTGGTTGGATTTTACGGAATGTTCGCACAACTCTATAGCGGTTATTGTTATGGCTGAAAGGACGGTTGTGTTTATTCATCTCTTGTCTGATTTAAATTTTTTAAACCTTATAATATTTTGGGCTAGACAGGCGGTCGGAGAGGCCTCCCTCGAGTCACATCGGCTGCGTCACGTCAAGCCCTTAGCACCTATATGATTCTTTCCACCCTATTGCCCTTATGGCAAGCCCCCAACCCTTTTTTCATATGGATGCTAGAAGGCGGTGGCTGCGGGTCTACATGTCCTGGGAATGACGTTAAACTCTATCTGATGGTGAGGTTCCAGTTTTGGAGGTTTGGGGAATGTGGAGCACCCCATTCATCACCATTTCTCCTGCTCACTCTGACCCGGAGTGGTATACCTGTTAGGGTCCATCTATGGGTTAAAATAGAAAAATGTATTTATAAAAAAATTTGTACATATCCATAAGAATTGATTTATTTCAAAAAACTTATATCGGCATTAAAAGGACCCACTGAGGTTGATATCCGCCGTAAAACAAAACAAACAAACAAAAAAAAAAACCAAACCTTTATAAAACATATTTTTTAACTCATGTTTTGATCTATTTTTTAAACAAATATCTAAGGGAGCCATAGCATTTGTACTGCCACTGCCGGTGTCAGAGTAACCTGGGATAATGGCAAATGAAGGCCGGGACTCTACCCCATTCCGCTGGGTTCTAGGAATCTGGAATACGCTCACCACATCTCAGACTGCACCTAGACCACCAAACGCAGTCTCAACCATCATCTTAGTCTGTTCATGCCAAGACACCGTTTTGGCATAAGCCTGGAGGAGACGTAAGTAAAGCAAATCTCGCGGTGGCCTAATGTCGTGATCAGCAGACAGTGAGGGAGTCTATCCCTTTTCACAAGCGCTGCACCAAGGAGATGTTTGGACGTCTGAGGCTGGCGGCGCACACCTACCGTTAGCTCCTCACTTTACCGGCCACAACTGATATTGGATACTCTGAGCTTTGCGCAGTGCCGTGGTAACGAACTCTGAACCTCTGTGGTTTAGCGCGCTCTACCGACTGAGCTAAACCCGTGCATCTGGAATGTCGGTCATCAGCACAGACAGCCAAAGGAGTCCTCATCCCCTTCTTCACTACGCGCCTAGACCCAAGGAGATTGTTTTGGCCTCTGAGGTGGAGCGAGGCTACACCTCGTACCTCAATCCTCACTTCACCGCACATATACTGTGATACTCTGACGTTGCCGGCCACTCGCCAACGAACTCTGAAACTTGTTGGTTCTTAGTCGGCGCTCTACGACTAGCTAAACCCGTGCATCTGGAGTCAGGTATCAGCAACAGCAACGCGAGTCTATCCCTTTTCACTAAGGGGAATAGGACTAGCCCTTTCGGGCGCTCTATCGCATGAGCTACAGCCTACAAGTCAGTCCTCACCCGACATAGCGTGGACTTTTGAGACAACCGGTAAAAGAAAAATGTACATAATGTACCTTCTGTAAAGACGGTCAATGTTATAGCAGCATAAGTCTAAAATCATATATATGTGAAGGTCTTTGCTACATGCGTTCAAGATAATTTATTTCAATGAACTTGCCGAAACTCATAAGATCATGTGACTCTGCTCCTCGGTATCTCTTAATCCTTAGCTATCTGGTCAGTGAATCCGCCTTTCCTTTGGCAGCCAGATTGTGGAACTGATACTCAGTATTTACGAAAAGACTTACCTTATTGAATATAAATACCTGAACGTCATAGAGATTCAATAATAAATTAAAAAAGTGGGCTCTCGTTATGCAATTCCACGTTGTTATTTCAAAGCTTAGTCTTAGTTAGATAACCGGCCACAAATGTATAGAGCGACCCCCTGCACAGAGCTGAAATCAAATGAACAAAAAAAGGCGAGTAAATAACTTTTAGCTCAGTCGGTAGAGCGGTTCGGTTGAAACCACATGGTTTCTAGTCCGATTCCGGTCCTTCGCCAACCTCAGCGTTAATGAGTAGCAACATGGATATGTCGTAAAGTAAGGAGGCTATGGTTAGGTTGCGCTCCACCCTCAGATGCCAAAAAAACAATTCTCCTTCGGTCGAGCGCTAGTGCAAAAGGGATAGACTCCCTCCGCTGATTGGCTTATACGACTTTAGACGCGCCCCGACGTCGACGACTTATATTACTCAGCCCCCTGCGCTACAGAGGGTCATGTGACCACAAGGTCACATTCTAGCCGAGTTTCAACAGGTTTGAATCAGAGTTTTCTTCTCTAGACCAGTAGGCCTAACCAACGCTTAAGAGCCCGTCTGTCCTAATTTATTTATCCATAGGCTGGAGGAGAGTAGGCATTTCATACCTTTCCCAGTATAGTTAGCGCTAAGTGAAATGCACGATTACCATGTCGAGCGATTTGAACTCGGGGCGACGAGCTCCATTTCCAATGACTTTTAACCATTACACCACGCGTTTTTATTATAGATATAGATACATGATAATCTCATAAATATGTTTTATTATATACGTATCTTACTATATTTCACTAGAAGCGGCTACCGAGGTCGCCGCCTGCGGTAAAAAGGGGACAAAAGCTTAGTCTCGCAAGATCCATTACTACTGAAAAAAAAAAAGATGTGCAAACAAACCACACTGGAAAAAAGACGTAGTCTCCCCATTTAAGTATTAATAAGCAAAAAAAAAAAAAAATTTCTTATATATGCCCTAAAATATAATCAAATCTTCTTAATTTTGCTCAAAAAACAAGATCTGATTGCATAGTGAATATATAATATATTATATATATAATATTATATATATATATATATATATATATTTGCTTGATGAGACCTACATAGGTCGAACTGTTACATTGACATTTTCTCGATTGTTTAGCCCTATCTTTTTGAAACATATATGCCGCATAAATTTCATAATTCATTAACTAATTAATTTTCAAATTAGGTATCACTTCCCAATTAAACACATTTTCTCAAAAATTTGTCCGGCATTAGTAAGCAATAATAACAAACATAAGGAAACCACATTTGTTGTGTTTACTTAATTCTCATATAAATATACATATATATATATATATATATACTTATATTATATTTCTCGCTGAATTTATTTTATTTTCGTTGTTCAGCGGACATACACACCTATATTTACCACACAACAGCTTATTATACATTTGCCAAAGATAAAAGAAATTCTATCATCATATTTAGTGCACACTCACACACACATTACACCACACATACACACAGACACACACACACACACAACACAACATACTTATTATAGTATATATATATATATGTGTGTGTGTGTGCTGTGTGTGTCGTGATCGTGTGTATAGATAAAAGGATATGAAAACACCACAAAAATTGCTGTTAAATGAAAAGCATTTTCATATCATATTCATAGCTAATAATATGAACAATATTTCCGGATTTTTATGAAAATCATACTCAGAGCTTTTTATACTCCGTGTTGCAGAGCGCGAGACAAAAAGTCATTGAGTTCAAAACAAAACCTTGAGTGTTGCAAAAGAAAATCGAAATATTGTTCAAATTAGCTATGAATATGTTAATAAAATCCTTTTCACTTTAACAGCATTATATTGCTGTTGCTTTCATATACTTTTATCTATACTTATTTTTCCGTCGGATTCAGTTCCTTTCTTTAACTATATATATATTATATATATATAATATATATAATATATATATATCCATGACAATCTCTCACCAAACAATCCTTATCGGTCATCGCCCCCGGTGAGGTCCTCTGTGAGTTACCCAGATTCCGTACAGAGCTGATCGATGTAGGTCGTTTGGCTGTGGATGCCCACACAGGCGCCCCATTGTATATTTCCACAATTAGCGAACGACTAACTTATGGAGGTTCGGTCAGCATGTCTTGTTCATCGTTACTTGGTATGGTTTGTGTTGAAATAGGGGGCAAGTGGCCATACAGCTTCTTTTTGGGGGTGTTGTTTACACGATTTTAAAGGACGACACGCAGCATTTCTTGTGCAACTCCATTTGGTTTGTTCTCTAGGACGCTTCGTACGGATCCAATAGTGCAGCCCATAAAATGTAGTACAGACACACTACGTTGGATAGAATTATCGCTTTTGTTATCAGTGAGATAGAAATTGACCTCTGTGTCACTCTTGCTCGTGCGGAGGGTCTAGATATATATTAATATATAATGTGTGTGCTGTATGTGTGTGTGGATTATACTATATATATATTATATCATATATATATATATATATTACAACAAAACAAACAATCATGTCTGATATGGATTTTTTTAACCGACCAATTTTTGGGAGAATATGTGCTTAATTGATAGTGTACCTAATTTTGAAAATCAATTTAATTAATAATTAATTGAATTAGGCGAGGCATACCTATTCAAATTAAGGGCTAACAAATCGAGAATGTACATCTTCAGCAATTAGCCTCATCAGCCAGACGCTTATAGTAGGAAGATGCTTTGTGTGTTGCATTCGAACCCTGACTGCCAAGCTGACAGGCGGAGCCTGCTAACATTACACAGCTGTTTTTTCCCAAGATTTTGTTTCGTTTGTTTGAAGTAAGTTATGTATTCTCGTTATGGTGATTATCAGATGAATATCTATGGATTTAATATCCCGTAACTGCAGTTTGCATGGCGTACTGAAATCATCAGACCGGTCAAAATGTTACAGATTAAAATATAAACGTGACTTGACATTTTGAACCCGTCGGCAAGATTGCATGATATGCCATGAAACTGCGCAGGTTACGGGATATTAAATCACAATATTTCATGCTCTGATTTATAATATCATGTTCCTCGCTATTGTTACTTATGAGCACCTTCATATGCTAATACTTTTTCACATCATTCTCAATTATATATATATAGTATATATATATACATAATCATATATATTGATTCGAGTTCAATTCCTAACGAAGCTGGTTGCATTTCACATAATGTGCTAATAACCTCTTGGGAAGGGTATGAATCCATGTATTCACCCTCATAGCTATGGGTTAAATAGTAGGGTAGACTGGGCGCTTCAGCCTTGGGTAGGTAACCAGTCTAGGAGAGGATAACCTGATTTAAAAATCTCGCTGAGGTTTCGGTCGTTGATTGGGTTTGTGCGGCCCACTTGATGCACCATTTTTCCTATCGACTGTGCCCAAAAGTGTGCGATTGTCCAACACAAGTCTCACCACTTAAACAATCACTGTGTGGGTGTCTTGTGTTGTGAACCCTCTGCGTCGAAAATCGACGGAGTCAAATATATTTATATATATATACTATATATATGATAATACGTATAATTATATTATAGATTTGATATTTGCTTTGAGCTTGTGATGTAAGCTATATTATGTATTTATATTTTTAAAGGTCAAATTACAATGCGTATATCGTATAACATTCGCGATCATCATTGAAGTAAAAATCGTGCAAGCAAACTCGCAGAAATAACGCGCGTGCGACGTATGGAACACACCGTACAGCGTTTCAGCCTTATTATGTCACATCAGCAGTGTTGATAGCCTACGTATCTCGCTCTCGCTCCGAGTCGAACCGGAAGAACCCCAGCACGCACGTCAATAATTATTTTTCATAATTATTCAAAATTTTATAACGATATACGCATTGTAATTGCCTTGAAAAAACATTAAAATAAGACTAATGTAATTATATATGTCATAGAGATATATATATGGACGGTTTTAAAAAAAAACGTCGTCCATTCCAAAAAATAGTCTCTGAAGATAAAGTTTACTTTGTAAATCGATAAGACAAAAAGCAGATC
>CM042158.1:88837623-88860123 GCA_023376005.1 Doryteuthis pealeii | reverse complement strand
ATGAGAAGTAAAACAAACAAACATTGTGTTTGATATGCGCTTTTTAGCCGACAAATTTTGGGAGAATATTGGTCTTAATTGAAGTCGTACCTAATTTTGAGTAAAGTCACCAGCAGTGGAATATATATAATATATATATATATATATAGTTTACAATACATTTAAAAGTCCGGTTTCGGAGCATCACCTTTAGGTCGTCATCAGAAACGTTCACTGTTGAAAATATTTGAACAGTTTTTTCCACGTGACTTTTCAAATATTTTCAAAAGTGATCGTTGCTGATGACGACCAATCACCTAAAAGTGATGCCCCGAAACCATTGGTAAAACGGAATTTTAAATGTATTGTAAACTATAAATAAATAAATACAGCTCTTACAGAAGTAATTGAGCACTTTATTATCATTTCTCCAATACTAACAAGAAATTAACTATATATATATATATATATATATATATATATATATATATATATAGATAGATAGATAGATAGATAGATAGATAAAACTTGCACTCATATACATGTGTGTGTGTGTGTGTATGTGCGCGCATGAATATAAATATATACGTATATATATATGCTTGTGTGTGTGTGTATATATATAATATATATATATATATATATATATATAATATATATATATATATATATATATATATATATATATATTATCAATGCTAACATATATGCATATGAGATGCTAATGCTAACATATATGCATATGGATGCGCGTGGTCTAATGGTTAGAGTTGTAGGAAATGGACTTGTCGACCCGAGTTCAATTGGATTTCACATAGCGCTAATACCCTTGGGAATGGTATGAATCCAACTATTCTCCCTCCAGCTATGAACAAATAGTAAGGCTGACTGGGCTAATACTAACAAGGAATTAACTATGTATATATATATATTATATATATATATATATATATATATATATATGTGTGTGTGTGAAAATGGAAAAGGAATTGAATCCGACAATATGAGGAAAAATGAGTGAAGAAAGAAATGTAGATGGATAAAAGGAATTTAATCGATATCACATTAATCGAATATTTCCAAAAATCTCTGTTGTTTCTTCCCAACGAATTTTTTCATTCAAAATAATTATTCACTCTGATGAAGGTCGAATCTTCTATGTGTGCGAAATATTTTCACTCACATAAACTGACCGAAACACATGTGTAAGTGATATCGATTAATGTGATATCGATTATATTCATTTTATCCATTTACATTTCTTTTCTTCACTCATTTTTCCTCATATATATATATATATATATATATATATATATATATATATATATATATATATATAAGGTATACCCAATTGGTCAAAAAGTCCGTGTTTTACAACCGCCCCCACCCCTGCGTTTGAAAAGAAATTACCAAAAATTAAGGAATTATCAGATTTTAATGAAATCAGTGAATGAATTTTATAATGCATCAGTTTTTTTTTTTTCAAAACTTTTCGATTTTTTTCAGGTCACTTAACTTTAATCCCCCTTATTTTGGGTGCGCAAAATATCGGTGGGGCTTATATAAATTCGAAACTAATTACACTATGAATAAAAAGATAAAAGACCGAAGGTGTGAATAGAAGAAATAAAAAATTTTAAGAGTGCTATCATGGTAGAAATTAAATACCGAAAATCGGAAAATAAAATGAAAATAAAAACTAATAATTTTTGGAGATCTTTTTTTTTTTAAATTCTTTTCGATAATTATTTAATTGGCTATTATCTTATAAAAGAAAAAATTATACATCGATATTTGTTCTGTTTAAAAGGGGAGCACTAATTTTTCAATAGAGTTTTCGACAAAAAATAGTAGAATTCAGTAATAAAG
Source organism: Doryteuthis pealeii (assembly GCA_023376005.1). Classification (NCBI taxonomy): domain Eukaryota; kingdom Metazoa; phylum Mollusca; class Cephalopoda; order Myopsida; family Loliginidae; genus Doryteuthis; species Doryteuthis pealeii. The sequence continues at coordinate 88,858,275 of CM042158.1, read as the reverse complement.
TAAAGTAGTTATCAAATAGATACGTTTTTAGAATCATGCTATTTATATTTTGAACGAATTTTATATATTAATTTACCATAGCAGAAATTCCTAATTAAATCAGAAAGTTTTGAAATAAAATAACTGACGCATTATAAAATTCATTTATTGATAAACCAACACTGAAAATTTAATTAAAATCGGATAATTCCCTGATTCTTGGTAATTTTTTTTCAATCGTGTGGGTTAAATTTATTTTGTAAAACCCGGATTTTACGCCATTTTTAGACAGCGTTTACGGCCATATTTGAGAAAAACTGACCGAAAAAATAGTTTTAAATGTATTAGAAATAAATTACATTTGTAATATTATTTTTCCTTTTTTTTTCTTTTTTTTTTTTTTTTTTTTTTTTACTTGTGTTCATTATGTTACTACTTTTCGACTTAGACATTTGACCTTAAATATTAAATGAAGTCCAATGTCTATATTCTTAATTTCTGAACTTGGATTAAAATTTTTAATAAAAATGAAACTCTTAGGAAAACGTAACTTAATACGTTAATTTATTTATAAGATTTTTTTAAAAATTGTTCTATAGATTTAAAGTTGTTGCGTAGTCATTCAGTTATACACTTTTTATACACTTAAAATCTATTTAAAAAAATCAATTAATGCTGTCCTTTAATTTTTTTCGAAAAAAACTTTCGTTGATATTTCCTTACTATAGATTTAAAGTTGTTGCGTAGTGATTCAGTTATACATCTTTTATACACTTAAAATCTATAAAAAAATCAATTAATGCTGTCCTTTAATTTTTTTCGAAAAAAACTTTCGTTGATATTTCCTTACTATAGATTTAAAGTTGTTGCGTAGTCATTCAGTTATACACTTTTATACACTTAAAATCTATAAAAAAAATCGAAAAAAACTTTCGTTGATATTTCCTTACTATAGATTTAAAGTTGTTGCGTAGTCATTCAGTTATACACTTTTTATACACTTAAAATCTATTAAAAAAATCGAAAAAAAACTTTCGTTGATATTTCCTTACTCATGTTTGGATTCCTTATTGCCAGACGCACTACCACTATCTTTGATTATATATACTAGCAAATATATGCACCCTCCGGGTGCAAGTATTTAAGTTTTAATGTAATAAAATATTGTATTAAATTAGAAATGCTAATGAAACTAAATAAGAATGCAGATAAAAAGATTTGAAACTGAGGGTATATAATAAAAAGATAGAACAACTGAAACTTACTCTTCCCTCACCCCCATCTTTCATTGTTAAATTTTCCTAATTTTGATATTTAGTTAAAATAGGAAGTAAAGAATAAAATTACAGTTATTTTTTCTTGTTAATGGATTTCTTTTAAGATTTATACCTGAGATTTTAGATAATATTCATTAAGATAAAACCAAACAATTAGAAATCAATAATACTTAGCACATATTTATTAAAATCAGATTTTTAATATCAATATGCAAATTAGCCTTCCCATTCACACTGTAAACTGCTATTTTGTTGTATATATAAATACAATTGTATGTTATTAGTATGTAGATATTACCAACAGTATTAATAATGTAAAACAATTTTATTAATAATTGAGATTTAAATGAAAATAAAATCCTGTAGAATGTGACGTAAATAACTAAGGGAATTGTTACTTGAATAGTAATATAGTTTCGGTTACAGACAGAAAAACACACAATCTCCATTATAATAAGATCTGCATGTACTACGGTCCAGTGGCCGTAGAATACACCGACTGCACCTCTGCAGAAGTGTAAGACCCTCCAATAGAGCCACCTGTTGGTCATTGGTGGCGACCCATGATGAATCCTGGTGGCTGAGCTGTCAATGGCACATAACACTCCACTTTAACTCTTACTCGTATACTTACTAGGATCAAAGTGTAGTATCTGTTCCAGATTCTATGCTTTGAGACTTGCCTTCTATACCCGGCCTCGGCCGGGGGTCCAGTGTGCTTCGGCCTCTGGACCGGTGAAGTACAATTAATAGCATCGATCCAAGGGGGCCATGCCCCCCTGATCATTGCAATTTTTATGTGCCCACGTAAAAACGAGACCTTGTGTCCAGCCCTCATAAGTGGGATGAGCAGGCAAATACCCTTACCTTCTATACCCGGCCTCGGCTGGGGGTCCAGTGTGCTTCGGCCTCTGGACCGGTGAAGTACAGTTAATGGCATCGATCCAGGGGGGCCATCCCCCCAGATCCTTGCAATTTTTATGTGCCCACGTAAAAACGAGACCTTGTGTCCAGCCCTCATAAGTGGGATGAGCAGGCAAATACCCTTACTCGTATAGTATAATCAGAACAACTTCTCTGCATTAATTAACACCATTAATTGTTACATCAGTAGCAATTGTTTTCCCTTGTTGGGATAGAGTTGAGTGGGAAAAGGTTATCTTCCCTTGCTGCCAGGACTTTCCACTAGATGGCATTACTACCTTGCTATTTAAACTCAGCCTGGGAAACTATCTCTCTCTCTCTCTTTCATCTGGCATTCACAAAGATGCACTAGACAAGTTGTATCTCTGTCCATTAAGGCTGGGTGGGGCTTACCCCCCAACTATAGGCTCGTACCCATGTATGTACATAGCCCTTTCTTGACCCTAACCATGTGGCTCATGTATAGTAAGTGACTTTTTTATTCTACATTTAGTGGTCTGAAGATTAACTCTATAAGAACTCTTTTTTCCTTTGTCAGGACATTCATCCTAACTGTTTTTGTATCGGTATTTTATGTTACATGTGCTCAGACAATAAAGTCTATATTGTTGTTATATGTAACTCTTTGTTGGATTTTATTACATTGGATTATCATTATTATCCTTATCCTTATTATTGGATTTTATTAGGCCCTCTCTAATCAATCGACTGTTTATGTTAAGCCTTAACAACTGTACGATTGTCCTGACCGTATTGTCTTTATGGCACCCCCACCAATTCTTTTTATTATATATGTTATGACGGTGGTTGAATTTCTTAGTGTCCTAGGTATGACGTTAAACTGATTCTAGTGGTGAGGTCCCATTTCCGGAGCTTTGTGGGAGTGTGTACTTCTTAACTGCTATAATTCTCAAGTTCACTCTGACCCTTAGTGGTAGTTGCTGTTCAGGTCCCATCTATGGGTTGAATGTTACATATTAATTGGATCCATATTACTTTTTAAGGTAGTATAGAAATCCTTATGGCGATCAGTGCAGCTGATGGCCTTGAGAGTGAGTGACAATGCTTGACCTCACTCTGACCTTGCGTTCTGGGGATAGAATCGTGAGAACGGAACCCCCATAGAAAGCCCCCCTTCCGGTTTAAGGTGGGCAACTCAGTAAGAGTTGCAGTTAGTCAGTTGCAGTTAGTCAGTTGCAGAGTTAGAAGCTAGCAAGATGTGACTCTCAGCGCGCAGTTGTCTGGCCTGGGGATCCGGAATAAAATAACATCAAAGGTAAATCGAAGTCTTGTTGTTATTACTAAAAGCTAACAATGACACAAGGCTTCTGATAAGAAATGATCCCCAGCAGAACCAGACACGGAATCCCCATACAAGAAGACCAGACGAGACCTGTAAAAGATATACCAGACCATTAGAAGACCATTAGAAGATAGAAGATAGAAGAAGCAGATCCGGCCAGAAGAATAAAAGAGGTATATAACATGAATAGATTAAAAAATGGGTTTAAAAAGATGTTTAGAATTTTTTTAAAGGTTTAAATATCCAACAAGAATGAATAAAACAAAATCGTCTCTAGCATAAAATAACCCGAGGGGTTGACGTGCCGTAAAATCCAAAGCATATACATCTCTAGTCATCTATGTCGTTTCTTTAGAGCAAAGTTCCTTTATCAGTGCTAACACCCGAAAGGTGGTCTTCATTGAACGTTAGTGTTATGAGCATGCACAAGAGCAAACGTATCTTGTTTTTCGTTGACGCGAGTTTCACTAAAATCAATTAACCTACGGTCACGTCACGTTGAAAACGCAAGTTTCCGCAAGATTACCGAAGTAAAGCAACGATGAATCTGGTCATTAATATGTGGGTGACCAAAAGAGTAGGTCGAATTTTCACTTTTTAAAAATATCAAATTGTCCATCTATGCGAAAGTTGTGTGCTAGTATACTGAATACTGATACCAAAAAAATAGCTCTTTTACTTGCACCATTCTTTGAGGAAATATCATCAAAGATCGTTTACTAAAATACACTAAAAATCCTCGTTTTTGCAAAATTAAGCCTTTAGAAAACGAGGAATTTTAGTGCATTTTAGAAGATGATTTTTTTTTTTTTGTTTTGTTTTGTTTTGCGGCATATCAACCTCAGTAGGTCATTTAATGCCGATTAAGTTTTGAAATAAATCAATTCTTAATGGATAATACAATTTTTCATAAATACATTTTTTTCTATTTAACCCATAGATGGGACCCTAACAGGTACTACCACTCCGGGTCAGAGTGGACCAGGGAGCAATGGTGATGAATGGGGTGCTCCACATTCCCCAAACCTCCAAAAACTGGAACCTCACCATCAGATAGAGTTTAACGTCATTCCCAGGACATGTAGACCCGCAGCCACCGCCTTCTAGCATCCATATGATAAAAAGGGGTGGGGCTTGCCATAAGGGCAATAGGGTTGGGAAAATCATATAGGTGCTAGGGCTTGACGTGACCAGCCGATTGATCGGAGGGGGCCTCTCCGACCGCCTGTCTAGCCCAAGATAGGGCCAAAGTGGAGTATTGCATGTCATGAACTGCTCACCCACCTGGGCTCTATTCTTAAGCATCACGGGTCTCCACCCACGGCCAACACGTGGCCCCATTGGGGGAGTCTTACCCCTCTGCAGAGGTGCAGTCGGTGCATTCTAACGCCCCACCGACAGGGCGGGACGATTTTTGATGCTATTTCCTCAAACAATGGTGCAAGTAAAAGATCTAATTTTTGGTATCACTATTCAGTATACTAACACACAACTTTTGCATAGATAGACAATTTGATATTTTTAAAAAGTGAAAAATCGACCTACCCTAGAGACCAATTAGGAACAGCAGATATCTGATACAGTCTGTTTAACTGATTAAGCAATGCTTAGTAAAATTAAAGGCGTCTCACATAGTACAATGGCTTGCGAGTTAGAGCTGCAGACTATTGTTAGTGAGGTGGCCTAGTGACCCAAAGACAGGACCCTAACAGGTACTACCACTTCGGATCAGAATAGACTTGGGAGTAATAGCAATAAAGTGTATTCCACAGAGCCCAGGTATAGGTAAATTAGTAGGATAGAATGGGTTTTGTTGCCTTGGTAGGGCATCTGGTTTATTAGAAGAAAAAACTCTGAACTGAAACCAGCTATACTCCACTTAATAACTAACATTGTATGCATGCAGCCCATAATGGAGGGGTTGGGTTCATAAATACAGAGCTACATTCATGTTGGTGTTGTTCATTGACATAAATTAATTTTTTTTTTCATTTTTCTCCCAGCCCTGTCGGCTGGGGCGTTAGAATGCACCAACTGCACCTCTGCAGAGGGGTAAGACTCCCCCAATGAGGCCACCTGTTGGCCGTGGGTGGCGACCCGTGATGCTTAAGGATAGAGCCCAGGTGGATGAGCAATTCATGACATGCAATACTCAACTTTGGCCCTATCTTGGGCTAGACGGGCGGTCAGAGAGCCCCCCTTCGATCAATCGGCTGGTCACGTCAAGCCCTAGCACCTATATGATTTTCCCAACCCTATTGCCCTTATGGCAAGCCCCAAACCCTTTTTATCATATGGGTGCTAGAAGGCGGTAACTGAGGGTCTACATGTCCTGGGAATGACGTTAAACTCTATCTGATGGTGAGGTTCCAGTTTTGGAGGTTTGGGGAATGTGGAGCACCCCTTCATCACCATTGCTCCCTGGTCCACTCTGACCCGGAGTGGTAGTACCTGTTAGGGTAAATGTTATCCATCTATGGGTTGAATGTGTTTATAAAAAAAAATTATTATCCATTAAGAATTGATTTATTTCAAAACTTTATCGGCATTAAATGACCCACTGAGGTTGATATGCCGTAAAACAAAACAAACAAACATTCAATTCTCGCTAGTTGCCCAATCCTTGCTACCTTGTGTCACATCCTACCCGTGGCAAACGGGTTGGGTAAATAGGGCGTCCCATTGTGATTTAATGGTTAGCAAACTAGTCTCGGAGATCTATTACTACTGTAAATAGCGAGTTCGATCCTCACTGGATACCCCATACTTGCGACCTAGTGTCACATCATACCCAAGGCAAATTGGTTGGGTAAATAGGGCGTCTCATCGTGGTGTAATGGTTAGCAAGCTCGTCTCGGAGATCCATTACTGCGGAATAGCGAGTTCGATCCTCGCTGGATTTTCCATACTTTCAACCTTGTGTCACATCCTATCCGTGGTGAACGTGTTGGGTAAATACTTATATACCTGCCTATGCACAAATATGTGTATATCTGTGTATCGATGTGTGCGTGTTTAGTTTGATGTGTGTATATATGAATGCTACCCTGTATACGTAAGTTTCACAATCGTCGGTGAGGATTAATTTTCGCACTTAGAAAGTTTCTGATTACTTAGAACAAACTTGACTCTTTTAGGTTATATGAATTGAGTAATGAACTAGATGTTTAAGTGTTTGGTTACAGCTCAGCTTAGCTCAAAGTCTTGTGGGGTTTTAGCCGACGAACAAGCAAAAATTACCCCCCCCCAACACCCCAGGTTAGCCACCCATCATTCTCAGCTCACACCAGGTCAAACAAGAATTATTATCTATTATATTATATAAAGGGCAGTTGTGTGTATCTGTATGTCCGGAGGAAACTTCGAAAATGAAACAACGACAAAGTAAATATATATACACATTAAATATCACCAGGGCTTGGTTTTTGAGCCAAAATTGATCGTCTCGTCCTTTGACAAGACATGTAGATGTTTTAAACGCCCCACCACAGATTTTTATTGGTAAATCAATGTAAATATGTTACAACCCTTCATAAAGAATGAGAGAGAGAGAGTTGAATCAAGATCATTATATTTTTACATATTGAACTATTTTGCAATAGCTATTAAGTAACATATCAAACGTTGTAATAATCAAATTATCATACTGTTATAGGTGATACACCCTATAAGACTAATGGAATGCGCCGACAGGTTACTATAAATAACAGGGATAATTGTGGCCTAGCAGTAAGCTAATGCGAGTGCCAATAACTCTGTTCGTCGGACGTAATTTCCACATCTCTCTATTGTATTTGTCTACTTTCTGTTAATACATTTTTCTACAGTTCTTACCCGTCGTTTTGTTCTTATTTGACCCCTTAAAACCTCACGACACATACTATGGTATATCCACAGGTCCTGCTAGTATACTATTTATTTTAAATGGATCTAACTGAGCCATAGATGTAACCGGAGTGGACCTGGGAATAATAGTAAAAAAAAGGAGTACTTCACCCTTCAACACTGGGTGCATTTTATTATTATATACGAGACATGTGACTTCCGGCCAAGTTCCCTCCAGATCACCGAAGTACGAGGGTGAATAAAAAAAGTAATGCCATTTTGTATAAGACAGGTATAATTACCAACATAGAAACATGTATCATACATCAAAATGAAGCTGGTCTTCTGTGGATCACATCCCTTTTTCTATATATATGTACAAAGGTGAGTAAAAAAAATAATACCATTTTGTTTAGGACAGGTATAATTACCAACATAGGAACATGTATCATACATCAAAATAAAACTGGTCCTCTGTGGATCACATCCCTAATTCTGTATATATGTACGAGGGGGGTTAAAAAAGTAATGCCATTTTGTTTAGGACAGGTATAATTACCAACACAGGAACAGGTACCATACTTCAAAATAAAGCTGGTCCTCTGTGGATCCCATCCCTACTTCTCCATATAGTCACCGTTTCTCTCAACAGCAATGTTCCTCTTTCGAATGAGAGCATGTATGCCTGTCACATAAAATTCTGTTAACTGCTCTTTGAGCCACTTCTTCACTACATATTTCACTTCCTCGTCACTGGAATAATGTTTGCATTTCAAACTCTTTTTCGTGGGGCCGAATAGATGATAGGTAGAGGCAAACATTATTCCAGTGACAGGGAAGTGAAATATGAAGTGAATTGAATCTGTAATCCACAGTGGACATGGGAGTAATGGCAATAAAGAAGTACTCTCTACTCCTCAGATCTCCAGAACTGGATCCTCACCATGCAGTTTAATGTTATACCCAGAATATTCCTTTTGTGTGTGTGTGGTCTTACACCTCTGCATTCATCATCATCATCATCATCATCATGACGCGCTAGCAGCACGGATATCCATGACAATCTCTCGCCAACCGTCCCTATTATTCATTGCTCCTGGGAAGTCCTCTGCGCAGTATCCAGTATCCGCGAAGAGTTAGTCTATGTACGTCTTTGCGGGCCCATGTGATAGCTTCCGCAGAAGAACATCACTAATGAGTTCAAAATAGAGGATATAGTGTATTCTAATCCTCGTCGTCAGGGCATGAAGAGGGTACGGAAGCTCTTAATCAGAGCACAAAGACAGAAAAGTGTGTGTTTTTTAGGGGGTAAGAAATAAAAAGGAAAAGGTTAAACTAGCTATGGATATCCGAAAATGGGAAGGTCAGTGTGACCTAGAACTAACTTTGCTTCACCTCATTTACCTTTCAGTTCAAAATCCAGGTATTTATTTACCCAACCCATTCGCCACACATAAGACGCAGGGTCGCAAGTATAGGGCTTCCAGCGAGGATCGAAGTTGCTATTCAATTGTAATATACAAGGTGAGTCAAAATGCACGCAAATTTATATTGTTCAAAATTATTCCACCAATCATATATTAGTTAACATTACTTTTATATATGTTATAGATATATGCATGGGGTTTGTATAATTAATGTTTTTTTAATACTTTACAGGTCATTATTTACATCATGCCACTTGATTTGGAAACTAGACTGGAGTTAGTAAAATTGTATTATAAAACGTGCAGAATAAAACAATCTTAACGAGCTCAAAGATCGCATCATTTCAGAGGTAAATAAAGTTTCCTGTGATGAACTTGGTCATGCCGTGAATAATTTGGTGAAACGTGCAGAGCTGGTGATTGAAGAAGAAGACGGTATAATTGAACATTTGTTGTAATGTTACAAACCCCATTAACTCTGCTTTCTTTTGATTACATTTAATTTCATTTAATATGATTTAATATACATTTAATAAAGACTTTATAATTTGCGTGCATTTTGACTCACCCTGTATCTGTGAGACAAGCTTGCTAACCATTGCACCACGATGGATGCTCAACCCGTACGCCATGGGTAGGATGTGACACAAGTTAGCTAGTATAGGCCATCCAGCGAGGACCGAACTCGCTATTCACTAGTAACGGATCTGCGAGACTAGCTTGCTAACCATTACACCACAACGGCATGTCATTTATACCCAACCGGTTCGCCACAAGTAGGATGTGACATAAGGTAACAAGTATGGGGCATCCAGCGATGATCGAACTCGCTATTTCGTAGTAATGGATCTGCGACACTGACTTGCTAGCCATTACACCACGATGGGACGCCTCTCTTTACCCAACCCATTCGCTACGGTTCGAATGTGAGATAAGATTGCAAGCCTGGGGCATTCAGTGAAAACCCCGGGTACTGTGAGCACTCTGACTTCACAAGGGGGAAAATCCTAATTCTTCAATTTTTATATTTGTATTTGAAATGCTCTATTCTCTTCGTCCCAGGACAGCCTTTTTGAGTACTTGGCGACCTAGGCGACTATTAGTGTTGACGTTATTTTTTAGGTTGGTCTTGCTTTTCATAAAAAGACTAAAAGTAAACTGTAAGTGTAAAAGAAAACATAATTTCTGTTACATAATTCCTGGGTAGCCTACGAATTATGTATGTAAATGTAGTTAAAATTCAAATAACGATTTCCCAAAGATTTAACAAAAGATATTATCACATCGTGAGAATTTAAATTGTGAACCAGCACGTATGTTCTGAATTTAATACTTACGATATTTTTCTTAACTTGAAAATGACAGTGTTAAAGTAGGCATTTTCAGAGAGTGAAATAACGCTTATCTAAATATTGTAATAAATAAAGCAATTTTCAGTCCAATTTGAAACTTAATGCTAATTTGTGGGGTCAACATCTACACTGAACTTTATCATCTAAATTCTTGAAGAAAAATTAAATAATTAAAATCATTCACTCCTTCTTAAATAAAGCATCAAAATACAACATAAACCTAATCTGTTCATATATATATATATATATATATATATATATATATATATATATATATATTATATATATATATAAGTAAAGAAATAACAAAATACTTAGAGATTTAGCATTATAGTCTATTTCAGGGAGCTTAGACAATGTGTCTAACTCTCCCGACCCATCAGATGCGATTCGCATCTAATGAGTCGGGAGAGTTAGACACTTTGTCTAAGCTCCCTGAAATAGACTATAATGCTAAATCTCTAAGTCTTTTGTTATTTCTTTACTTATATATTTGCTCTGTGACTCTAACATTAAGAGCACACATTGAGCTCTCAAACTGCGACAGGTTTTTTTAAATAAAACTCTTGTGTCGTAAGGAAGATTTCTTCTCTGGACTTTTGGATTATAATATATATATATATATATATATATATATATATTATATAACTAAACTATATTATGGTTACACACACACACACACACACACACATATATATATATATATATATATATATATGAAAATTAATTAATTAATAATGAATTAGGCGGGAATACCTATTAAATGTATGGCTAAACAAATCGAGAAAAATCAATCTCTGTATGTACATTTCGGCCTATTAGGCCTCATCAGCAGAGCTATAGATCGGAAGACCGCCCTGTGCGTGATTTGAAACCGGACTGCCAAGCTGACAGGCCGATACCATAACCCCTACACTAAACGAACTTCTTAGATTTTACGATTTGTTTAGAGTAGGTTAATATTCCTCTTCTAGTGACTTTTATTACACGACGATATGATAAGTTGTAAACACGGTGTGTTTGGAATGGCTTTTTGCCAACAATTTTTGGGAGAATAAGTGCTTAATTGGAGTCGTACCTAATTTTGAAAATTAATTAATTAATAATGAATTAGGCGGGAATACCTATTTAAATGTATGGCTAAACAAATCGAGAAAAATCAATCTCTGTATGTACATTTCGGCCTATTAGGCCTCATCAGCAGAGCTATAATATATATATATATATAAGATTTTTGAATGTTTGTTTTTTAGAAGCATTGTTGAATAAAGTATATATTAATATTTATATTTTTGCTTGAAGGCAATTACAATGCGTATATCGCATAAAATTCGATAATTATAGAAAATAATCATAACAAGGGAATCTCGGCAAAGAATTGTTCGGTGTGTAGAACATCGTACGGACTGTTTCGACTTTATTAAGTATCATCAACGAGGTATACTAACGATTTCCCTCCGACAGAAATCAAAACCGGGACTTCAGCATGCATAGTCAGATACTATACTGCTTCGGCTACAATTCTTTGCCGAGATTCCCTTGTCATGATTATTTTCTATAATTATCGAATTTTATGCGATATACGCATTGTAATTGCCTTCAAGCAAAAATATAAATAATAATAATAATAATAATAATAATAATGATAATAATAATATATACATATATATATATATATATATATATATATATATATATATATATATATATACATGAGTATATATAAAAAAGATATGAAGACAACACTAAATGCTGTTAAAGTGAAAACATTTTATAATTTCGCTGATATTGAATAATATTTCGATTTTATGAAAATCGTCATCAGAGCTTTCATAAAATCGAAATATTGTTCAATATCAGCGAAATTATAAAATGTTTTCACTTTAACAGCATTTTGTCTTGTTTTCATATCTTTTTTATATATACTCATACCGTCGGATTCATTTCCTTTCTTTTAACAAATCCGTTAAGCAATTTTTACAAAAAACTAACATAAAAAAAGATTTAACGCCTGCACCTATATATTAGACAATAGTCCGAAAAACGCAGATAATACTAATCATCAAGCCTCATCTCAAACATTCAGAGAAATAGTGTAGATAACAATGAAGATGAGGACAATAGTCCGAAAAACGCAGATAATACTAATCATCAAACCTCATCTCAAACATTCAGAGAAATAGTCCAGTTTTTTTTTTTAATTCATATTTATTCTTTTTGATCATCCCAAATTTTCTATACAACGGAGATAAGTGTGAATTGCTAATTTGAATCCTTCACCTCTTCCTAAATAGAAGCATTAGTGTAATCAGGGATCGTTATTACAACTTTTGTGGTGTCTGAAGCCACGCTGAATGATATAAAGGACATAACTATAAAATTTCCATTCGAATCATTCATCTCTTCATGAATAGAAGCATCAGGGTTTATCAGGTGTAGCTGTTACAAATTGTGTGGTGTCTGCGGCCGCGCTGAATAATATAACGGAAATGACTATGAAATACTAACTCGAATCCTTCACTCCTTCATAAATAGAAACATCGGGGTTTATAAATCGTATTTCTTACAAATTTTGTGCTGTCTGCATCCGCGCTGAATAATATAACAGAGAAAACTATGAAATGCTAATAATAGTCCTTCACTTCATTCTATATAGACGCCTCGACATCAGTGTAACGTTGTCCCTTTTTTTCCGGGCACTAAAACGATATCTGTAACGTTGTCGTATATCTGGTCACAGTACCCAAAGCGTATATACGTAACGGGGCGGTGGTGGTGGCGGCGGCGATATATTCACGGTACTAAAAATGTCTTCTTGTTTATAAAAATTACAACGCGAGAAATATGTAGTTACAACTGCTAGCCTTTATTTTCGTGCTCGTCTCGTGGGTTCGTATCAGAGAGCAGGAAAGGCAGAGAGAAAGAGAGAGAGAACACTACTTGATTACTGTGACCCCATACTAGGCACCAAAGGCCCGTCCGTTCCCCTAGGCGTCCGAAAGCAAAAAGAGGCCGGTCCCTTTCTTCGTTGTTCCACGTCACCAAGTGACTTCCGGTCAACACCAGAAACTTCCGGTTGACACTCAATTCTCCATTCGGGGTCACGCTACGGTCAAACCATCGTTCATCCTGTTTTGCTCATCACTATTTTTTTAAACCTTTATCATCTCTCACTTATTTCCTTCTTCTTCCTTTTCTAATATAGTAGTCCTAGCTCACAAAAGTCAGGATAATATCCCCATCTTGCTACAATCAGCATGGACGTGTGTTGTAACAGGAACCCAACCGGTTCCCGGGTCGTCTCGTAAACAATAAAATATCAGAAAAATATATTTTTTAAAGATAAATATCTTATTATAATGGAGATTGTGTGTTTTTCTGTCAGTAACCGAAACTATATTACTACTCAAGTCACAATTCCCTTCATTATTTAAATCACATTCTCCATGATTTTATTTATATTTAAACCTCAATTATCAATAAAATTGCTTGACCTTTTTATTAGTGTTGTCCATATCTACATACAAGAAACATGCAATTGTATTTATATATACAAAAATAGCGGTTTACAGTGTGAATGGGAAGCCTAATTTGCATATTGGTATTAAAAATGTGATTTTATTAAATATGTGCTTAGTATTATTGATTTCTAATTGTTTGGTTTTATTTTAATGAATATAAGCAAAAATCTCTTCAATGAATCTTAAATGAAATCCATTAACAAGAAAAAATAACTGTCATTTTATTCTTTATTTCCTAATTTAACTAAATAGTTAAATAAGTAAAATTCAGCAATGAAAGACGGGAGTGATGGAAGAGTAAGTTTCATTTCTATTTTTCTATTATACCCCCACTCTGTTACATATCTTTTTATCTGCCTTCTTATTAGATTTTCTAATTTAATACGATATTTCCTTACATTAAAACTTAAATACTTGCACCCGGAGGGTGCATATATTTGCTAGTATAAATAAATAAGGAAACTATAGTCGTTGAATATTTTGATTTGCAAAAACATCAAGCAGTCATTTTCATTACATAAACTTCAAAAATGAAAAAAAAGAAAAATGTAAATCTTTCTCCATCTGAGCAGCTGCGGGTTAAATATCACGATGGTATAGTCTAAGTATTGAAGGGGAGTTAGAGGCAGAATTATTTTCATGAGTTCACTTTCAGGGTCTGCAAAATGAAGCGAGAGTCTTAAAACGGAAGTCCAAGTACTGCTTGGTAAGTTTTGATCATGTGATTGTCACATGGTTTAATGGGTAAATGAGGCGGGAGATTCGGGAATATGGTTACCAAAAAACAGTGTAAGTTCTTTCGCTTCGCTAAATCTTCGTGGCTGTCGATATTCGCAAGTTTATCGAATTACATGAAATATTTTTCATTTTATGAGCAAAGTATTCGAGCTCTACTAGGCCGGCCACCTTCGTTGGAAAGCAATAAAGACTCTCCGTTGAATCGGTTCCTCGGCCTTTTTTTATGATGTATCCGTACGTTCACGTGTATTTACGGATCAATTTACAAGTTGGCCCATCTGTGTGTATACATACTTAGGTGCTACGTAAATTTTTGCGATGAACACGTGTTGAGTATTGGTAACTTTTTCTCTGTAAATATATGTGCATTCCTCTATATGTGTGTAGTATTTTTGGTACTTTATATATATATATATATATATATATATAAAGATAATCTACTGAGTCAGACGAACCTACTATTAGTTTCGCATAAAGCTCTTCAGGGCTAAAATCTGACTCTTGGCTCTACTTAGGTATCGAGCACTTTTTACAAATTAGCTTCTCCTAGCGGTTATATGAATATATATATATCTTATATACATATATATACATATAAATTGTTTTTTTCTTTTGGCCAAATACTGTACCAATAGATTATTTTTGGTTGGTACGAATATCTTGGTCTTTTCTTTTTTTCAAAAATTTTTTTCTTCCTGGTTGATGTTTGGTAGTATATTTTTACAATCAAACTCTCTGCCGGGTTTTTTCTCTCCGCAAGGATCTACCAACACGCTTGGTATATTATATATATATATATATATATATATATATATATATATTATATATATATATATATGTGTGTGTGTGTGTGTGTGTGTGTGTGTTTTATATATGTATGTTTACATATATATTTGTATATATATGTATATGTTTATATCTATATTATATATATGTGTGTGTGTATATATGTTGGTGCGTGTGTTTATATCTGTATATGTTTATATATATATATATATATATATATATATATATATATATATGTGTGTGTGTGTGTGTGTTTATATATATATATGTTTATATATATATTCGTATGTATATGTATATGTCTATGTGTATATATATATATATGTATATATATGTGTATATATATGTTTGGTGCGTGTGTTTACATGTGTATATGTTTATATACATATATATATATATATATATATATATGTTCAATATGTATGTATATATTTTTATATGTATATATATACAAATATATATATGTATATATGTTTATATATATACATATTTATATGTGTACATATATATATTTATATGTATATTATATGTATATTTATGTTTATATTCATATATATATATATATATGTTTATATATATATATATATATATATATATATATATATATATATATGTGTGTGTGTGTGTGTGTGTGTGTGTGTGTGTGTTTGTATGAATTATTGGATTTTGTAAGATGAAACCCACAATAGATTTCTAAAACTGAAACAGGGCCGAAATAAAAAAAAAGATTTTGAAATTCAAATTTGAATTAAAAAGTTCTTAATTGTAATCACATACCGTGACATATAGTTTCACGTTGTTTTAATATTACAATAATCAAACAACCATATTGATTAATTGATTGATTGATATTAACAGCATGTCAACCCTTCTTGTGTAATTTCCTGCCTCGATGTTAGCGATTCCTATTCATTGTACATTCATATTTACATTTTTCACTAGTCATTATGTAGTAGGCTATCTGATGAGACTAACCTTCCTAAGAGATTTTCTTCTCTTGCACACGGTACTATCGAATACTAATAATTTTTAAACGAATCTAATTGACCCATCGATGGAACCTGAACAGGTACTACCACTCCGTGTCAGAGCGAACCTCGGAGTAAAAGCAATGAAGGGGTACAGTAAGCAGGGGTACAGTAAACGTATTTTAAGCCCCGCCAACATGGCGAAGACAATAAAAATGATGAATTTATCATTCCTGTATATATTAAAAAAGAATTTTAAAAAGAGCCATCAACAAGAAAGAAAGGAAGAAAGAAAGAAAGAAAGAAAGAAAGGGGTATATTCACGGAGTTCTGTCTTGGCCTCAAAAACTGTTAGCTGGTGGCTGCTGAAAAAAAAGTCCGTAACCGAAGCGGTGTCACGTGAAAAAAAACTAGGGTTAGGGTTTAGGGTTATGGTAGTGTTTATGGTTAGTTTAATGGGAAAATTAATAAACAAATTGGGCTCTGTTCTTTCCAGAAAAAACAGAACCAACAAATTTTGTAATAAAACTGTTAATTTTAACTAGGGGGGTTTAGGGTTAGGGTTTAGGGTTAGGGTTAGAGTCAGGGTTGGGGTTGGATTTTCGGGAAAAACACCCTAAGTTGGTTGGTCGTTTTTTTTGTTTTTTTTCAAGTGATACCGCTTCGGCTACGGTCTTCAATCGTAGCTGGTGTTTTTTTTTCAGCAGCCACCAGCTAGCGGTTTTTGAGGCAAGAGGCCGGGACGGAACTCCGCGAAGAGTACCAAAGAAAGAAAAAAGGAAAAAAAAAAAGCCGACCAAAACAGACCAATCAAATCTCACCAATTAAAATGTGTACAATCGAGGGTAAAGAACTAGACAGATTTATAAACACAGAACTCAATCTGGGCACCGCCCTGTTTGCTGAGCTAAGAATTCACCGACTATCTCCCCTGCGGCGGGATAAAACCTCTCCAAAAAGGAGTGGTAATCTTCACCTTTAGTTGTTAAAATTCCTAGCATAAAATTGAGCGTGCGCATTATCTGAAATGAACTTAATTGTTATTAAGAACACGTTTTATGATATTTTTGTGTTAAAGCATGCAGTTGTATTGTTTTCGAAACGATTCTAAGATTTGTATATTTCGCATGGGCACATTCAAAATGACAACCGTCTTGTTTCAAAGTGAAAGTCAAGGGAGGTTACTCTAATTGCCTTATTTGCTAGGAATTAAAATAACCCCAGAAGTGTTGACATGCCGTTAAAATCAATCGGTCAATCGATCAATCTGGGGGAAGTGATACAGCAACTATCTAGTTAAATGGCAATGCTTTGATATTAACTTCGATATTCAATAATTTATCCGGTTTTGTGAATTCAATCTCCCCCCCCTCTCTCTCTCTCTCTCTTTCTACATTAGCAAGGATACTTGGTGTTTCCCTAATATGTGTGTACTATGTGTGAGTCCCCGCCTGTCTTCTGGGGCTATTGAAAACACAACCGCGGCTCAGTAGAGGGTTTTAAATACTCCCAATGGAGCCACTTGTTGGCCGTGGGTGGCGACCCGAGAGGCCCCCTCGGATCAATCGGCTGGTCACGTCAAGCCCTAGTACCTATATGACTGTCCCAACTCTATTGCCCCAATCCTTTTATCATATATGAGCTAGAAGGCAGTGGCTGAGGGTCTTAGTGTCCTGGGTAGTGTCTCTTATACAGGGTCAGGCAAAATGATCTGACACATTGTAGTTTAATAAAATGCAAATAAAGTAAAACAAAATAATAATGCCATTTTTTTTCATATAATGCCATTTTGTTTTGTTTCTTTATAATGTCATTGTTTTTCGTTTCTTTTTCAGTTGCTGCCATGAATTGTAAAAATATATAAGACTTGTTTTGCTTATCCTGTGGAAGAATTTGAGTCAACCGAAAAAAACCCACCAAAAATTGAAGCGGGCTATATTTGTAGGGGATAATTCTTTTTGGGATCATCAATATCTCTTGTACATCCACAACACAGGCTCATGTTGATGCAAGCTTATAGATTTATACAAATATTTTTTACAAATCCCTAACTAGAATAGAAAAATTATTTTTTTCTTCTAGAGAGGGAAAAGAAAACATATTTTCACTATTCTAGGTTTGTTTCTTGGCCATTATGTAGTAGGCTATCTGATGAACTAAGCTCATTTATTGAGTTCTGGTCGAAATAAATTTTATACTAGCGAAATGACGGTTTGTTAAGTTTTTATTTCTTATTGAAAGTGTATATATATATATATATATATATATATATATATATATATATATATATATATACATGAAGTGGTCAACAATGTGTTTTGAAATGGCGAAGGCCGACAATTTTTTGGGAGATTATGTGCTTAATTATAAGTCATACAAATTTTTATTAATTAATTAATTAACAAATTAGGTATGACTTTAATTAAGCACATAATCTCCCAATATAATTATATATTATAATATATATATATATATATATAAGTGTATTTTTGGCAGCATTTTTTTCTTTAAACATGTTATGTATATATATATATTATATATATATATATATATTATATATTATATATATATTATTATACTCGCATTTACTCGCCTGTTGTTTACAGACTTGAGTTATCTGGTGATAGTAAAAACATACACCCAATGAGTATGTATCAACTAATTGTTTCGTCTCTGACTGACAGTCACTGACGGCCGTAAGGGTAAGGAACTTGGCAGATGAAAATTTTGTCGGATTTCGCTCCCGGCTAGAGGTACCTGTTAAATGTCGAGCCGCGCTGATGAGACGTAAACGTCGAAAACACATGTCTGTGGATGGACTGATATTATATATATATATATTGAATCACACACAAAGCGGTCTTCCTGTCTATAGCTCTGCTGATGAGGCCTAATAGGCTGAAATGTACATACAGAGATTGATTTTTCTCGATTTGCTTAGCCTTACATTTGAATAGGTATGCCCGCCCAATTCATTAATTATCAATTGATTAATTTTTCAAAATTGGGTACTTCAATTAAGCTCATATTCTCCCAAATTGTCGCTAAAAGCCATATCAAAACCATTGTTTGTTGTTTATTTCTCATATATATATATATATATATATATATATATTAATATATATATATATATTATATAAAGATAAAAATCTTAATGATTCAGACTAAAAGTTTGTTTAATGCTCTTCAGGGCTAAGAGTCAGATCTTGCCCTGAAGAGCATTAGCGAAACTCTTAGTAGGTTTGTCTGACTCATTAAATTTATCTTTATTATCTGCTCTACTTAGGTATTGGAGCACTTTTTACTTATTAGCTTTAGTCTCCTGGTGGGTTTGTATGAATATTATATATCTATATATATATATATATATGCATATAAATTGTTTTTTCTTTGGCCAAAATACTGTACCAATAGATTACTTTTTTGTTCGGTACGACTATCTTGGTCTTTTCTTTTTTTCCAAAAAATTTTTTCTTCCCGGTTGATGTTTGGTAGTATATTTTTACAATCAATACTATTTTGCTGGGTTTTTTCTCACCGCGAGGAATTTCCCAATAAGTTTGGTATTATTATATATACTAGCAAATATATGCACCCTCCGGGTGCAAGTATTTAGTTAAAATTTTATAATAAAATATGATATTAAATTAGAAAGGCTAATGAAACTGAATAAAGATGGTAGATAAAATAAGATTTTTTGAACAGAGGGGTTATATGAATGAATAAATAGATACAACTTGGGGAGAAGAGATTACTCTGACCCGGAGTGGTAGTACCTGTAAAGGTCATTTATGGGTTAATAATAGAAAATGTATTTATAAAAAAATTGTATTATCATTAAGAATTGATTTTTTCAAAACTTTATCGGCATTAAATGACCCATTGAGGTTGATATGCCGTAAACAAAACACAAACAAACAAACAAACAATACGCACAACACACACACACACACACACACATATTATATATATATATATATATATATATATATATATATATATATGAGAGAGAAAGGAGAAACTGTCAGTTACGAAAGCGCCGTTGACTTCAAGACACGCTACCTTAGATATACAATGCTCTATCAATGATATTGAACACTCTTTATTTATAAATATAGCAATAAAATTATTATACACGCGCACACACACACACAGCAATACACACACACACATAAATGAATAAATAAATGAACGCGTTTAAACAACAAATGTCACGTGATGGTGTTTTTTGCGAGAAATCGTAGCCCTTCAAAACTATCTGGTCATTTTTAAGATTTGATATTTATTTAGACCTTATTCAGATTTGCGGAAATGTTTGCGTTTTATTTTAAGGGTCAGTGTCACACTCGAACTCCACTAGCTAGTAGCCAATGCTGACCCATGACCTTATAAAAACACAGTGATTTTCTGAGAAGTATTTGGGGAAAAGATTTGCATCTTATAGAGCTGTAAAAATACCGTATAGACACAGACTTGCGCCAACTTGAAGATCTATTTGTAAATACACGGGGGCCTATGAATTTCAAACACCACAAACGACCTTAGGGGTCAC
>CM042158.1:88836079-88837613 GCA_023376005.1 Doryteuthis pealeii | reverse complement strand
TTACCTTGTGTAGGACGTGTCTAGTAAATCTCCAAGCAATATTTTTTTTTAAATCATGAAACTGAATTTTCCCTTATTTGCACATAAACACACACACAAACGTACAAACAATCATCCAATATATATATATATATATAATATTTCTATTTTTTAAAGAAAAGGCTAATATATCGAATTTTATGCCTAGCATTTTGCGTTTTATCTTTGATTCTAACACAATTTATATATATATATATACATATATATATATATATATATATATATATATATATTCTTATTATAATGAAGATTGTGGGTTTGTTTGTCTGTAACCGAAAACTATATTACTATACAAGTCACAATTCCTTTAAGTTATTTACGTCATATTCTCCATGATTTTATTTTTATCTAAACCTCAATTATAATAAAATTGTTTTTACATTACTTACACTTTTGACCATATCTACATACTAATAACATGCAATTGTATTTATATATACAACAAAATAAAGGTATACAGTATGAATGGGAAGGCTTATTTGCATATTGATCTTAAAAATTTGATTTTTAATAAATATATGCTTAGTATTATTGATTTCTAATTGTTTTGGTTTTATCTTATTGAATATGAGCAAAAATCTCTTCATAATCTTAAAAAGAAATCCCCTTAACAAGAAGAAATTAACTGGTAATATTATTCTTTCTTCCTATTTTAACTAAAACAGTTTAATTAGGAAAAATTTACCAATGAAAGACGGGAGTAATGGAAAATGATGGAAAGAGTCAGTTTCAAAGTTGTTCTATTTTTCCAATCATACCCCTCTGTTCAAATTCTTTTTATCTTACATTCTTATTCAGTTTCATTAGCCTTTCTAATTTATATCATATTTTTATTATAAAATTTAACTAAAATACTTGCACCCGGAGGTGCAATATATTTGCTAGTATATATAATATACCAAACTTATTGGTAAATCCTCGCGGTGAGAAAAAAACCCAGCAAATAGTTTGATTGTAAAAATATACTACCAAACATCAACCGGGAAGAAAAAAAATTTTGGAAAAAAGAAAAGACCAAGATAGTCGTACCAACAAAAAGTAATCTATTGGTACAGTATTTTGGCCAAAAGAAAAAACAATTTATATGCATATATATATATATATAAGATATATATATTCATACAAACCCACCAGGAGACTAAAGCTAATAAGTAAAAAGTGCTCAATACCTAAGTAGAGCAGATAATAAAGATAAATCTAATGAGTCAGACAAACCTACTAAGAGTTTCGCTTAATGCTCTTCAGGGCCAAGATCTGACTCTTAGCCCTGAAGAGCATTAAACAAAACTTTTAGTCTGAATCATTAGATTTATCTTTATATATATATATATATATAATATATATATATATATATATAATATTATGAGAAATAAAAAAACAAACAATGTGTTTGATATGGCTTTTTAGCCGACAATTTGGGAGAATATGAGCTTAATTGAAGTCGTACCCAATTTTGAAAATTAATTAATTGATAATTAATGAATTGGGCGGGCAT
>CM042158.1:88796079-88831079 GCA_023376005.1 Doryteuthis pealeii | reverse complement strand
TTTTGAAGTTTATGTAATGAAAATGACTGCTTGATTTTTTTGCAAATCAAAATATTCAACGACTATAGTTTCCTTATTTATTTATACTAGCAAATATATGCACCCTCCGGGTGCAAGTATTTAAGTTTTAATGTAAGGAAATATCGTATTAAATTAGAAAATCTAATAAGAAGGCAGATAAACAGATATGTAACAGAGTGGGGGTATAATAGAAAAATAGAAATGAAACTTACTCTTCCATCACTCACGTCTTTCATTGCTGAATTTTACTTATTTTACTATTTAGTTAAATTAGGAAATAAAGAATAAAATGACAGTTATTTTTTCTTGTTAATGGATTTCATTTAAGATTCATTGAAGAGATTTTTGCTTATATTCATTAAAATAAAACCAAACAATTAGAAATCAATAATACTAAGCACATATTTAATAAAATCACATTTTTAATACCAATATGCAAATTAGCCTTCCCATTCACACTGTAAACCGCTATTTTTGTATATATAAATACAATTGCATGTTTTTTTGTATGTAGATATGGACAACACTAATAAAAAGGTGAAGCAATTTTATTAATAATTGAGGTTTAAATATAAATAAAATCATGGAGAATGTGATTTAAATAACGAAGGGAATTGTGACTTGAGTAGTAATATAGTTTCGGTTACTGACAGAAAAACACACAATCTCCATTATAATAAGATATTTATCTTAAAAAAAATATTTTTCTGATATTTTATTGTTTACGAGACGACCCGGGAACCGGTTGGGTTCCTGTTACAACACACGTCCATGCTGATTGTTGCAAGATGGGGATACTATCCTGACTTTTGTGAGCTCGAACTACTATATTAGAAAAGGAGGAAGAAGGAAATAAGTGAGAGAGTAAAGATTTAAAAAATAGTGATGAGCAAAACAGGATGAACGATGGTTTGACCGTAGCGTGACACCGAATGGAGAATTGAGTGTCAACCGGAAGTTTCTGGTATTGACCGGAAGTCACTTGGTGACGTGGAACAACGAAGAAAGGGACCGGCCTCTTTTTGCTTTCGGACGCGTAGGGGAACGGACGGGCCTTTGGTGCCTAGTATGGGGTCACAGTAATCAAGTAGTGTTCTCTCTCTCTTTCTCTCTGCCTTTCCTGCTCTCTGATACGAACCCACGAGACGAGCACGAAAATAAAGGCTAGCAGTTGTAACTACATATTTCTCGCGTTGTAATTTTTATCAACAAGAATACATTTTTAGTACCGTGAATATATCGCCGCCACCACCAAGCCGCCCCGTTATGTATATAAGCTTTAGGTACTGTGACCAGATATACGACAACGTTACAGATATCGTTTTAGTGCCCGGAAAAAAAGGGACAACGTTACACTGATGTCGAGGCGTCTATATAGAATGAAGTGAAGGACTATTATTAGCATTTCATAGTTGTCTCTGTTATATTATTCAGCGCGGATGCAGACAGCACAAAATTTGTAAGAAATACGACTTATAAACCCCGATGTTTCTATTTATGAAGGAGTGAAGGATTCGAGTTAGTATTTCATAGTCATTTCCGTTATATTATTCAGCGCGGCCGCAGACACCACACAATTTGTAACAGCTACACCTGATAAACCCTGATGCTTCTAATCATGAAGAGATGAATGATTCGAATGGAAATTTTATAGTTATGTCCTTTATATCATTCAGCGCTGCTTCAGACACCACAAAAGTTGTAATAACGATCCCTGATTATACTAATGCTTCTATTTAGGAAGGGGTGAAGGATTCAAATTATCATTTCATACTAATCTCCGTTATATAGAAAATTTGGGATGATCAAAAAGAATAAATATGAATTTAAAAAAAAAAGGACTATTTCTCTGAATGTTTGAGATGAGGCTTGATGATTAGTATTATCTGCGTTTTTCGGACTATTGTCCTCGTTTTCATTGTTAGCTGTACAACGTTTCAGCCGATGTGCCCTCCGGCCTTCTTCAGGTATTTCTTGTCGGACTCGGGAACCTTCTCGGATTCGGGAACCTTCTTTTTCCCGAGTTCGAAATTTGATATATTTCTGGGTTGTATACCTGCTCTGCTGCAGTGGCGTTGAGCACTTTTTCTTGCAGACTCTTCTCATTTGCATAACATATTATATAATTAAAAAGAAAAATCATCCTCAAAATATTTTGATCATCATATAAGTGTTGATGATATTCGTTTTTTTCTTTTTTGATAATAAAATTGTTATATTGTTATATGTATATATATATATATATATATATATATATATGTGTGTTTTGTGTGTGTGTGTGTGTGTGTGTTTATATGTATATTTTGGGCATTAAGTACTATTTTATTATTTACTGTTGGTACTGTAGTTTTAGTTTTTAAAACTGACCTTTTCATATTTTTAAAGAAAATGTTATTGTAACACACACGCAGGCATGCACACACTCACACATATAAACACACACAATATATATATATATATATATATATATATATATATATATATATATATATATATATATATATATATATATATTATTATTATTATTATTTATATTTTGCTTGAAGACAATTATAATGCATGTATCGTATAAAATTCGATAATTATAGAAAATAATCTTGACAAGTGAATCCCGCAAAGGATGGCTCGCTATGCAGAACACCGTACAGACTGTTTCGACTTTATTAAGTCTCTTCAGCCGAATGGATATGGTCTCTGACTATGCCTGTGAAGTCCCGGTTTCGATTCCTGTCGGAGGGGAGTCGTTAGTATACATCGCTGAAGAGACTTAATAAAGTCGAAACAGTCTGTACGATGTTCTACACACCGAACAATTCTTTGCCGAGATTCACTTGTCATGATTATTTTCTATAATTATCGAATTTTATGCGATATACGCATTGTAATTGCCTTCAAGCAAAAATATAAATAATAATACATACTTTATTCAACAATGCATACTTGATACAATGCATAATAATACATACTTTATTCAACAAAAACAAACACACAAAAATCTTATATATATATATATATATATATATAGAATATGTGCTTAATTGAAGTCGAACCTAATTTTTTTGAAAGTTAATTCATTAATAATTAATTAGGCGGGATTTAACTATTAAATGTAAGGCTATCAATCTCTGTATGTACATTTCGGCCTATTAGGCCTCATCAGCAGAGCTATAGATACGAAGACCGTCCCGTGTGTGATTTGAAACCTGTCTGTTAAATTAACAAGCAAGCGTCTTACCCCTACACCAAACGGACCTCGCAGTTTTTTCTTCGCTTTGTTTAAGTAGTATATATATATATATATATATATATATATATATATATATATATATATATATATATATATATATATATATATATATATGCTTTTAAATAAAGCATCAAAATACAACGTAAACATAATCTGTATATATATATATATATATATATATATATACAGATTATGTTTACGTTGTATTTTGATGCTTTATTTAAGAAGGAGTAAAGTTCAGTGTAGATGTTGACCCCACAAATTAGCATTAAGTTTCAAATTGGACTGAAAATTGCTTTATTTATTACAATATTTAGATAAGCGTTATTTCACTCACTGAAATTGCCTACTTTAACACTGTCAGTTTCAAGTTAAGAAAAATATCGTAAGTATAGAGTTCAGAACAAACGTGCTGGTTCACAATTTAAATTCTCACGATGTGATATCTTTTGTTAAATCTTTGGGAAATCGTTATTTGAATTTTAACTACATTTACGTACATAATTCGTAGGCTACCCAGGAATTATGTAACAGAAATTATGTTTTCTTTTACACTTACAGTTTACTTTTAGTCTTTTTATGAAAAGCAAGACCAGCCTAAAAAATAACGCCAACACTAATAGTCGCCTAGGTCGCCAAGTACTCAAAAAGGCTGTCCTGGGACGAATAGAATAAAGCATTTAAAATACAAATATAAAGATTGGAGAATTAGGATTTCCCCCCTTGTGAAGTCAGAGTGCTCACAGTACCCGGGGTTCTCACCGAATGCCCCATGCTTGCAATCTTGTCTCACATTCGAACCGTAGCGAATGAGTAGGGTAAAGAGAGGCGTCCCATCGTGGTGTAATGGTTAGCAAGTCAGTGTCGCAGATCCATTACTACGAAATAGCGAGTTCGATCATCGCTGGATGCCCCATACTTGTTACCTTATGTCACATCCTACTTGTGGCGAACCGGTTGGGTAAAAATGACATGCCGTTGTGGTGTAATGGTTAGCAAGCTAGTCTCGCAGATCCGTTACTAGTGAATAGCGAGTTCGGTCCTCGCTGGATGGCCTATACTAGCTAATTTGTGTCACATCCTACCCATGGTGAACGGGTTGAGCATCCGTCGTGGTGCAATGGTTAGTAAGCTTGTCTCACAGATACAGGGTGAGTCAAAATGCACGCAAATTATAAAGTCTTTATTAAATGTACTAGCAAATATATGCACCCTCCGGGTGCAAGTATTTAAGTTTTAATGTAATAAAATATTGTATCAAATTAGAAATGCTAATGAAACTAAATAAGAAAGCAGATAAAAATATTTGAAACAGAGGAGGGTATAATAAAAAATAGAACAACTGAAACTTACTCTTCCATCACTCCCGTCTTTCATTGCTAAATTTTCCTAATTTAACTATTTAGTTAAAATAGGAAGTAAAAAATAAAATTACAGTTATTTTTTCTTGTTAATGGATTTCTTTTAAAATTTATCCCTGAGATTTTAGATAATATTCATTAAGATAAAACCAAAGAAATCAATAATACTAAGCACATATTTATTAAAATCAGATTTTTTAAAATCAATTGCAAATTAGCCTTCCCATTCACACTGTAAACCGCTATTTTGTTGTATATATAAATACAATTGTATGTTATTAGTATGTAGATATTACCAACAGTATTAATAATGTAAAACAATTTTATTAATAATTGAGGTTTAAATAAAAATAAAATCCTGTAGAATGTGACGAAAATAACTAAGGGAATTGTGACTTGTATAGTAATATAGTTTCGGTTACAAACAGAAAAACACACAATCTCCATTATAATATTAAATCGTATTAAATGAAACTAAATGTAATCAAAAGAAAGCAGAGTTAATGGGGTTTGTAACATTACAACAAATGTTCAATTATACCACCTTCTTCTTCAATCACCAGCTCTGCACGTTTCACCAAATTATTCACGGTACGACCAAGTTCATCACAGGAAACTTTATTTACCTCTGAAACGATGCGATCTTTGAGCTCGTTAAGATTGTTTTATTCTGCACGTTTTATAATACAATTTTACTAACTCCAGTCTAGTTTCCAAATCAAGTGGCATGATCTAAATAATGACCTGTAAAGTATAAAAACATTAATTATACAAACGCCATGCATATATCTATAACATATATAAAAGTAATGTTAACTAGTATATGATTGGTGGAATAATTTTGAACAATATGAATTTGCATGCATTTTGATTCACCCTGTATATAAAAGTAATGTTAACTAATATATGATTGGTGGAATAATTTTGAACAATATAAATTTGCGTGCATTTTGACTCACCCTGTATATTACAATTGAATAGCAACTTCGATTCTCACTGGAAGCCCTATACTTGCGACCCTGCATCTTACGCGTGGCGAATGGGTTGGGTAAATAAATACCTGGATTTTGAACTGAAAGGTAAATGAGGTGAAGTAAAGTTAGCTCTAGTATTACATAATTTATGCGGTTACATAAGATTATTGTCAATCCCCTGTATTTCTAAAGGGATGGCCTTTTTCATATCACGGGCGGGACTTTCCATGGAATAGTACAGAAATCCCGCGAAATACGTGAAGTCACGTGGGACCTGGTTGGGTCCTCAGTTTCAGTTTGGACGTCGGGCAGAGATGTCCTACCTTAACTGGAACTCACACTGCATACGCGCGCTATGTTAGTCAGATGTTTAGTTACATGAAAAGTAAATAAAAGCTTAAGAAAATAACACGGTTTTGTGGTTGATGAATGTCTTGGTAACAAGACTGATCTAGAAGAAGAAATGAGTTAAGTGCGACCGACCACCAAGACGAAGTCTAGATGTTAGAAGAGATGCTAGAAGAATTTAAGATATCAAAGACACCAGAAGAAGAATAGAAGTAAGTAAAGAGGCTTGCAACACTAGGTCACACTGACCTTCGAATTTTCGGATATCCATAGCTAGTTTAACCTTTCCTTTTTATTTCTTACCCCCTAAAAACACACACACACTTTTCTGTCTTTGTGCTCTGATTAAGAGCTTCCATACCCTCTTCATGCCCTGACGACGAGGATTAGAATACTCTATATCCTCTATTTTGAACTCATTAGGGACGTTCTTCTGTGGAAGCTATCACATGGGCACGCCAGAGTGAACCGTCCAGCAAAGACGTACATAGACCAACTCTGCGCGGATACTGAATACTGCGCAGAGGACTTCCCAGGAGCAATGAATGATAGGGGCGGTTGGCAAGAGATTGTCATGGATATCCGTGCTGCTAGCGCGTCATGATGATGATGATGATGATCCTCTGCAGAGATGTAAGACCACACACACACAAAAGGAATATTCTATGTATAACATTAAACTGCATGGTGAGGATCCGGTTCTGTAGATCTGAGGAGTGGAGAGTACTTCTTTATTGCCATTACTCTCATGTCCACTGTGGACTACAGATTCAATTCACTACACATTTCACTTCCTCGTCACTGGAATAATGTTTGCCCCTGACTATCATCTATTCGGTCCCACGAAAAAGAGTTTGAAATGCAAACATTATTCCAGTGACGAGGAAGTGAAATCTGTAGTGAAGAAGTGGCTCAAAGAGCAGTTAACAGAGTTTTATGGGGCAGGCATACATGCTCCCATTCGAAAGAGGAACACTGCTATTGAGATAAACGGTAACTATGTGGAGAAGTAGGGGTGGGATCCACAGAGGACCAGCTTCATTTTGATGTATGATACATGTTCCTGTGTTGGTAATTATACCTGTCCTAAACAAAATGGTATTATTTTTTTTACTCACCTTTGTACATATATACAGAAATAGGGATGTGATCCACAGAGGACCAGCTTCATTTTGATGTATGATACATGTTCCTGTGTTGGTAATTATACCTGTCCTAAACAAAATGGCATTATTTTTTGAATCACCCACGTACATATATACAGAAGTAGGGATGTAATCCACAGAGGACCAGCTTCATATTGATGTATGATACATGTTCCTGTGTTGGTAATTATACCTGTCCTAAACAAAATGGCATTATTTTTTGAATCACCCACGTACATATATACAGAAGTAGGGATGTGATCCACAGAGGACCAGCTTCATATTGATGTATGATACATGTTCCTGTGTTGGTAATTATACCTGTCCTAAACAAAATGGCATCATTTTTTGACTCACCTATGTTGAGAAGTAGGGATGTGATCCACAGAGGACCAGCTTCATTGTGATGTATGATACATGTTCCAACATGTGTTGGTAATTTTACCTGTCCTAAACAAAATTGCATTACTATTTGGTTCACCCTCGTACTTCGGTGATCTGGTGGGAACTTGGCCGGATGGCACATGTCCTAAAGAAGCAGAAAGAAAGCAGCCCTGTCGATAGGGTTTTGAATACGTCGTTTGCGTCCTCTGAAAAGGGTTAAGACAATCACCAGAAGGATTGTCTTGTATGTAATGATAAAATGCACCCAGTGTTGACTCTCCGGTTCTAGATCTCTGGGTCGGGTAAAGTACTCCTTTTTTACTATTATTCCCAGGTCCACTCCAGTTACATCTATGGCTCAGTTAGATCTGTTTACAATTAATAGTATACTAGCAGGACCTGTGGATATACCATAGTATGTGTCGTGAGGTTTTAAGGGGTCAAATAAGAACAAAACGACGGGTAAGAACTGTAGAAAAATGTATTAACAGAAAGTAGACAAATACAATAGAGAGATGTGGAAATTACGTCCGACGAACAGAGTTATTGGCACTCGCATTAGCTTACTGCTAAGCCACAATTATCCCTGTTATTTATAGTAACCTGTCGGCGCATTCCATTAGTCTTATAGGGTGTATCACCTATAACAGTATGATAATTTGATTATTACAACGTTTGATTTGTTACCTAATAGCTATTGCAAAATAGTTCAATATGTAAAAATATAATGATCTTGATTCAACTCTCTCTCTCATTCTTTATGAAGGGTTGTAACATATTTCCATTGATTTACCAATAAAAATCTGTGGTGGGGCGTTTAAAACATCTACATGTCTTGTCAAAGGACGAGACGATCAATTTTGGCTCAAAAACCCAGCCCTGGTGATATTTAATGTGTATATATATATTTACTTTGTCGTTGTTTCATTTTCGAAGTTTCCTCCGGACATACAGATACACACAACTGCCCTTTATATAATATAATAGATAATAATTCTTGTTTGACCTGGTGTGAGCTGAGAATGATGGGTGGCTAACCTGGTGGTGGGGTGGGGTAATTTTTGCTTGTTCGTCGGCTAAAACCCCACAAGACTTTGAGCTAAGCTGAGCTGTAACCAAACACTTAAACATCTAGTTCATTACTCAATTCATATAACCTAAAAG
Organism: Doryteuthis pealeii; assembly: GCA_023376005.1. NCBI lineage: Eukaryota > Metazoa > Mollusca > Cephalopoda > Myopsida > Loliginidae > Doryteuthis > Doryteuthis pealeii. The sequence continues at coordinate 88,822,435 of CM042158.1, read as the reverse complement.
AGTCAAGTTTGTTCTAAGTAATCAGAAACTTTCTAAGTGCGAAAATTAATCCTCACCGACGATTGTGAAACTTACGTATACAGGGTAGCATTCATATATACACACATCAAACTAAACACACACACATCAATACACAGATATACACATATTTGTGCATAGGCAGGTATGTAAGTATTTACCCAACACGTTCACCACGGGTAGGATGTGACACAAGGTTGCAAGTATGGAAAATCCAGCGAGGATCGAACTCGCTATTCCGCAGTAATGGATCTCCGAGACTAGTTTGCTAACCATTAAATCACAATGGGACGCCCTATTTATCCAACCCGTTTTGCAACGGGTAGGATGTGACACAAGGTAGCAAGGATGGGGTATCCAGTGAGGATCGAACTCGCTATTCAGTAGTAATAGATCTCCGAGACTAGTTTGCTAACCATTAAATCACAATGGGACGCCCTATTTATCCAACCCGTTTGCAACGGGTAGGATGTGACACAAGGTAGCAAGGATGGGGTATCCAGTGAGGATCGAACTCGCTATTCAGTAGTAATAGATCTCCGAGACTAGTTTGCTAACCATTAAATCACAATGGGACGCCCTATTTATCCAACCCGTTTGCAACGGGTAGGATGTGACACAAGGTAGCAAGGATGGGGTATCCAGTGAGGATCGAACTCGCTATTCAGTAGTAATAGATCTCCGAGACTAGTTTGCTAACCATTAAATCACAATGGGACGCCCTATTTATCCAACCCGTTTGCAACGGGTAGGATGTGACACAAGGTAGCAAGGATGGGGTATCCAGCGAGGATCGAACTCGGTATTCAGTAGTAATAGATCTCCGAGACTAGTTTGCTAACCATTAAATCACAATGGGACGCCCTATTTACCCAACCCGTTTGCCACGGGTAGGATGTGACACAAGGTAGCAAGGATTGGGCAACTAGCGAGAATTGAATGTTTGTTTGTTTTGTTTTACGGCATATCAACCTCAGTGGGTCATTTAATGCCGATAAAGTTTTGAAATAAATCAATTCCTAATGGATAATACAATTTTTTTTTTATAAACACATTTTTCTATTTAACCCATAGATGGGATCCTAACAGGTACTACCACTCCAGGTCAGAGTGGACCAGGGAGCAATGGTGATGAAGGGGTGCTCCACATTCCCCAAACCTCCAAAACTGGAACCTCACCATCAGATAGAGTTTAACGTCATTCCCAGGACATGTACACACTCAGCCACCGCCTTCTAGCACCCATATGATAAAAAAGGGTTGGAGCTTGCCATAAGGGCAATAGGGTTGGGAAAATCATATAGGAGCTAGGGCTTGACGTGACCAGCCGATTGATCGGAGTGGGCCTCTCCGACCGCCCGTCTAGCCCAAGATAGGGCCAAAGTGGAGTATTGCATGTCATGAATTGCTCATCCACCTGGGCTCTATCCTTAAGCATCCCGGGTCGCCACCCACGGCCAACAGGTGGCCTCATTGGGGGAGTCTTACCCCTCTGCAGAGGTGCAATTGGTGCATTCTAACGCCCCAGACGACAGGGCTGGGAGAAAAATGGAAAAAAAAATTAATTTATGTCAATGAACAACACCAACATGAATGTAGCCCTGTATTTATGAACCCAACCCATCCATTATGGGCTGCATGCATACAATATCAGTTTTTAAGTGGAGTATAGCTGGTTTCAGTTCAGAGTTTTTTCTTCTAATAAACCAGATGCCCTACCAAAGCAACAAAACCCATTCTATCCAACTAATTTACCTATACCTGGGCTATGTGGAATACCCTTTATTGCTATTACTCCCATGTCCATTCTGATCCGAAGTGGTAGTACCTGTTAGTGTCCCGTCTTTGGGTCACTAGGTCAGCTTTATAGGGCACCTCACTAACAATAGTCCACAGCTCTAACTCGCAAGCCATTGTACTATGTGAGACGCCTTTAATGTTACTAAACATTGCTTAATCAGTTAAACAGACTGTATCAGGTATCTGCTGTTCTTAATTGGTCTTTAGGGTAGGTCGATTTTTCACTTTTTTAAAATATCAAATTGTCCATCTATACAAAGGTTGTGTGTTCGTACACTAAATACTGATACCAAAAATTAGATCTTTTACTTGCAGAATTGTTTGAGGAAATAGCATAAAAATCGTCTTCTAAACTCCACTAAAATTCCTCGTTTTCTAAAGGCTTAATTTTGCTAAAACGAGGATTTTTAGTGCATTTTAGTAAACGATCTTTGATGCTATTTCCTCAAAGAATGGTGCAAGTAAAAGAGCTATTTTTTTGGTATCAGTATTCAGTATACTAGCACACAACTTTCGCATAGATGGATAATTTGATATTTTTAAAAAGTGAAAATTCGACCTACTCTTTTGGTCACCCACATATTAATGACCAGATTCATCGTTGCTTTACTTCGGTAATCTTGCGGAAACTTGCGTTTTCAACGTGACGTGACCGTAGGTTAATTGATTTTAGTGAAACTCGCATCAACGAAAAACAAGATACGTTTGCTCTTGTGCATGCTCATAACACTAACGTTCAATGAAGACCACCTTTCGGGTGTTAGCACTGATAAAGGAACTTTGCTGTAAAGAAACGACATAGATGACTGTTTGGATTTGGATTTTACGGCACGTCAACCCCTTGGGTTATTTTATGCTAAAGACGATTTTGTTTTATTCATTCTTGTTGGGTATTTAAATCTTTTTAAAAAATTCTAAACATCTTTTTAAACCCATTTTTTAATTTATTCAACCCATAGATGGGACCTGAACAGCAACTACCACTAAGGGTCATAGTGAACTTGAGAATTATAGCAGTTAAGAAGTACACACTCCTACAGAGCTCCGGAATTTGGACCTCACCACTAGAATCAGTTTAACGTCATACCTAGGACACTAAGAAATTCAACCACCGTCATAACATATATAATAAAAAGAATTGGTGGGGGTGCCATAAAGACAATACGGTCAGGACAATCGTACAGTTGTTAAGGCTTAACATAAACAGTCGATTGATTAGAGAGGGCCTAATAAAATCCAATAATAATAATAATAATAATAATAATAATAATAATAATAATGATGATAATAATAATAATGATAATCCAATGTAATAAAATCCAACAAAGAGTTACATATAACAACAATATAGACTTTATTGTCTGAGCACATGTAACATAAAATACCGATACAAAAACAGTTAGGATGAATGTCCTGACAAAGGAAAAAAGAGTTCTTATAGAGTTAATCTTCAGACCACTAAATGTAGAATAAAAAAGTCACTTACTATATATGAGCCACATGGTTAGGGTCTAGAAAGGGCTATGTACATACATGGGTACGGGCCTATAGTTGGGGGGCAAGCCCCACCCAGCCTTATTGAACAGAGATACAACTTTTCTAGTGCATCTTTGTGAATGCCAGATGAAAGAGAGAGAGAGAGAGATAGTTTCCCAGGCTGAGTTTAAATAGCAAGGTAGTAATGCCATCTAGTGGAAAGTCCTGACAGCAAGGGAAGATAACCTTTTCCCACTCAACTCTATCCCAACAAGGGAAAACAATTGCTACAGATGTAACAAATAATGGTGTTAATTAATGCAGAGAAGTTGTTCTGATTATACTATACGAGTAAGGGTATTTGCCTGCTCATCCCACTTATGAGGGCTGGACACAAGGTCTCGTTTTTACGTGGGCACATAAAAATTGCAATGATCAGGGGGGCATGGCCCCCTTGGATCGATGCTATTAATTGTACTTCACCGGTCCAGAGGCCGAAGCACACTGGACCCCCGGCCGAGGCCGGGTATAGAAGGCAAGTCTCAAAGCATAGAATCTGGAACAGATACTACACTTTGATCCTAGTAAGTTTACGAGTAAGAGTTAAAGTGGAGTGTTATGTGCCATTGACAGCTCAGCCACCAGGATTCATCATGGGTCGCCACCAATGACCAACAGGTGGCTCTATTGGAGGGTCTTACACTTCTGCAGAGGTGCAGTCGGTGTATTCTACGGCCACTGGACCGTAGTACATGCAGATCTTATTATAATGGAGATTGTGTGTTTTTCTGTCTGTAACCAAAACTATATTACTATTCAAGTAACAATTCCCTTAGTTATTTACGTCACATTCTACAGGATTTTATTTTCATTTAAATCTCAATTATTAATAAAATTGTTTTACATTATTAATACTGTTGGTAATATCTACATACTAATAACATACAATTGTATTTATATATACAACAAAATAGCAGTTTACAGTGTGAATGGGAAGGCTAATTTGCATATTGATATAAAAATCTGATTTTAATAAATATGTGCTAAGTATTATTGATTTCTAATTGTTTGGTTTTATCTTAATGAATATTATCTAAAATTTCAGGTATAAATCTTAAAAAGAATCCATTAACAAGAAAATAACTGTAATTTTATTCTTTACTTCCTATTTTAACTAAATATCAAAATTAGGAAAAGTTAACAATGAAAGATGGGGGTGAGGGAAGAGTAAGTTTCAGTTGTTCTATTTTTTTATTATATACCCTCAGTTTCAAATCTTTTTATCTGCATTCTTATTTAGTTTCATTAGCATTTCTAATTTAATACAATATTTTATTACATTAAAACTTAAATACTTGCACCCGGAGGGTGCATATATTTGCTAGTATATATAATCAAAGATAGTGGTAGTGCGTCTGGCAATAAGGAATCCAAACATGAGTAAGGAAATATCAACGAAAGTTTTTTTCGATTTTTTTATAGATTTTAAGTGTATAAAAAGTGTATAACTGAATGACTACGCAACAACTTTAAATCTATAGTAAGGAAATATCAACGAAAGTTTTTTTCGAAAAAAATTAAAGGACAGCATTAATTGATTTTTTTAAATAGATTTTAAGTGTATAAAAAGTGTATAACTGAATGACTACGCAACAACTTTAAATCTATAGAACAATTTTTAAAAAATCTTATAAATAAATTAACGTATTAAGTTACGTTTTCCTAAGAGTTTCATTTTTATTAAAACTGTTAATCCAAGTTCAGAAATTAAGAATACTAGCAAATATATGCACCCTCCGGGTGCAAGTATTTAAGTTTTAATGTAATATAATATTGTATTAAATTAGAAAGGCTAATGAAACTAAATAAGAATACAGATAAAAAGATTTGAAACAGAGGAGTATAATAAAAGATTTGAATAATAAAAATGGAACAACTGAAACTTACTCTTCCATCACTCTCGTCTTTCATTGTTATTTTTTCTAATTTAAGTATTTAGTTATAAGAGGCAGTAAAGAATAAAATGACAGTTATTTTATCTTGTTAATGGATTTCATTTAAGATTCATTGAAGAGATTTTTGCTTATATTCATTAAAATAAAACCAAACAGTTAGAAATGAATAATACTAAGCACATATTTATTAAATTCGATTTTTTTAATATTAATATGCAAATTAGCCTTCCCATTTACACTGTAAACCGTTATTTTGTTGTATATATAAATACAATTGCATGTTATTAATATGTGGATATGGTCATCAGCGTTAATAATGTAAAACAATTTTATTAATAATTGAGATTTAAAAATAAAATCATTGAGATTGTGATGTCTATAACAAAGAGAATTGTGACTTGAGTAGGAATATAGTTTCGGTTACAGACAGAAAAACGCACAATCTCCATTATAATAAGATAGACATTGGACTTCATTTAATATTTAAGGTCAAATGTCTAAGTCGAAAAGTAGTAACATAATGAACACAAGTAAAAAAAAAAAAAAAAAAAAAAAAAAAAAAAAAAAAGAAAAAATATTACAAATGTAATTTTATTTCTAATACATTTAAAACTATTTTTTTCGGTCAGTTTTTCTCAAATATGGCCGTAAACGCTGTCTAAAAATGACGTAAAATCCGGGTATTACAAAATAAATTTAACCCACCCGATTGAAAAAAAAAATTACCAAAAATCAGGGAATTATCCGATTTTAATCAAATTTTCAGTGTTGGTTTATCAATAAACGAATTTTATAATGCACCAGTTATTTTATTTCAAAACTTTCTGATTTAATTAGCTATTTCTGCTATGGTAAATTAATGTATAAAATTCGTTCAAAATATAAATGGCATAATGTTAAGTTTAAAATATCATATTTTTAGATTCTAAAAACATATCTATTTGATAACTACTTTTCTTTATTACTGAATTCTACTATTTTTTGTCGAAAACTCTATTGAAAAATTAGTGCTCCCCTTTTAAACAGAACAAATATCGATGTATAATTTTTTTTCTTTTATAAGATAATAGCCAATTAAATAATTATCGAAAATAATTTTTTAAAAAAGATCTCAAAAAATTATTGGTTTTTATTTTCATTTTATTTTCGATTTTTAGGTATTTAATTTCTACCCTTAAAAATGTATTATTTCTTCTATTCACACTTTCGGTCTTTTATCTTTTTATTCATAGTGTAATTAGTTTCGAATTTATATAACCCCCGCCGATATTTTGCGCACCCAAAATAAGGGGGATTAAAGTTAAGTGACCTGAAAAAAATCAAAATGTTTTGAAAAAAAAAAAAAAATGATGCATTATAAAATTCATTCATTGATTAATCAACATTGATTTCATTAAAATCGGATAATTCCTTAATTTTTGGTAATTTCTTTTCAAACATCGGGGAGGTTGTAAAACACGGACTTTTTGACAATTTAGGTATACCTTATATATATATATATATATATATATATATATATATATATATATTACTCAAAAATTAGGTACGACTTCAATTAAGCACATATTCTCCCAAAAGTTGTCGGCTAAAAAAAGCCATATCAAACACAATGTTTGTTTGTTTACTTCTCTTACTGTTGTGTAGTAAAGTCACCATAAGTGGAATATAACCTACTTCAAAACAGACGAAAAATCTGGGAATAAACCAGCTGGTGTAATGGTTAGAGTCCCCGCCTGTCAGCTTGACAGTCAAGGTTCGAATCACACACAAAGCAGTCTTCCCGTCCATAGCTCTGCTGATGTGGCCTAATTGGCTGAAATATACATACAGGGATAGATTTTTCTCGATTTGTTTAGCCTTACATTTGAATAGGTATGCTCGCCTAATTCATTAATTATTAATTAATTAATTTTCTAAATTAGGTACGACTTCAATTAAGCACATATTCTCCCCATCCCATATATATATATATACATATATATATATGGGGTGGGGAGAATATGTGCTTAATTGAAGTCGTACACTGTGTTTATTTGATATGGCTTTTAGCCGACAATTTTTGGAGGATATGTGCTTAATTGAAGTCATACCTAATTCTTGAAAATTAATTAGTTAATAATTAATGAATTTAGGCGGGCATATATGTTCAAATGTAAGGCTAAACAGATTGAGAAAATGTCAATCCCTGAATGTACATTTCGACCTATTAGGTCTCATCAGCAAGGGAGACTGCTCTGTGTGTGACTCGAAACCTATATATGAATTGTGTGTTTTTTTAGTTTTTGTTGTTTTCCAGTAATTATTGATAAAAAAGAATGTCGCATAATCGTTCTTTTTGTTTTGTTTTGTTTTTTTTGTTTGTTTTTTTTTGTTTGTTTTTTCTTGCAAATATTTTCTTCTCGCACGCCTGTACGCATGCGCAACAGATAGTTTTACTTCTTGTCTTGTTTTCTTTTCAAACCGTCCATTTTTCTTTTGCGTCTTTTGTTTATTTATTTATTTATTTATTTTTAAATTTCTTAATCTCTTTTTCTCTTATTTATTTTTTGTTTGTTATTTTTTTTGTTTTTATTTGTTTCTTTTTTGCTTTTTTACCTTTCTTTTTGTTTTATTTCTTTTTTTTCCGCCCACTCAGTTTTACTTTAGTTTTTTAAGCCTTGTCGTTACGTTTACTTATTGTTATAGCTATTGTTGTAACCTGTCGTTCTTTTTTGTTGTAATCCTCCTACCCAACCCCCAGTCTCATTTACGCCTGCCCACATCCCCGATCCCCACATCACGTCCCCTCTTGTCGTCGTCTCTTTTTTCAGCCCAGACTCGTTATGCCATTGAGAAAAAAAAATGACACAGTAGATAATGTGTAATAAATCAGTCGTCTGGATCGGGGACACGTGTAACTGATCCGAACTATAGGAGGAGGGGGTCCTGACCCTTTTCTGCTTACAATACGGTCCTACCCGTCCCGAACCGAGGGCTCGGCTAGAAAGATGAATGGCGAACTGGTGGACTGGATACTTCGAATTTGACTAACATTACGTAACTGATCGTAACAAGATAGGATGAGATGATCATTGGGTCGGATGAGGATTTTGACAAGCTAGAATAAAGAACTGTGACAATTGCACGCCTTCGAACGTAATCACCTCAAACTCTTCAAGTAGCTACACATAACGAGTGTGTGCGTGAAAAATACTCACAGCAGGTACACACACATGCACATGTACACACCCTCACGCACTCTCCTACTCACACATGTATGTACAGTTGAGTGTATTTACTTACCTCTCCCACATCCGGGTACAAATAAACATTATTGCATATCTGTATATCCTTGTAAGAGAATCCGTCGTGATTAGCAAGCTAATCTTTGCAGATCAATTACGACTGAATAGCGAGTTCGATCCTCACTAAATGTCCCAATATTTGTGACTTTGTGTCGAATCCTACCCGTGCTGAACGGAGGGGGGGTAATTTTTTTATATATCTCAATATCCTTGTACTATTCATCACTGTTCGTACTTAGCTATATATCTATCCGTCTGTCTGTCTGTCTGTCTGTCTCTCTCTCTCTCTCTCTCTCTCTCTCTCTCTCTCTCTCTCTCTCTCTCTCTCTCTCTCTCTCTCTCTCTCTCCTCACACACACACACACACTCTCTCTCTCTCTCTCTCTCTCTCTCTCTCTCACACACACACACACACAAATATATATATATATAATATGTGGAAGACGTGTTTCACTGTGTCAAGACTTAGGATGAGGTAAAAGACGGTATCCTTGTAACTTGTGTGAAAAAGTAAATTTTATGCGATACAAGTATATATATATATATATATATATATATATATATATATATATATATATATATATATAAATACAGAAGCTTATAAAGAATGTGTTAATCCAATCATTAAATTATATATATATATATATATATATATATATATATATATATATATATGTGCGCTCAATCTAAGCAGTTGGGGTATAATTCATATTGAGATTATATATCTTTATATCCACATCCAATTCATGTACCAATTAACTTGTATATAATTCTATTTGGATCCTCATATCTCCTGTACATCCACAATGCATGCACCTGTTCATGCACACTTATAGATTTATAGAAGGATTTTATAAACTCCTAAGAGAGCTCAATGTATGATAATTGATGAATTAATTATATACAGAGCAATATTTACACTTTCAATAAGAAAAACTTAACAGATCGTCATAATCCGACAAAATGTGAAAAATATGAATAGAAAAGTAGATAAACCGACACAAATCGATGATGATAATATTTCGTCTTTAACAAAATACTTCTTCTGTTACATAATAATTGGACCCTAATACATTTTTAAGGTAGTGTAGAAATCATTATGGCGATCAGTATAACTGATAGCCTTGAGAGTGAGTGACAGCGTTTGACCTCACTCTGACCTTGCGTTCTGGGGATGATCGTGAGAACAGGGAGCAATAGAAGGCCCCCTTCCGGTTTAAGGATACTAAGTAAGTAACTTAGTCAGTTAGAACTTAGAAGCCGAGCTTGCAAGATGTAAGGATCCGCGCGCATTGTCTGGTCTGGGGATTTATGAATAAAGTAACATCAACATAAATCGAAGTCTTGTGTTTATTACTAAAAACTAACAATGACACAAGGCTTCTGATAAGGAATGATCCCTAACAGAAACCAGACCCGGAATCCTCAATAGAAGACCAGACGAGACCTTAGAAGATATATCAGACCAAGATAGATGATAGACGATCAGAACCAAAGCCGGCCAGAAAATAGACGACCAGAGTAAGAATTAAAGAAAGGTATATAACGTTATATGCTGATTTGGTAGTGAAAAGACCAGTATATAACATATACCTATTTAGTGCCGGTAAAGAAGGCACTATGCAACACTTCGGAATAAATTCAAAATGTCAAAAATGATAGAAATGAGGAAGGGGGGGGGAGAAAGAAAAAGGAAGACAAAGCCATAGTAAAAATGGGGGGGGGGTGAAAAGAAAAAAAGAAAGAAAAGACGCTTTGAGTGTCCAATGCACGATGGCCAAAGTGGGTATTGCATGTCATGAATTGCTCATCCCTGGGCTCTACTTAAGCATCCCGGGTCGCCACCCACGGCAACAGGTGCCTCATTGGGGGAGTCTTACCCTCTCTGCAGAGGTGAATGTGCATCTAACGCCCCGAGACGACAGGGCTGAGAGAAAAATGGAAAAAAAAATTAATTTATGTCAATGAGACAACACCAACATGAATGTAGCCTGTATTTATGAACCCAACCCATCCATTATGGGCTGCATGCAACAATATCAGTTTTTAAGTGGAGTATAGCTGGTTTTCAGTTCAGAGTTTTTTCTTCTAATAAACCAGATCCTACCAAAGCAACAAACCCATTCTATCAACAATTTACCTATACCTGGGCTATGTGGATACCCTTTATTGCTATTACTCCATGTCCATTCTGATCCGAAAGTGGTAGTACCTGTTAGTGTCCCGTCTTTGGGTACTAGGTCAGCTTTATAGGGCACCTCACTACAATAAGTCCACAGCTCTAACTCGCAAGCATTGTACTATGTGAGACGCCTTTAATGTTACTAACATTGCTTAATCAGTTAAACAGACTGTATCAGGATATCCTGCTGTTCTTATTGTCTTTAGGGTAGGTCGATTTTCACTTTTTTTAAAATATCAAATTGTCCATCTTATACAAAGGTTGTGTGTTCGTACACTAAATACTGAATACAAAATTAGATCTTTACTTGCAGAATTGTTTGAGAAATAGCATAAAAATCGTCTTCTAAACTCCACTAAAATTTCCTCGTTTCTAAAGGCTTAATTTTGCTAAAACGAGGATTTTTAGTGCATTTTAGTAAACGATCTTTGATGCTATTTCCTCAAAGAATGGCAGTAAAAGAGCTATTTTTTTGGTATCAGTATTCAGTATACTAGCACACAACTTTCGCTAGATGGATATTTGATATTTTAAAAGTGAAAATTCGACCTACTCTTTTGGTCACCACATCATTAATGACCAGATTCATCGTTGCTTTACTTCGGTAACTTGCGGAAACTTGCGTTTTCACGTGACGTGACCGTAGGTTAATTGATTTTAGTGAAACTCGCATCAACGAAAAAAACAAGATACGTTTGCTCTTGTGATGCTCATAACACTAACGTTCAATGAAGACCACCTTCGGGTGTAGCACTGATATAAAGAACTTTGCTGTAAAGAAACGACATAGATGACTGTTTGGATTTGGATTTTACGGCACGTCCAACCCCTGGGTTATTTTATGCTAAGCACGATTTTGTTTTTATCTTCTTGTTGGGTAATTTAAATCTTTTTAAAAAATCTCAAACATCTTTTTAAACCCATTTTTTTAATTTATTCAACCCATAGATGGACCTGAACAGCAAACTACCACTAAGGTCATAGTGAACTTAGAATTATAGCAGTTAAGAAGACACACTCCTACAGAGCTCCGGAATTTGGACCTCACCACTAGAATCAGTTTAACGTCATACCTAGGCACTAAGAAATTCAACCACCGTCATAACATATATAATAAAAAGAATTGGTGGGGGCCATGTAAAGACAATACGGTCAGGACATCGTACAGTTGTTAAGGCTTAACATAAACAGTCGATTGATTAGAGAGGGCTATAAAATCCAATAAATAATAATAATAATATAATAAAATATAATAATAATGATATAATATTAATGATAATCCAATGTAATAAAATCCAACAAAGAGTTACATATAACAACAATATAACTTTATTGTCTGAGCACATGTAACATAAAATACCGATACAAAAACAGTTAGGATGAATGTCCTGACAAAGGAAAAAAGAGTTCTTATAGAGTTAATCTCAGACCACTAAATGTAGATAAAAAAAGTCACTTACTATATATGAGCCACATGGTTAGGGTCTAGAAAGGGCTATGTACATACATGGGTACGGCTATAGTTGGGGCAAGCCCACCCAGCCTTATTGAACAGAATACAACTTTTCTAGTGCATCTTTGTGAATGCCAGATGAAGAGAGAGAGAGAGAGATAGTTTCCCAGGCTGAGTTTAAATAGCAAGTAGTAATGCCATCTAGTGAAAGTCCTGACAGCAAGGGAAGATAACCTTTTCCATCAACTCGTATCCCACAAGGGAAACAATTGCTACAGATGTAACAAATAATGGTGTAATTAATGCAGAGAAGTGTTTCTGATCTATCATACGAGTAAGGGTATTTGCCTGCTCACCACTTATGAGGGCTGACACAAGGTCTCGTTTTTACGTGGGCACATAAAAATTGCAATGATCAGGGGCATGGCCCCTTGGATCGATGCTATTAATTGTACTTCACCGGTCCAGAGGCCGAAGCACACTGGACCCCGGCCGAGGCCGGGTATAGAAGGCAAGTCTCAAGCATAGAATCTGGAACAGATACTACACTTTGATCCTAGTAAGTTTACGAGTAAGAGTTAAAGTGGAGTGTTATGTGCATTGACAGCTCAGCCACCAGGTTCATCAATGGGTCGCCACCAATGCACCCAACAGGGCTCTATGAGGTCTTACACTTCTGCAGAGGTGCAGTCGGTGTATTCTACGGCCACTGGACCGTAGTACATGCAGATCTTATTATAATGGAGATTGTGTGTTTTCTGTCTGTAACCAAAACTATATTACTATTCAAGAACAATTCCCTTAGTTATTTACGTACATTCTACAGGATTTATTTTCATTTAAATCTCAATTATTAATAAATTGTTTTACATTATTAATACTTGTGGTAATATCTACATACTAATAACATACAATTGTATTTATATATACAACAAAATAGCAGTTTACAGTGTGAATGGAAGGCTAATTTGCATATATATTAAAATCTGATTTTAATAAATATGGCTAATATTATTGATTTCTAATTGTTTGGTTTTATCTTAATGAATATTATCTAAAATTTCAGGTATAAATCTTAAAAGAAATCATTAACAAGAAAAATAACTGTAATTTTATTCTTTACTTCCTATTTTAACTAAATATCAAAATTAGGAAAAGTTAACAATGAAGATGGGGTGAGGGAAGAGTAAGTTTCAGTTGTTCTATTTTTTTTTATATACCCTCAGTTTCAAATCTTTTTATCTGCATTCTTATTTAGTTTCATTAGCATTTCTAATTTAATACAATATTATTTATTACATTAAACTTATACTTGCACCCGAGGTGCATATATTTGCTAGTATATATAATCAAAGATAGTGGTAGTGGTCTGGCAATAAGGAATCCAAACATGAGTAAGGAATATCAACGAAAGTTTTCGATTTTTTTATAGATTTTAAGTGTATAAAAGTGTATAAACTGAGAGTACGACCAGCAACTTTAAATCTATAAAGAGCAATATCAACGAAAGTTTTTTTCGAAAAAATTAAGGACAGCATTAATTGATTTTTAAATATTTTAAGGTTAAAAGTTGATAACTGTAATGAGCATGAACGCACAAACTTAATAAATCTATAGAACAATTTTTAAAAATCTTATAAATAAATTAACGTATTAAGTTACTTTTCCTAAGAGTTTCATTTTATAAAACTGTTAATCCAAGTTCAGAAATTAAGATACTAGCAAATATATGCACCCTCCGGGTGCAAGTATTTAAGTTTTAATGTAATATAATATTGTATTAATTAGAAAGGCAATGAACTAAATAAGAATACAGATAAAAAGATTTGAAACAGATGGAGTAAATAAAAATTTGAAACGAGGAGTATATAAAATAAAACAACTGAAACTTACTCTTCCATCACTCTCGTCTTTCATTTATTTTTTCTAATTTAGTATTTGTATAAGAGGCAGTAAAGATAAATGACAGTTATTATTTTTAAGGATTTCATTTAAGATTCATGATTTTGTTCTTTATATTCATAAATAAAACCAAAAGTTAGAAATGTAATATACTAGCACATATTATTAAATTCGATTTTTTTAATATTAATTGCAATATGCCTTCCATTTACACTGTAAAGCGTTATTTTGTTGTATATATATACAATCATGTTATATATGTGATATGGTCATAGCGTTAATAATGTAAAACAATTTATAATAATTGAGATTAAAAATAAAATCATTGAGATTGTGATGTCTAAACAAGAATTTGTGACTTGTAGTAGGAATATAGTTTCGGTTACAGACAGAAAAACGCACAATCTCCATTATAATAAGTAGACATTGGACTTCATTTAATATTTAAGGTCAAATGTCTAAGTCGAAAAGTAGTAACATAATGAACAAAGTAAAAAAAAAAAAAAAGAAAAAAAAAAAAAGAAAAAAAGAAAAATAATATTACAATGTAATTATTTCTAATACATTAAAACTATTTTTTCGTCAGTTTTTCTCAAATATGCCGTAAACGCTGTCTAAAATGACGTAAATCCGGGTATTACAAAATAAATTTAACCCACCCGATTGAAAAAAAAATTACCAAAAATCAGGAATTATCCGATTTTAATCAAATTTTCAGTGTTGTTTTCAATAAACGAATTTTATAATGCACCAGTATTTATTTTTCAAATCTTTCTGATTTAATTGCTATTTGTGCTATTATGATTAATGTATAAAATTCGTTCAAATATAAATGGCATAATGTTAGTTTAAAATATCATATTTTAGATCTAAAACATATCTATTTGATAACTACTTTTCTTTATTACTGAATTCTACTATTTTTGTCGAAACTCTATTGAAAAATTAGTGCTCCCCTTTTAAACAGAACAAATAGTCGATGTATAATTTTTTTTTTTATATAATAATAGCCATAAATAATTATCGAAAATAATTTTTTAAAAAAATCTCAAAAATTATTGGTTTTTATTTTCATTTATTTTCGATTTTTAGGTATTTAATTTCTACCCTTAAAATGTATTATTTCTCTATTCACACTTTCGGTCTTTACTTTTTATTCATAGTGAATTAGTTTCGATTTATATAACCCCGCCGATATTTTGCGCGCACCCAAAATAAGGGGGATAAAGTAAGTGACCTAAAAAAATCAAAATGTTTTGAAAAAAAAAAAAAAAAATGAGCATTATAAATTCATTCATTGATTAATCAACATTGATTTCATAAAATCGGATAATTCCTTATTTTGGTATTTCTTTCAAACATCGGGAGGTTGTAAAACACGGACTTTTTGACAATTTAGGTATACCTTATATATATATATATATATATATATATATATATATATATATATATTACTCAAAATTAGGTACGACTTCAATTAAGCACATATTCTCCCAAAAGTTGTCGGCTAAAAAAGCCATATCAAACACAATGTTTGTTTGTTTACTTCTCTTACTGTTGTGTAGTAAAGTCACCATAAGTGGAATATAACCTACTTCAAACAGACGAAAATCTGGGAATAACACAGCTGGTGTATGGTTAAGTCCCGCCTGTCCAGCTTGACAGTCAAGGTTCGAATCACACACAAAGCAGTCTTCCCGTCCATAGCTCTGCTGATGTGGCCTAATTGGCTGAATATACATTACAGGGATAGATTTTTCTCGATTTGTTTAGCCTTACATTTGAATAGGTATGCTCGCCTAATTCATTAATTATTAATTAATTAATTTTCTAAATTAGGTACGACTTCAATTAAGCACATATTTCCCCATCCCATAATTATATATATACATATATATATATGGGGTGGGAGAATATGTGCTTAATTGAAGTCGTACACTGTGTTTATTTGATATGGCTTTTAGCGACAATTTTTGGGGATATGTGCTTAATTGAAGTCATACCTAATTCTTGAAAATTAATTAGTTAATAATTAATGATTTAGGGGGATATATCTTCAAATGTAGGCTAACAGATTGAGAAAATGTCAATCCCTGAATGTACATTTCGACCTATTAGGTTCATCAGCAAGGAGGACTGCTCTGTGTGTGACTCGAAACCTATATATGAATGTGTGTTTTTTTAGTTTTTGTTGTTTTCAGTAATTATTGATAAAAAAGAATGTCGCATAATCGTTCTTTTTGTTTTGTTTTGTTTTTTTGTTGTTTTTTTTGTTTGTTTTTTTCTTGCAAATATTTTCTTCTCGCACGCCTGTACGCATGCGCAACAGATAGTTTTACTTCTTGTCTTGTTTTCTTTTCAAAACCGTCCATTTTTCTTTTGCGTCTTTTGTTTATTTATTATTTATTTATTTTTAAATTTCTTAATCTCTTTTCTCTTATTATTTTTTGTTTGTTACTAGATGGGACTCTAACAATCTACTACACCCGGGTCAGAGGACTAGGGAGCAATGGTGATGAAGGGGTGCTCCACATTCCCCAAACCTCCAAAACTGGAACCTCACCATCAGATAGAGTTCAACGTCATTCCCAGGACATGTAGACCCGCAGCCACCGCCTTCTAGCACCCATATGATAAAAAGGGATTGGGGCTTGCCATAAGGGCAATAGGGTTGGGAAAATCATATAGGTGCTAGGGCTAGCCGATTGATCGGAGGGGCCCTCTCCGACCGCCCGTCTAGCCCAAAATATTATAAAGGTTTAAAAAATTAAATACAAGACAAGAATGAATAAAACAAAACCGTCTTCGGCATAAAATAACCCTATAAGGGTCGATATGCCGTAAAATCCAACCAATGACAGTAATTATAGCTAACTTGTCTTTGTCCGCTTGGACACTCCGTATGATGTAATGGTTAACAAGCTAGACTAGCAGGCCAGTGATAATGAGTTTGATTTTAAATGGGTGTTTTTCTGTCTTCACAGGCAGCTCTTTCACTGAAGATATTTTCTAGATAGTAACTGAACCAACATTAGGGAAGGGTTCCGGGTTAGCTCAGTCGGTAGAGCGTTCGGCTAGAAACCACAAGGTTCCTAGTTCGATACCGGTCCCCGCCAACTCAGCGTATGAGTAGCACAGGGATCTGTGCGGTAAAGTAAGGAGCTGATGGTAGGTGTGGCGCTCCACCTCAGATGCTAAAAACAATCTCCTTGGTCTAGCGCTATTGAAAAGGGGATAGACTCCCTCGCTGACTGGCTGATACCGACTTTAGGCTGCCCCGTCGATTTACTTACTACCTTCCTACATGATGGCTGACAACTCGTGATTCGAGTAAGACCATTTCCTGCTTTTTCCCTTTTTTTTAAATTTTTTTTATCATCATATTTATATGCCAGTTGTATTTGACTCTCCATTTCTGTGTTTTCTCAGATGACTCACCAGGCCAGCCCTGGAGAGACATACTCTTCCACATAAACCACATGTTGGAACTTCTCCACTTTGAATGTTGCTTGGTTGAAAATTACCCTTTCTAATTGACCGTTTCAGTTTTTGGTGTTTGATTCGGTTGGACTCAAATTCTTCCACAGACAGGTAGATAGTGGCTCTCCAGCTAGGTCTATAACAAGCTAGCTTCTCCCAGTCCTCAACAGCAATAGCAGTGTTCTTCAGAGTTTCCTTGGGGCAGTCCTTAAACCTCAATTTGGGTTTGCACCGACGACGTTTGCCAGTTGAGATTTCCCCGTAAAATAATTGTTTTGGGATTCGGCAATCATTCATGCGGACCAAATGACCTGACCAGCGGAGACGTGATCCAAGGATTAGACTATCAATACTAGGTAGATGACATCTTTCAAGTATTGTGGTGTCTGGTGTAAATGACAACCATTCTATCCCTAAAATCCTGCGTAGGCAATTCTGATGGAATCTCTCGAGTGTCCTGAGATGTCCTGACCTTCCTACATACATACATACATAGCAATAGCATAATCTTTACAGATCACTGCCGTCCCCCACAATCCTCCAACCCCACCACCAGAACCTTTCCTCACATGAGCCCTGAAAATGACTTATCAATCCCGCTGCAGATCCACAAAGTTTGATACAAATATGACATAGGAAATACGTCCTTCCCACTGGATTGGATGGATAAGATGATAGAATTTGATGCTTATTTCAACTCCATGTGTCTCTTTAGACCAGAAGCCGACTTACAAACTTTGTTAAAGATTGCACAAGACACAGTGTTTGTTCCTGGAGTGTGCATGAATTGTCCCGGATGAGATTTCCTACGATTTACATGCATATATATATACATACATAGACTCTTTGAAAACCATTCCTTCCTTCCCACCGCCACCAATGACCGACCTGAAGATGACCTCTGACACGTGACACGTTACCAACTCTCGACTGATCACGCCGCATATTTCTCACTCGTTTTGGAATTCTTCTGTTCATTCCATTTCTTCGACCGGGCAAATCTCCATTTTCTTGGGAAAGCCACATATTTCATTCTTTTTTTAAAGAAACAATGATTAGTCTGAAAACACCGGACTTCACAGTCACAGGAGGAGCTGTAACTTCAGGGACACAAAAACTTTATCATAGTCTTCCGAGACTGAAATGCCAATGAGGATGAAAAAATTTTAAAGATTATTTGAGGTTATCCACGAAAGACTCTTATTCCCTGGTGTTTGGACGTTTTAAACTTACCAAATATACCCGGCCTCGGCTGGGGGTCCAGTGTGCTTCGGCCACTGGATCAGGTTAAGTAATAAATAATAGCGTCGATCCCAGGGGGCCTTCCCCCCAGGCAATACCTGCCCCTCGGGGGCAGGGCTGCGTTTATTGCCCAGTGCCTTAGGCACCCTCCTTAAGGGGGAATGCCGAAGGGATCGACGCAATTTTTGTACTTTCCCACCCATGAGCTTCGGCTTGTGGGTGGGCCCACGTTAAAACGAGGCCTTGTGCCCAGCCCATACAAGTGGGGTATGAGGCAAATACCCTTAACTCTTTAGTCTCTTATTATTTCTTTTTATTGTTGCCTTTATGCATAAATGTTGATACAACACATCATCATCTTTGTTACATTTATTGACTTCAGTTTTGTTTATATTGTTTTATTTCATTGTTTTGTACTATTGCGCTATCCGCCTGGTTGAAACTATTGTCGACATCTTTCGCAGAGACAAAATAGGTGTCCCATAACTTAGGAAATGACATCTTCGTTGATGGTAGCCTTTATAATAAAATACGAATTTAGTATTATTTGGACAATTGTCCAACGTTTCGGCCGATGTGTCCTCTGGTCTTCTTCAGGTATTTCTTGTCGAACTCGGGAACCTTCTCGAACTCGGGAACCTTCTCGGACTCGGGGTCCTTCTTGTTGTAATCGGGAACCTTCTTGTCGTAATCAGGAGCCATCATGGAACTTTGTACCTAACCCTTTATTCAGTCCACGGGGGTATTCTGTTTCCGCTAACCATAGCTGGGGTAGGGGCGTTAAGCTTGTGTCAATTATTATTCTATGTTACTGCTGCCTCTGACCAAGATTGAACCTGCAAGTCTAGAGATAACTGTCACTTAGAACAGATTTAACCTAACTCCTTTATCAACTAGGCTGTGTCCAATTGGACAATCCAGTGTGAATTTTGGAAAACTTATAAACTGAATGTCTTGTAAAATACGAATTTGATTCAATATGAATTTAAAATGGACGTCAATAGCGTTAAACTTTAACAACTGTGTTCACGAATGAATATGAATTAATAATAAAATAACACAAGTACACCCCCCAAAAAGAATTATATTGCTAATGATTATTTAAAAAATAATTATGCTTATTCATTAAACTTGAATGATATATTAGAATTAAAAATAAAAACTATCATAGGCACATAGCATAATGGTTAGAGTCGTAAAAAAATGGACTCGTCGAGCCGAGTTCAAATCCTGGACAAGGCTGTTTGCATTTCACATTACGCTAATACTCTTGGGAAAAGTATGAATCAAACTATACTCCTACTATGGGTAAATAGTAGGGCTCTTTGGCCTTAGTTAGGCAACCTGTCTAGGAGAAGGAAAACTGAATTCAAACCTGTTAAACTCCGCTTAAGAAATAGACCTTGTGTTGCATTCTACTCGTACGGAGGGGTTGGTATATATATATATTATATATATATATATATATATATATATATATATATAATCAATGGTAATATTATGATTTACACTATAACTTGAAGTTTCATGGTAATTCAATCATCAGATGAGTTCAATGGTTGAGATTTTAAAAACCAGTCGTGAAATGGTTGAGATGTTAAAAACCAGTAATTTTTTAGCGTTTATATGAAGCGTTTTTCACGTGATGGGAAATATAAAGCTAAAAATTGTTTTTTTTTTTTAACTGTGGCTTGTTTAACGTTTATGTGACGTGGATCGTGTTCACGTGATGTAATGTTATGACGTTAAATTTGTATTTAAAAGAACATTATAATCAAACAAACTTGCTTTGGTCTTAATGCACGCGGTGTTCAGATGAAATTTTTTTTTAAATAGATAAAAGGAGAGCGAAAATTCAGGGATCAATTAGGGTCAGGTGGTAAGTGACACAGTAAAAATTTGTTCAAATGCCTACATTATATATATATATATATATATAATATATATATATATATATATATATATATAAACCGTGTTTACAACTTATCATATCGTCGTGTAATAAAAGTCACTAGAAGAGGAATATTAACCTACTCTAAACAAATCATAAAATCTAAGAAGTCCATTTAGTGTAGGGGTTATGGGATCGGCCTTTCAGCTTGGCAGTCCGGTTTCAAATCACGCACAGGGCGGTCTTCCGATCTATAGCTCTGCTGATGAGGCCTAATAGGCCGAAATGTACATACAGAGATTGATTTTTCTCGATTTGTTTAGCCATACATTTAATAGGTATTCCCGCCTAATTCATTATTAATTAATTAATTTTCAAAATTAGGTACGACTCCAATTAAGCACTTATTCTCCCAAAAATTATCGGCAAAAAGCCATTCCAAACAAACCGTGTTTACATATATATATATATATATTAAATATAATTCTTCACCTACGAAATTTACCCCTACGGCTGTACTTTCTTGGGATTTTTTACCTCTATGTTGGTAGATTTCAAAGTTCTCTATCGATTCACCCCAAAACTCATTCTATTCAAATAAAACCCTATTATTATTATTGTAATCTGTGTTCAGGGGCACAAAAACTTTATCATAGTGTAGCGTTAGTTTGTATTCGCCTGGTGGAGTTGTCTGCCCCTTTTAGTTTGCTGGGTGCCCGCTAGGGCACCATAGTATTTAAGCGCCGGGTTCAAAGCCTTTCGCTCTCTTTTTCCTGTTTCAGTAACTACGAGCCACATGGGGTAGATTTTAGCTAACCCCTCTCGTTGGGGCTCCGGCCCCCTTACATTACTGTAAGTCTCTACAGCATGGACTATTCCTAGTCTCATGTCTGTACTTTTATATGTTAGAATGTACCATTCATGAATGTGTCTTTATCTTTATTTGTGTACCCCTTTTTATATGTACTCTTTTACTATGTACGTTGTATCTACTGTTATC
This sequence comes from Doryteuthis pealeii, assembly GCA_023376005.1. Taxonomy (NCBI): domain Eukaryota; kingdom Metazoa; phylum Mollusca; class Cephalopoda; order Myopsida; family Loliginidae; genus Doryteuthis; species Doryteuthis pealeii. The sequence goes on along the minus strand of CM042158.1, from coordinate 88,800,752 downwards.
CATGTGCTGTGTATATTAAATGTTTTGTCCGTTAACCTTCGTCGGAGTTTTGTGTATCCAAAGTATGTATAACGTTGAACCAACGTTACAATAGTCTTCCGAGACTGAAATGCCAATAAGTCTGAAAAACACTTAAGATGAACTAACTTTTATACTTTGCTTGGTTGTAGTGGAAGAACCACTGTGAGTGGTTTAAAGTAGGCAAACAGTAAAAATTAGTATTACTTTGAATGTTAATAAAATTATATCAGATTACAAACGTTTACTTGTCTTAACGGAGTTTTATCGTAATTATATTTCATGCTTCAAAATACAGTACAATTATGAATGTAAAATGAAGAATAAAATGCGAATTAAATTTATTTAATTATTTACTTAATAACACTATTTTTAATGATAATGTAACGTTGTTTGTTTTATTTTGAATTTAATATGAACAGTAAAAGACATTAGCAACACTGACAGATTTCCCGTTTGAATTTGAATGAATAATAAAACAACATTAGTAAAAAAACAAATAGATGAGTAAAAGTATATAATAAATATATAATGTAAATAATAATTAGAAATAAATCTGCCGATGAATTAAATTTGAATGATACATTTTAGAATTAAAACTACATTAAATTTATACATTAAATATTAAAATTATATACATTAAACTTGCGCCCATAAATTACTTATCTTACGTGGCAGAAATAAATTGAAATTATATCTGGTATTTTTTTTTAAAGCGATAAAACTTTGAATATTGCTTTTGTTTTCTTTGTTTTAATGTATTAATAATGGAGATTTGGTGTCTATTTGTCTGTAACCGAAACTATGTCACTACTTACGTCACATTACCCAAAATCGCTATGACATAGAATAAATACACTCAAAATTTGAGCATGCAACCTTAGACGGTCCTCATTGTTTTTTTAAACACGTTTTAATAAATACACGTCCGGTAATATATATTTATATACAGTTTTTTTATTATATATATATATATATATATATATATATATATAATATATATATATATATATATATATATATATATATATATATATATAACGTTATCAGAATAAAGTTTACATTTCAAATTGTTTTATTTATTTATTTTTTTTTTTTACTACTTTAATTAATTTGAGGATTTTACTTACTTAATGTACAAACTCTCTGACATTGAATTTTTAACTCTCACCCCCTCAGACAATAGCTTTTCAAAAATTGATTTTCACACCGCCCGGAGGGTGTTTTTTTTTTGTTTTGTTTTGTTTTTTTTTGTTTTTTTTTTTGCTATCAATATTGATATTACAATTTATTGCAATAGAGGTGAGGTTCCAGTTCTGGAGCTCTGGAGAGTATAGAGTACCCGATCATTGTCAATACTCCCAGGTCCACTGGGTAGTACCTATTAGGGTCACATTTGTGGTTAAATAGATAAAAAAATGTTTGTTTGGTTGGTTTTGTTTTACGGCATGTCAACCTCAGTGAGTCATTTAATGCCGATATTGTTGTAGAGGAGTTAACACCCCTACGCGCCCGCCCCGAGTTAAAATCACGAGCGTCGATCCCAGGGGGCCATCCCACCAGGCAACACCTGCCCCCTCGATTTAAAGGGGCAGGGTTGGGTTTATTGCCCAGTGCCTGAGGCGCCCCCCTTGAGGGGGAATGCCGACGGGATCGACGCAATTTTTCACCTGCCACTCCATGAGCTTCGGCTTGTGGGTGGTCCCACGTTAATAGGGACTTTGTGCCTGACCCGTACAAGTGGGGTACGCGGTAAATACTATCCCACCAGGCAACACCTGCCCCCCTTTGGGGACAGGGCTGAGTTTATTGCCCAGCGCCTGAGGCGCCCCCCTTGAGGGGGAATGCCGATGGGATAGACGCAATTTTTGTTCTCTCCCACCCATTTGCTTCGGCTTGTGGGTGGGCCCACGTTAAAACGGAGCCTTGAGCCCAGTCCATACAGGTGGGGTATGAGACAAATAAACCCTACAAGATGGACTGACCCAGAGCCATATAAGAGTCGACGCAGCAGTGACAGAAATCGGGGAAAATATTCGGACGAAATTACTGCGTCAACTCCAGACATTTGAACCTCCTCATTTTGTATGTTTTGTCTTGTGATTTTACTACTTCTTTGTTCTATGTTAAAAGTGCTGAATAAAATACATATTCACACACCCTGTGTTTCTCTGTGTATCTTTTTCCATCTCAAGGATACAACACCCATGAAATACAATAAAATAGACAAAAAGAAATTCATGTGTTGAGTTTGTGTGTTCATAATCCATGTTGGACAAACAAAGCGTTTTTGAAATAAGAAAAATTCGACAAGGAAGAAAAAGGAGAATACACGAGTGACTCGGTTAAATTTTTATTTTCGAACTGAACATATACCTTTTAAAAGGGCGCGAAAAAGAAGGTGTGTCGAAATGGGAGGAGCTTAAGTATCTCTTGCTCTTTATTTTAAATACATCATAAGAGAAAACTTAACATGTATTAATCTTATTATAATGGAGATTGTGTGTTTTTCTGTCTGTAACCGAAACTAAATCACTACTCAAGTCACAATTCCCTTAGTTCTTGACGTCACATTCACTATGAATTTATTTTTATTTTAACCTCAATTATTAATAAAATTGTTTTACATTATTAATACTGTTAACCATATCTACATACTAAGAACATGCAATTATATTTATATATACAACAAAATAGCGGTTTACAGTGTGAATGGGAAGGCTAATTTGCATATTAATATTAAAAATTTGATTTTAATAAATATGTGCTTAGTATTATTGATTTCTAATTGTTTGGTTTTATTTTAATGAATATAAGCAAACATCTCTTCAATGAATCTTAAATTAAATCCATTAACAAGAAAAAATAACTGTCATTTTATTCTTTACTTCTTCTTTTAACTAAATACTTAAATTAGAAAAAATAACAATGAAAGACGGGAGTGATGGAAGAGTAAGTTTCAGTTGTTCTATTTTGCGATTATACTCCCTCTGTTTCAAATCTTTTTATCTGCATTCTTATTTAGTTTCATTAGCCTTTCTAATTTAATACGATATTTTATTACATTAAAACTTAAATACTTGCACCCGGAGGGTGCATATATTTGCTAGTATTAATAATGGAGATTCGCTTCCAGTTTTTGTCTGTAACAAAAATTACGTCACTGCTTACGTCACATTACCAAAAATCGTCATAACAGAATAAATACACTCAAAATTTGAACATGCAACATTAGATTTGTTTTTTTTTAAACAAGTTTGAATAATGACATGACTGGTATTATATATCTATATATATTTTTTTATTTTAATACATATTTGAAGTTTACATTTTAAATTGTTTTATTTTTTAATCCTTTAATGAATTTTATGATTTTACTTACTTAGGGTACAAACTCGCTGACATTGGATTTTTTACTCCCACCCCTCAGGCAATATGTTTCAAAAATCTACTTTTAGATCGCCCGGAGGGTGTTTTTTTTTATTTTGTACTAGTTAAATAATTCAACATTATCAAAGGTAAAAATGGAATTAAGAAAATTTTGAAACGGAAAATTTCTCCCCCTTCATTTTCTAGTACTCTCGATTATTGCCATTACTCCCAGGTCCACTGACATATCCCACATAATATCATATGCGTAAACCTCTCGCCTTGGGTTGCAGAATACGCGGACTGCACCTCTAAACAGAGGTAAGACACTTCCCAAGTAGGGTCAACGGTTGACCGTGGGTGGCGACCCGATGATGCTTAAGGACGGAATCCTGGTGGATGAGCAGTTTAAGACACGCAACATTCCCCTTTGGGTTAGATAGGCATTCGAAGAGGCCCCCTCCGATCAACCAGCTGGTCACGTCATTCTTTAGCACCTATACGATCATATTGCTCTTATGGCAACCCTTTTATATGTGCTAGAAGGCTGTAGCTGAGGGTCATAGTTTCCTAGGTATGACGATAAATTGCATCTAGAGGTGAGGTTCCAGTTCTGGAGCTCTGGAGAGTATAGAGTACCCGATCATTGTCAATACTCCCAGGTCCACTGACCGGAGTGGTGGTACCTATTAGGGTCACATCTGTGGTTAAATAGATAAAAAATGACAACTGGACAGATAGCCTAGTGGATATAGGGGATATATATGTTGATTAACTTTGAACCATGTATTTTTGAGGCGTAACAGATTCTCAAAGATACATTGTTCAAAGTTAACTGACCTGAAAAAAAAAATGGAAAAATTTTAAAATAAAATAACTGGTTTTTTATTCATTAATATATCAACACTGAAAATTTCAATAAATTCGGTTGATTCCCTGATTTTTGGTATTTCTTTTTCTTTCGGGGGTGGGGGTGACATACGATTGGTGGAATTTAGGTCCGTTAAGTTCGAATTAACCACATATCTGTAGCCATAGGGCAATAGGGTTGGGAAAATCATATAGGTGCTAGGGCTTGGCACCAGCCGAGTGATCAGGGGGGGGGGAGCTCTCCGACCGCCCTTCTAGCCCAAGATAGGACCAAAGTGGAGTATTGCAAGTCTTAAACTGCTCATCCACCTGGGTTCTATCCTTAAGCATCACGGGTCGCCACCCACTCTCTTCCATGGTCTGCAAGAAGCTCTGATCTTACCCCTACAAAACATTAGTGGGATAATTTTGGCTAT
>CM042158.1:88773579-88786079 GCA_023376005.1 Doryteuthis pealeii | reverse complement strand
GGCCGAGTGGATTAGGAAGTTAATTTAAAACAGTTCTAAGTGACAGTTATCTCTGGTACCCGAGTTCAATCCTGAGTGAAAGCAGTTAGAAAAATAATTAATTAACACAACTCCTACCCCAGCTATGGTTAGCGGAATGATAACAGGATACCTCCGTAGAATATATAAAGGGTTAGGTTCAAAGTTCCGTGATGGCTCCCGAATACGACAAGAAAGTTCCCGAGTTCGAAAAGAAGGTTCCCGAGACCGAGAAGGTTCCCGAGTCCGACAAGAAATACCTGAAGAAGGCCGGAGGGTATATCGTCTGAAACGTTGTACAAATAACAATGAAGATGGGGACAATAGTCCGAATAACGCAGATAATACTAATCTTCAAGCCTCATCTCAAACATTCAGAGAAATAGTATATACTGTCTGTATATCTGTCTGTCATTCTGCTTTTTCTTTTTCTTTTTCTTTAATCATTACCTTCATCATCTCTTCTTTCTTTAGGTTTATCCCAATTTCTTTCTTTCTTTCTTTCTGTCTTTCTTTCTTTCTGTCTGTCTGTTTGTCTGCCTATATTTCTATCTGCCTGTCTTTCTTCTTTTTCTTTTTCTGTTTATTTAATAATTTTCTTTGTCTTCTCTTTATTTTAAAACCTTTATTTCATTCTTTCTGTCTGTCTGTCTGTCTGTCTGTCTTTCTATTTGTCTGTCTTCTTTTTTTCTTTTTCTTTTTCTTTAATAATTTTCTTGATATTCTCTTGTGTATTTACTCTTATTTCTTTATGTTTCTCCTGGTTTCTTTCTTTCTTTCTTTCTTTCTTTCTGTCTGTCTGTCTGTCTCTTTTCTTTTTCATTTTCTTTTATTTATGAACAACTAAAGTCGTCTAATCCCTGCCTTGTATCTCATACAGCGTAAGTCATTTCCAAGAAATTATTGAAATGTATTTACACTAGGACACATGGATACGATTTTTCCGTGTCGTTTTAGATTTTTACGCGTCAGTGATGCAGAACGCTTACCTATCAGCATCTCTGTCCTTGGGAATGGTATCAATCCAATTGTTCTCCCACCAATTATGGATAAATACTAGGACACACTGGGTTCTTTAAGCCTTGTATTGTTACATAATTATTGGATCCCTAATACATTTTTAAGGTATTGTAGAAATCATTATGGCGACCAGTACAGCTGATGGCCTTGAGAGTGAGTGACAGCGTTTGACCTCACTCTGACCTTGCTTTCTGGGGATAGACCGTGAGAACGGAACCCCCATAGAAAGCCCTCTTCCGGTTTAAGGAGTAAGCAACTCAGTTAGTCAGTTAGAACTTAGAAGCCGAGCTAGCAACATGTAAGCCTCATCTGCGCAGATTGTCTGGGTGGGGATTTGGAATAAAGTAACATCAACATAAATCGAAGTCTTGTGTTTATTACTAAAAACTAACAATGACACAAGGCTTCTGATAACGAGAGATCCCCAACAGAAACCAGACCCAGAATCCTCAATAGAAGACCAGACGAGACCTTAGAAGATATACCAGACCAAGATAGATGATAGACGATCAGAACCAAAACCGGCCAGAAGAATAGACGACAGAGAAAGAAGTAAGAAAGGTATATAACGTTATATGCTGATTTGGTAACGTGAAAAGACCAGTATATAACAGTATGGCAACTAGTCTAGGAGATGGACAATTCTGAATTTAAACCTTTTTTTTTAGACCTGGAGAGGAACGGGCTCCGTCAGGTTACACTAGCCCAAGACTCACTACACGAGTATAGACCAAATAAGGTTATGGTAGAGCACTTGCCTAGATAATCGCAAGGTTCCTGGTTTGATACCGGCCCTCGAAAACTCAGCGTATGAGTAGCACAGGTATCTGTGCGGTAAAGTGAGGAGCTGATGGTAGGTGTGGCGCTCCACCTCAGACACAAAAACAATTTTCTTGGTCTAGCACTAGTGAAAAGGGGATAAACTCCCTCGCCGTCTGGCTAATACCGACATTAAGCCACCCCGTTGACTTTACTTACCAATGGCCAGTGGTATAATGATTACTCTATGTTTGTGTACGTGTGCGTGCGTTTGCATGTATGTGTGAATATATATTGCTAACATGGTAGTAATAAGTAAAGGGCTGAACTTGCACAAAGGTGTCAAAATTAGGGTGACCCAGAAAAAACAGAACCCACAAATTTGGTAATAAAACTGTTAATTTTTAACTATGGGGGTCTAGGGTTAGGGTTTAGGGTTAGGGTTAGGATTGGGGTTAGGATTAGAGTTAGAGTTGGGGTTTAAGGTTAGTTTAATGGGAAAATGAATAAATAATTTGGGTTCTGTTTTTTCAGGGTCACCCTGTATACCGGTGACCCAGAAAAAACAGAATCCACAAATTTGGTAATAAAACTGATAATTTTAACTAGGGGCGGTTAGGGTTAGGGGTTAGGGCTAGGGTTAGGGGTTAGGGTTAGGGTTGGGGTTTAAGATTAGTTTAATGGGAAAATAAATAATTTGGGTTCTGTTTTTTCTGGGTCACCCTAATTTTGACACCTTTGTGCAAGTTCCGCCAAGTAAAGTAGGCGGAGTTGCCTATTGTTGGTATCAGCCAGACAGCGGAGGAGTCTATCCCCTTTTTACAAGCGCTAGTCCCGGGAGCTTGTTTTTGAGTCTGGGGTGGAGTGCAACACCTACCATCAATTCCCCACCTTACATCACAGATCTAAGCTGTGCTACTTATGTGCTGAGTTGGCGAGGGTCGGTGCCGAAACTAGAACCCTGTGGTCCTGACGCGGATGGTCTATCGACTGAGCTAAAACGGTCCCTTAACCTTAATAAATTAGGAAATTATCAACGTATTGACTGACTGACACTGAAGGAGTCTATCCACTGCTCACTAGCGCTAGACCAAGGAGTTTTTTTTGGCGTCTGAGGCGATGCGCCACGCTTACCATCAGTTCCTCACTGTATGTGAGGTGCTCTAACCAAGTACAACTCAGAGGATTGCGGTCTTTAGTTTTAAAAAGCTGTTAACCTCAGCTAAAAAAAAATTGACCATGTGTCACATTCTACTCGTGTGAAGGGGCTTGTAAATATATAATCATGAATATGTGATGTGCTCCAACCAAGTACAACTCAGAGGATTGCGGTCTTTAGTTTTAAAAAGCAGTTAACCACCGCTTAAAAAATTGACCATGTGTCACATTCTACTCGTGTGAAGGGGCTGGTAAATACATAATAATCAATATGTGAGGTGCTCCAACCAAGTACAACTCAGAGGATTGCGGTCTTTAGTTTTAAAAAGCTGTTAACCTCCGCTTATAAAATTGACCATGTGTCACATTCTACTCGTGTGAAGGGGCTGGTAAAATACATAATAATCAATATGTGAGGTGCTCCAACCAAGTACAACTCAGAGGATTGCGGTCTTTAGTTTTAAAAAGCTGTCAACCTCCGCTTATAAATTGACCATGTGTCACATTCTACTCGTATGAAGGGGCTGGTAAATACGTAATAATCAATATGTGAGGTGCTCCAACCAAGTACAACTCAGAGGATTGCGGTCTTTAGTTTTAAAAAGCTGTTAAACTCCGCTTAAAAATTGACCATGTGTCACATTCTACTCGTGTGAATGGGCTGGTAAATACATAATAATCAATATGTGAGGTGCTCCAACCAAGTACAACTCAGAGGATTGCGGTCTTTAGTTTTAAAAAGCTGTTAACCTCCCCTTAAAAAATTGACCATGTGTCACATTCTACTCGTGTGAAGGGGTTGGTAAATACATAATAATCAATATGTGAGGTGCTCCAACCAAGTACAACTCAGAGGATTGCGGTCTTTAGTTTTAAAAAGCTGTTAAACTCCGCTTAAAAAATTGACCATGTGTCACATTCTACTCGTGTGAATGGGCTGGTAAATACATAATAATCAATATGTGAGGTGCTCCAAGCAAGTACAACTCAGAGGATTGCGGTCTTTAGTTTTAAAAAGCTGTTAAACTCCGCTTAAAAAAATTGACCATGTGTCACATTCTACTCGTGTGAAGGGGCTGGTAAATACATAATAATCAATATGTGAGGTGCTCCAACCAAGTACAAGAGGATTACGGTCTTTAGTTTGTCTGCACCCCCCCCCCTTCTGTGACACTACGTGGCCCCTATTGTAACCCAATCACTGATATACGACAAGGAAAAAAAAACTCCAACCAGAAAGAACCTAACGTTTGATTATTCAAAGAGTTCTGAGTCGGAGGCGGAGGAGGAGGGGAAGGAGGAGGAGGAGAACGGGTTTGGCACTCAGTGACGCAGGGAAAGGTCAATGAGTACAGCCTGTGTCACATGGCTCCTTTCAGCGACTCAACCGAGAACGAAGTGAAGGCAGATGGGGTGGGGGAGGGAAATAGTAAAAAAAAAATTAAAAAGTAAAGAAAAGAAAAAAGAGAGAAAAAAAGCACAATCAACATTTTCGGGGTCGGACAAGGTCAGGGTTCAGGTTTGGGATGAGGGTAGCTAACGGTGTCCTTACCACCTCAGGTACATTTCCCTCCTCCCCCTGATTTCTCCTCCTGCTCCTCATCCGTCTCCTCCATCTCCTCCTGTAGTGCAGACTTCATTCTCTCTTTCCATCGAGCCCCAAGGGGTCTCAGTGCAGGTTAGGTATGGGAATGGGAGTCTCTATTTGTTTTTTTTAAGTGCGTGTCCGTCTATAGATGCCAGCCTTATTTATATATATATATATATATTATATATATGTGTGTGTGTGTGTGTGTGTATATATATATATATAAATATATATATATATATACGTGTGTGTGTAGTGTATGTATTTATATGTGTGTGTATATATATATATACCTGTATATATATATATATATATATATACATATATATACATATATATGCGCGTGTGTGTGTGTGTGTGTGTGTGTGTATGTACGTGTCTATCTGTATATATATATATATGTATATATATATATATATATATATATATATACGAGTGTTGTGTGTATTTTGTGTGTATATATATACCTGTGTGCATATATATTATATATATATTATATAATATATATACGTGTGTGTATGTATATATATATGGATGTGTGTGTGTATGTATACATATATTATATACATGTGTGTGTGTATGTTACATTATATACATGTGTGGGTGTGTATATATATATATATATATATATATATATATATATATATACGTGTGTGTATGTATATATATGGTGTGTGTGTGTATGTATACATATATATATACATGTGTGGGTGGTATATATATATATATACGTGTGTGTGTGTGTGTATGTATATATACATATATGTGTATATATATATATGTGTGTGTGTGTGTGCATATATATATATATATACATACACATGTGTGAGTGTGTTTGTGTGTGTGTATGGAGGGGTTCGGTTGTTTCTCTCTCTCTCTTCTCTCTCTCTCTTTCCTCTTTCTCTCTCTCTCTGTGTGTGTGTGTGTGTGTGTGTGTGTGTGTGTGTGGTGTTATGTCTGTCGTAGTATGTGTGCTGATGTTTTGTGTGTTTATGTTTACGCACCCACTGTGTCTGTGTTTATGATTTCGTGTTTCTTTTTCCAGCGCCAAATGTTTGTGTATATTTTTCTTGCTTAACTAGGGACACTGCACGAAAATAGTCCTATAAACACCTGCTACACTTCTCATGGCCACAAGAAAACATCGACCGTCTCTGAAAACCCAAAACCGAGATATTCTTTCTTCCGCCCACAGACACTCAAAAATCTTTCAGTTCTAACAGAAACTGGTTAAACTTGCAAATCGTCATCAAAATGGAAACTTATTTGGTGATGATCCATGACAGTTTAACCACAGTGTATGAATGAACTTTTTTGTGAATTGGGTTACGGTTTAGGGGTTTGGGGATTAAGGTTGTTTTTAATTACGTATTGCGTAAAACAACAACAAAAGACCCAAAATTACTATATATTTAATTAACCATTGAAATTAATTATTGAATCCAACGGTAGACATATTAGTCTCAGTTGTTTGTGTTAGTATTGCAATGTATAATTTCAATTAAACTTGGTTTAAAAAAAATATTTTTCAACATTAAATGTATAGAAATTTGGGTTTTTTGTTGTTGTATTTTAAACAATACGTAATTAAAAACAACCCTGCTCTGTCGGTGGGGTGTTAGAATGCACCGACTGCACCTCTGCAAAGGGGTAAGACTCCCCCAATGGGGCCACCTGTTGGCCGTGGGTGGCGACCCGTGATGCTTAAGGATAGAGCCCAGGTGGATGAGCAGTTCATGACATGCAATACTCTACTTTGGCCCTATCTTGGGCTAGACGGGCGGTCAGAGAGGCCCCCTCCGATCAAGCAGCTGGTCACTTCAAGCCCTAGCACCTATATGATTTTCCAACCTATTGCTCTTATGGCAAGCCCCAACCTTTTTTATCATATGGGTGCTAGAAGGCGGTGACTGGGGGTCTACATGTCCTGGGAATGACGTTAAACTCTATCTGATGGTGAGGTTCCTGCTTTGGAGATTTGGGGAATGTGGAGCACCCTTCATCACCATTGCTCCCTGGTCCACTCTGACCCGGAGTGGTAGTACCTGTTAGGGTCCCATCTATGGGTTAAATAGAAAACTGTATTTATAAAATAATTGTATTATCCATTAAGAATTGATTTATTTCAAAAAAACTTTATCGGCATTAGATAACCCACTGAGGTTGATATGGCGTAAAACCAAACCAAACCTAAAAAAAAACCTTAATCCCCAAATCCCTAAACCGTAACCGAATTCGCAAAAAAGTTCATTCATACACTGTAGTTAAAATGTCATGGATCAATACCAAATAAGTTTCCGTTTTAATTTTGATAACGATTTGCAATTTTAGCCCAGAAACTTTAAATTCTAGCATTCGATTTTCAGAATTGGTATCAGCCAGACAGCGAGGGAGTCTATCCCCTTTTCCCTAGTGCTAGACCAAGGAGATTATTTTAGCATATGAGGTGAAGCGCCACAACTACCATCAGCTCATCACTTTACCGCACAGATCCCTGTGCTATACATACGCTGAGTTGACGAGGACCGGTATCGAACCAAGAACCGTGTGATTCCTAGCCGAACGCTCTACCGACTGAGCTAAACCGGGCCGGAAGAGATAGCACTCTCTAATGTTGCACCTTTTTCAAGAAAATTAATGACTCAGCATCACCTTCTTTACTGACCACTGCATCCAGAGCTTTTTCTATACTGGAGAGTCACTGTGTTTTCACATCATGGACTATTTTTTCAACTTATACACACGGTTCTTGGTTCGATACCGGTCCTCGTCAACTCAGCGTATGAGTAGCACAGGGATCTGTGCGGTAAACCCATGTTTAGACCAAGTGTACAGATTTTTTTGGTGCTCTTCCAATATGTGATCTACCGAAGGTTTGTGATCTACTATTGATCTACTATTCCTGGCATGTGATTTAATAGACAAAAAGAAGACAGGATTTGGTTTAGGGTTAGGGTTAGGGTTTAGGGTTAGTTTAATGGAAAGATAATGGGTAGTTAATGGGTAGATCACATATTTGAATGTAAACAACTCGGTAGATCACATATTGGATTGGAAACCATTCGGTAGATCACATATTGGAAGAGCACCAAAATATTAAAATGTATTTATAGTTAGCTTGAAATGGCAAGGGAAGAAAAAAGCAAAACACCGGGATGCCTGGAGAAGATTTTACTGCATCCTTTTAGATTTTTGTACCTCAGGGACGCAGGACGTGTACCTATCAGCACCGATTCTTTGGACTAAATCATGCTTATACCGACACATCATACTTTCTTCAGTAAATATCACATGGTTTGCACTTCTCAGCCACCAAAGATTTGATGACAGGCTTCTATTCATTGCTACCAATTTGAATAGCCTCAAAACAAATATTATTTCGAGATATAATTTTTGCTATAACAATTCAAACATACAGGGTTTACATTTTTGAAAAACAAATTCTGAAATTAGTTATACACACACACACACACACACACACACCCCACATATATATATATATATATATATATATATATTTTATAATATCCTCATTTATTGAATAACCTAAATAGACTCTTGCAACCAATCACTAGCAATACTACTGGCCTGATAGAATACTTACCCCCCCCCAAACCACACACACATTGGTCATAATTCAAATTGCACTCTTTGAGGACGGACATAGGATTGCCGTGATCTTTACCAATACTCAGGAAGGATTTATACGATTACCAGAGTAACCAAAGGATTCATTATCGAAGGACTCTATACCAGTAACTGAGAACACTTTAGTAACCAAAGGAGTCATTATCAAGGGACTCTTTATCAAGGATCCAATTCCACTGGATAAGCGCTCCTGCTTTAAGGCCAAAGAATGGCCCTTAAAAACGTAACAAAATTTTTTGTCCCAAATGAATCTAAAAGTTACACTGTAATCATTTGTGCTTAACACTCACGCACCTCTAACTACGAAACTATGGAGAAAATCATACGTACTTTTTAGAATTTGTAGCAGCTAAATTTAACCAAAATTTGACATTTGTTCAACTTTTTATCAGTTTTTAATGATTGAAAATAAGAATTTATATATTTTACATTATATCTTAAAACACAAAATTTTCACGGTATTTAGACTCGTTGGAAATGGACTCGTCAACCCGAGTTCAAATCCTGGACAAAGCTACAGTTCACATGGCACCAATACCCTCGGGAAAGGTATGAATCCAACTACCCTCCCTCCAGCTATGGGTAAATTGTAGGGAAGACTGGACTCTTTAACCTTGTTTAGGCAACCAGTCTAGGAGAAGAAAAACTCTGAATTCACTACTAGACTAATCTCGGTCTTAATTAATGATCTATTTCACTATTTTTTTCTTTTAAGAGCAAACGCACGGAAGGCAAAAAGTATGCGGTGAAAATAATCCATATTTAGAGAAAGGAAATGATAAACAAATGCATTTTCTCTGTAACGGCGTAAAACACATTCGTTTAGGCTATAGAAATGTCTTGGATTAAGTCATCCCGTCCCAAATATTGTGACCGGGGAAAATGTAATTATATACATCTCGTGTATAATACGCATCCTTAACTTTTGGGCTGAAAAAATAGTGCGTCTTATACATAAATAGCTAAAAAGATTTAACACTGTATTATTTAGATTGTTCGGACTGTTGTCTTCAGCTTTATTGTTATATGCATAACGTTTCGCCCGATGTAACCTCCAACCTAATTCTGGTGTTTCTAGTCAAACTTGCGAACCTTAATGTCGTAAACAGGAGTCTTCACGGGACTTCGAACCAAACCCTTTATTTAATCCATTGGGGTTGATTCATTTCATTCCGTTAAAAATGACTGGATACAAGTGTTAAGTATTCTATTTTATTATCGCCTGTGGTCAGGATTGAACCTGCAACCTATAGGTGATTGTCACTTTGAACTGTATTCTCAACCCTTATAACCATCGGTTCGCAGTTCTGTGAAGGTTCCCGAATTCGACAAGAAGGTTTCCGAATTCGACATTATTGAAGTCAGTAAGTCTACTGTTAGTTTGAATAACAGCAGCTAAGTACAACTTAAGCAGTGTCCAAGACAGCTGGTATATATAGAAATCAAGATGACCCATTCATGAATTTGGGTGATTTGATTTGGCTGCTTGACTGCTTGATTTGAATGACATTGTGGAGTCTTATATATATCCTGTCATTCTGCAGTAGACTTTGTGACATTCGGGTTTTGTATTTAAGTTACAACCGTTTGTTGCTTGTTTCCAGTTCGACGGTAATTGGAATTTAATTATTCCTCAGACATGAAAATAGCACATCGGCTGAAACGTTTTTGTATATAACACTAAAGATGAGAACAAATGTCCGAAAACTGTAAATAATACAAATTATAACCCTCATCTCAAAAATTCAGATGAATAGTTTTAACACTATTATAAAATTGTAAGTAAATGGTACCGATGCGCAAATAGATAAGTTATCAGAAAAACCAGCACCCAAAAGAAAGACATGTTGGCAAAGTTCAACATCTCGTCCAGTGGGCTGGGTGTAACAAGATATGCTTGATCTATCACCACGAATCTGGTCTTTCATATGTCACTAATTGTGACGGGGGATGGCCGGATGATGTTGACCACCCGAGGCAGAAGTGATACAGGGGTTTTCTGTCAATCCGACGGATTTCGTGATTATACCTCTTCTTTTTTCTGTTGATTGTTAGGGTACCAGAAGACAAGCGTTTGCGTGTACGGAAGATGAGGAACTGAAGAAAGCCGGAGGGTACACCGGCCTGAATGTTGTGTGTATATCTTCTTATTATAATGGAGATTGTGGGTTTGTCTGTCTGTAACCGAAACTATCTCACTACTCAAGTCACAATTCCCTTTGTTATTGACATCACATTCTCCATGATTTTATTTTTTAAACCTCAATTATTAATAAAATTGTTTTACATTATTAATATTGATGACCATATCTACATACTAATAACATGCAATTTTATTTATATATACAACAAAATAGTGGTTTACAGTGTGAATGGGAAGGCTAATGTGCATATTGATATTAGAAATTTGATTTTAATAAATATATGCTTAGTATTATTGATTTCTAATTGTTTGGTTTTATCTTATGGAATATGAGCAAAAAATCTCAGTGATAAATCTTAAAAGAAATCCCTTAACAAGAAGAAATGACTGTAATATTATTCTTTACTTCCTATTTTAACTAAAGAGTTAAATTAGGAAAATTTACCAATGAAAGACGGGAGTAAGGGAAAATGATGGAAGAGTTAGTTTCAAAGTTGTTCTATTTTTCAATCATACCCCCTCTGTTCCAAATCTTTTTATCTGCATTCTTATTCAGTTTCATTAACCTTTCTAATTTAATATGATATTTTATTATATTAAAACTTAGATACTTGCACCCGGAGGGGGCATATATTTGCTAGTAACTATAAAGGTGAAGTCAACAGTCCGAAATATCTAAATAATATCAAGCCTCAAATAAAAAATTTAGACAAAGAATTGTGTCTTATTTTTTAATCAACTCTCGGTTACTTATAATGTACATATATACTCGTGTATTGGTCGAATTTTGAAGATCTAATTTTCAATATTTTAGGGGAAGTCATTCTTCCCTGAAAGATAATATCACTCTTCCATAAAAGAGCAGTACAATCCAGATATAAACGTGGCTGAGCACAACAGAAGAGAAAACAAGATGACTGCATGAATATGCATGTGTGAACTGTTAATGTCTAAGCCATTTCAATCCTCCTGTACCATGGTCGGTGGGAATGAAACCAAACAAAAAATGATAATACAAATTATAAAAACTACATCTCAAAAATTCAGATAGACATTACTTATGTGTTCGATTATCACCGGGTACTCATATACTTGTCTCGTGCCATGACTTACTAAATAATTATATGGCAGCAGGCAACAGCAAAGCTTTTCTGAACAACATGCGGTGACATAGATTTTCCCACGTCTGTTGTTAGCTTAACCTATCAAAGATTATTTGATTTTAGTTTTTTGGTTTGCTACTGCCTACTGTTACTTAGCACTGTTGCTTTGCGCAACTAAGACAAAAGACTATATACTAAGGTTTTATTAACAGCCACACGGCACCATACTACATACACACATACATACATATATATAAATATAAACAAACACCAGGAGCAATTGAAGATAAAGGGACAGCAAATCCCCGCAGAGTTTTAAGGCATCATTTCTTTTCATTCAGATCAACATATTCTTCTTTCCCACTGTACCGAGTGTTCTGATAGCGACAAAGACAACCAATCCTCTCATCCGCCCTATCGACGGGGGTCAGAATACACTGACTGTATCACGTACAAAGGGGTAACCCCCTCCTTCAAAAGGTAGGGGGGCTAGGTAGATATTTATCCAACCTATTCGCCATGGTGTCCTGGGTATGACGTTAAACTGCATCTAGTAATGAGATTCTAGTTCTGGTTCTCTGGGGAGAATGGAGTACCCCTTCATTGCCATTACTCCCAGGTTCACTCTGACCCAGAGGAATAGTAACCCTTCCTTCAAAAAGTGGGGGCTGGGTAGATATTTTGCCAATCAATTCGCCACGGTGTCCTGGGTATGACGTTAAATTGCATCCAGTAATGAGATTCTAGTTCTGGTTCTCTGAGGAGTATGGAGTACCCCTTCATTGCCATTACTCCCAGGTCCACTGACACAGAGTAATAGTACTTGTTAAGATCCTATAGGTTAAATAGATTTAAAAAATTAGTGTAAAGATATGTTTAAAAATTATTTGTTTTAATTGAATACTCAACAAGAACAAATAAAACAAAAACGTTTTCGGCATAAAATAACCCAAACCGCAAAATCCATGCGTAAAATCCAACAAACTAACCCATGTATAGCATATGAATAAGATTGCAAGTATGGGACATCCAGAAAGGATCGAATTCTCTTTAAGTGTAATGG
>CM042158.1:88742078-88773479 GCA_023376005.1 Doryteuthis pealeii | reverse complement strand
AAAAAAGGAGAGAGATACACGGCTATTTGGGGATATATTAACTATTAAAGGACTTCATAAAATCGCTGTAATGCTGGGGATCTTCTTACGCTTCAATTTAATCTTAGGTATCGGATGGTTCACGCCAACCATATAAAATTAAGGGTATTAATAATCTGAGGAGTTAGATGATAGCTCAGATGTTAGATGTGATGATATATATATATATTATTATATTATTATTATATATTATATTATAAAGTATATATAAGTTAAGAAGATTGGAAATGATCCGACAATATGAGTATGGAGGTGGAATGAAAACATCACACATGCTGTTTCTCCGACTAAACAACCAATTCGGTTTTATGAGCTCTGGGATGATGATTTGTTGTAAAATCGAAATATTGGATCAGTATCAGCAATGATTATATTATACTTGTTGTTCTTTTCTTTAAGCAGTCATTGTGTGATGTTTTCATTCCCACCTTTTCTACTCCATATATATAGTAAGTATATATATATTATATATAGTATAGTTATATATATTATTTGGGGGGGTATCGTTGTGTGTGTGTGTGCGTGCGCGCGTGCGAAACCAAAGAAATTTCGACGCAATGTTATGTAAACTTCAATTAATCCTAATTTCGTTTTTCGACAATTGAGCCCCAACATTAGTGAGTGATTTCTTTTCAAGGCTGTTCCCCACCACACACACACACACACACACCACACACACACACATATATATATATATATATATATATATATATATTATATAATTATATATATAATTTTAATATACCAAACCTTATTGGTAAAATCCTCGCGGCGAGAAAAAAAACAGCAACATAGGTTGAAATTGTAAAAAAATAGGTACTCACGCAAACATCAACCGGGGAGAAAAACATTTTTGAAAAAAGAAAAGTAATCGTACCAAACAAAATTTCTATTAGTAAACATATTTTGGCTCAAGAAGAAAACAAACAATATTATATGATTACGCAGTCGGGAGGCCAGCGTGGGTTATATATACTATTACTTATAAGATATATATATTCATACACCGCGCAGGCAGACTAAGCTAATAAGTAAAAGTGTATTCAATTACTAAAGTAGAAGCAAATAATAGATAAATCTAAGTGAGTATGACGAACGATACTAAAAGTTAACTTAATTGCTCTTTCCAGGGCTGCAGATCTGACTATATATATATATCTATTATATTATAAATTATATATGCTAATATATAGTGCATATATAATTAGGTGCATGTTATATGTTAGTAATATATAGTACTAAGTATATATGATATATATATATTATTGTAATTAACCGTGTTATCGCCGAAAGGACACACCGTGTATTGACGTGCAATTAATGCATATTTTGATTATAGTCCAGTGGTATTTTTAAGCCCTGAAGATCCTTATGGTGAAACTTCGAGGTAGGTTATTAACTCGCGATAATTGTATTACAATAAATTTTGCTCTAGCTGAACGTATTGATCACTTTTTATTGTGTCTATAGACCAGGTGCTGTCTTATTTCTGGAATTTTGCATCAAACTCTCATTATTTGACCATCGTCGCCGCGTAAGTCACTTTGTCTAAATAACACGCACACGACACATATATATAATTATTATATATATATATGTACTATATCTATATCTTATATATATACTAAATAAAAGTGATAAGTAACAGGAATATTTCTTTTGTTGTTTATTTCTCTCAACTAATTACGGACCGTAGGTCATCGTCAGGACAATTTCTTATTTTTGTTGAAGAAATTGGCTTTAGAGTGTTTTTTTTTAAAAAATCAACATTTTTTTAAAGTGTTTGACAGGTCTACTATAATCCGGACAGAGAAGTGTGTTTAAAAGTAACGAGTCCATCAGTTATCCGTGAAAAAATTATTATATATATATATATGTGTGTGTATGTATGTGTTGTATAAAAATGAATATATATATATATAATTATATATTATTAATAATAAGTAGTGGTAATTTAATTGCTTGGAAGCATTGTTAAGTAATATATTAATGAATTTGAAGGCAATTAAAAAGCGTTAAAAATATAAACAAAATATATGCATTGTAATTGCCTTTCAAATCATTAATTATATATATATAGTAATATTATTGGAAAGTATAATAATATATATATATATATATAGTATATATATGGCCATATTAGTATATGATGCGTGAATATTCAAAATTTAAATCACTAGCACAATATCATGGATAGAAGCATCTTATATAATGTTCTAGGCGTGATGATAAGTCAATTTATTATTGTCTTTAAGATCAAAGTCCGTTACTTCAATGTCCGTTACTGGCTAAACTTCATATTATATATATTTATATATATATATATTATATATATAGTGTTGTGTGTGTGTGTGTGTGTGTGAGTTATGGTGTGGGTGTGTGCTGTCTGTTGTGCTGTGTGTATAAATGATGTGTAGTGTGGCGTGTGTGTGTTGTTTCTGAATTAGTGGATCATTATCACATAGCTAGGTTGAGCAATATCTCATCTAACTGAAACGCGAACTGAACAATATACGCAAAGAAAATGTATGGACTGCTGCCTATTACGACAGATTATGACAATGATGGAAAATCTGATCATGTTTGATAAGGAAAAACTGTAGCCGTATCACTACGACTATATGGAGAAAAAAGAAAATAGACGGGAACTACGTATGGATGCAGCGTGCTTGTCTGGCCACTTAACTCCTATCACACACAGACCTTCAAGACGAACAAAACTTTCTGCACACCGCTGGTAAAGTTAATGATCCTTTTTCTATGGCCAACCTACCCATTGAAATCACCAAGCGTTGGTGCTGACTAGTAAAAAAACTAGCTACAACAGCTATGTACGGATACCAGATGTCGTGCTGATAGGAAATGTACTAAGAAGGTAGATAGACTTGTGGAGAGGAAGAGGAGAGAGAGAGGAGAGAGAGAGAGAGGAGCGAGAAGAGTTGGAAAATCCGTCTCTGTTTATCACGAATTGTTTGTTTGTTTGTTGTATGATGATGATGATGGGATGATGATGATGAATATATAAGTGTATATTTTTGTGCTCTCGATCACCTAATCTTGTTTCAACCAACCAAAAAAAATGGCGTTTGCAAAATTTCAATTCACTCGGACAACTATAAGGTGACCCTCAAATGCCTTGATATTGGAACATAGTAATCTCAACCCTTAATTCTGTTTAAAAGCGGTATGCTATTCTTTAGCTCAAACATTTTCTTTTGTATCTTAGAGAAATTTATTTGGTGAACACATCCAGACAACCCGAGTAAATGTTTAAAAGACGTTCTGAATCAAATTCACCCATAGCTAGGGAGAGAACTGGTGGATTCATACCATTCACAAGATATTATGTTGACGTGAAACGCACACAGCATCGTGCCAAGATTTGAACTCGGATCGCGAATCCAATTCCCCTAACGACGAATACTCGTTATGCTCAGTATATGAGCGTAATGCGTATATATGTGATGTATATAATGTCGTATATATTGTGTGTAATGCGTGTTTGTGTGTATATATATGTGTGTATATAGATGCGTATATGAGTGTGTGTATATGATACGTATATATGTGTTGTATATAAATGCGTATATGAGTGTGTGTATATTGATATCGTATATATGTATTGTGAAGAAATTTCCTCATCGTAATTCACATCGTAATTCCATATATATGTGTATATAATGCGTATATGAGTGCGTTATAATGAGTGCGTGTATTGATACGTATATAATATTAGTATATGTTATGTTAATATGCGTATATGAGTGTGTGTAATGTGATACGTGTATATATGTATGTGTATATGAATGCGTATATGAGTGTGTGTTATGATACGTATATATATATATACAGTATTGTATATATAATGCGTATATGAGTGCATATATATAAGTGCGGTGTATATGATACGTATATATATTGTGATGTATATAATGCGTATAATGTGCCGTGTATATTATATATACATATATATATTATATTATTATTATTTTATATATATTTATAATGAGTAGTTAGTAACAACTACTCTATGTAACTTACGTGGACAGAGAAGTACGCAGATACCTTACTACTGACCCAGCTGTACACACGCACGGACAGCAACACACGCATACAGACACAAGTACATTACACAGACACACACACACACACATAACACAGACAGACAGCACACACACACACACAAACACACACAACACACACACACACATACTTTCCGTTTTTTAGTGGCATATACGTGACTGCATAGAAAGTAGATAGTATTTTCACTTAATTTTTTACATCTACGGGATTCGATGTCGTCTTCGCCGTCCCCCTCCCCCCAAATCTCATCGCCCAATGCACGCAATGACACCTCTTTCCGGAAACGGATGTTGGTGAAGCAAGGAGCGGGTGTTGGAGGATGCGGCCTGTTGCGGTGTCGAGGGTGGGCTGGCGATGGAGCTGAATATAAGTTAAAATTATAAATCGGCGCCATCTTCTGAAGACTAATATTGATGACGACGACGATGATGATGCTGCTGTGCTGATTGTGATGATGATACAAAGAAAATCATAGAGAACGGAATATGAGTCATGGAAAAAAAAAGAGAGAAGACCATGATTGTGGGAGTGGGGGGTGGAGAGAGGAAAGAGAAATGTCAGAAGATATGATTGATCAAATGATATCGATGATCAATTAAAAGAATAAACATTTAGAATCATCTTTCGTTAGACCTAACTTGGCCAAAAGTGACTTCCAAGGAACCCCCACGGGTTATTGGCTCCTCCTATTTATAGTTTTTTAAAAAAATAAATTTGTAATAAAAAAATCAGCTGTCATAATTTTGGAAATAACATTTTTCGCACAATTAAATAATGTTCCGATTTTATAACATTCCACTAGAATTAATAAGATCCTGGTATTTTTGATTTCGAAGAATATTAAGTTTTTTATTTAAAAAAAAAGATATTATTGTGTATTATTTTATTTGTGAATATATATTAATTAATATAATAATAATAATATAAATAATAATGAGCAGAAGAAGAAAAGAAGAAGAAAAGAAGAAGAAGAAGAAGAAAAACTGAAAAAGTTATGGAATATGAAAGTCAAAAGTGATACCAATTGTAGTTGGTGCACTTGGAACGGTCCCAAAAGGATTCGAAAAGGGTTTGGAAAATCTGGAATCAGAGGAAGGATTGATACCAATACCCAAACACTACACTGTTGCAATCTGCAGAATACTCAGAAGAGTCCTGGAGACCTGAGGAGACTTGCTGTCACTCGGAGACTAGTACAGGCTGAGTGAAGACCATCATTAAATACGCTACAACCGCTAAGATGATTGAAACTCAAAAGGAGTAATAACTAATAATAATAATAGATAATAAATAATAATAATAATGAATGAATAAATAATATAAAGAATGAAGAAGAAAAGAAGAAGAAGAGAAGAAGAAGAAGAAGAGAAGAAGAAAGAGAAAGAAGAGGACAATGGTTTATTTTCACCGCCTTATCGAGTACAATATACAGAATAAAAAAACAACAAAACGTAATGTTGGTTGTTGTAGGTAAATAGGCAGAGGATGATCACTAATTATGACTGAGTTTATGCTAGTAGTGACCAATTGTTATATAATAAATATATGTATACGTTAATAAGTATATATTCGATATTCCGTATATATATAAGATATATATATGATAACGGCAACTGCACGACCCTTGATTAACGAGATAGCAAGGGAAACGAAAACCTGTCGTGATAAGGTGTATCCTAGGACGAATTAGGTGCAGACGAAAAAATAAAATCTTGTTACTAAGGAAAGAGTAAATTATATATAAAGAAAAAGAGGAGATGCCATACCCCCGAGAAAATAAGTGCTGGCGATGTTAGATATCTGAAAAGCTAATCGATCGCGAACAAAATCGGAGAGGAATATAAATCGCTAAGTATAGCAGAAAAATAAGAATTACAGTCATATCTTAAAATAATTTTATTTATATATTAGCGTGTATATAATATATTATATATGAAAATTATATTCTAAACAAAAACCCTAGGATATACTAAAGCTAACAAAGTAAAGAGTGCTCAATACCGTAATAGTAGAGCAAGTAATAAGATAAATAAAGTCAGATATGTGTTTCGCTTAGTGCTCTTACAGGGCAAAGATCTGACTCGGACTAAGTCGGTTAGCCCTGAATAGCACTAAGGCGAAACTTTTAGTAGTATCTACTCTGACTCATTAGATTTATCTTTATATATATATATATGCTATATATAGTATATATATAATAATATACGCAAGCAAATATATCTGACCCGGCCGGTGCAAGTATTATTTTTTTGAATGTAATAAAATATTATGATTAAATTTGAAAGGCTAATGAAACTAAATAGAGAATGAGATAAAAATTTGAAACAGAGGGAGTATAATCGAAAAATAGAACAACTGAAACTTACTCTTCCATCATCACTCTCTCGTCTTTCTTTGTTATTTTTTTCTAATTTAAAATATTTAGTTAAAAATAAGGAAGTAAAGAATAAAAATGACAGTTATTTTTTTCTTGTTAATGGATTTTCATTTAAGATTCATTGAAGAGATTTTTTTTATATTTCATTAAATAAAACCAAAAGTTAGATATCAATAATACTAAGCAGCCATATTTTATTAAATTCGATTTTTTTAATATCAATATGCAAATTAGCCTTCCCGTTCACACTGTAAACCGATATTTGTTTATATATAAATAGGAAATTGCATGTAGTTAGTATGTAGATATGGTTAACAGTATTAATAATGTAAAACAATTTTATTAATAATTGAGGTTTAAATAAAAGTAAAATCATGTGAGAATGTGATGTCAATAACTAAGAGAATTGTGACTTGAGTAGGATATATAGTTTCGGTTACAGACAGAAAAACACACAATCTCCATTTATAATAAGATATATATATAATGTGTTGTGTGTGTTGTGTGTGTATGTGTGTGTGTGTGTGAATAGAATGAGTTCTGAGGTGAATATATAATAGACTTTGAATATCCCCTCATACAGGTAAAAAAATACCAAGAAAATTTGGTACAGCCGTGGGAGATATTTGGGTGGCAAAGGCAAATAGTTAAGAATTTGATTGAAAGTGTTACATTCTTTGTTGTTCTCTCGTCACAAGAATTCACGAAGTTATGAATCTAGTATTTTGTATTGTCTCGCGGCATAACCCTGGTTTACACATTTTCGGACAAGAAGGATACATTAAGATGTAGACGTGGTGGCTGTAATCGGAGGAATTCTCTAAAATCATGAACATGGCTGGCAGGTTGACATCTGACTTACCGGTCGGTCAGATTATTTATTTACGAAAGTGAAACGGCCAAGAAAGTTCAAGAGTGATGTTTTCACACCTGACTGATGTCCTTCACTGGAGTCCAAGTGAGACCAAGTCTCCTCAGGTAACTGTCTGTCAGTAACCGAAACAACGTCACCACTGACGTTACCATTTCCTTACTTATTTATTTTATATTCTCAACCATTGTCATTATTCAATTTGATTAGCATCTTATTTATCAACGATGTCTCTATTAAAATCAGTTAGATATTGACAGTTGTGCGAACTGTCAATATTATAAATGAATTTAAAATCCCGGAATATGTGTTACGTATCTCTAAGAAATAAAGATTTACATAGTATATCGTGAGAATAATTTGCATAATGATTTTGACAAAATTGTGTTTAATATTTAATATTTATTACATTTTTTTAATTTGTTTATTTTACTTATTTATCTATTTTATTTGTTTATTTTATTTATTTATTTGTTTATTTTTAATTTAAATTTTTAAATTTAATTGTGTTTAATAAATAACTATTCTCTGCCTAAATATATAATTAATAAATAAATATTAATAAATAACTATTTTCTGCCTAAATAACTATTTTATGCCTAGAGGTTAGGGAAATTTAATTGTGTTTAATAAATAACTATTTTCTGTGATTGATTTCTAATTCTATCATGTTATTCTCTAATGTATCAAAAGCAATAATTTATATGATTTTATAGAGAAATCAATTAGAATAATATTTTAGAAATAACAGTAATATTTTATTGAAATCAATTAGAATAAGATTAATATTTAATAAGAGAATAATGATAAAAATCAATTGAAATAAGAGTAATATTTTTTTATTCGTTCTTATTTAGTTTCGTTAGTCTTTCTAATTTAATATAATATTTTATTACATTAAAATTTAAATACTTGCACCCAAGAGGCGCATACTTTTGCAAGTGATAATGATGAATGAGAGTTAAAAAGAAATTGAATTGTCAAAATTATGAAAATCCAAGAAGATAGAATGAATTTTAATAGAATGAAAGAGAGAGAGAGAGAGAGAGAGAGAGAGAGAGAGAGAGAGAGGGAGGGAGCAAGAGAGAGAGATGGGGGTGGAGCAAGAGAGAGAGATAGGGGGATGGAAAAAAGAAACCGAGTGAGAAAGAAAAATAAATAAAAATAAAGGGAGCAAAAGAAAGAGAGATTTCCAAGAATCGAAAACCCGAGAACATGAAAAGGTTGGTGGCTTGATTGATTTTAACGGCATGTCAACCCATCTAGGGTTATTCTATGCCCAGAAGTTAGGGAAATGCATACATTATACGTTCATATCTATATTTGTAGTCTAGTTTCTTTAGTTTTTTGCACCTGGTTATATGATATCAAATATTCAAATCTGATACGAATAACTTTTAAACAGGTCTATTTGAACCATAGATAGGACCTTAGCAGGTTCTACCACTCCGGGTCAGAGTGGACCTGGGAGTAATGGAAATGGAGAAGTAATCAACACTTCCGAGATCTCCAGAACTGTAGGCTTACCATCAAATGCAGTTTAGTGTCAAGAGCCAGGGTGTTCCATCGTAGTGTAATGGTTTGGAGGATAGTCTCGCAGATCCATTACTACTTAATAGAGAATTCGATCCTTTCTGGATGTCCCATACTTGCAATCTTATGTCATATGCTATACATGGGTTAGTTTGTTGGATTTTACGGCATGGATTTTGCGGTTTGGGTTATTTTATGCCGAAAACGTTTTTGTTTTATTTGTTCTTGTTGAGTATTCAATTAAAACAAATAATTTTTAAACATATCTTTACACTAATTTTTTAAATCTATTTAACCTATAGGATCTTAACAAGTACTATTACTCTGTGTCAGTGGACCTGGGAGTAATGGCAATGAAGGGGTACTCCATACTCAGATCCAGAAACCATGGGAGCATATACTTTCATTATAAGCGAATCCTTCTTTACCTGAACTGGAGTACACCTGGATCAATGAATGAAGGGCACTCCATTCTCAAAAACTAGAAGCTACTATTACTGCCATTTGTAACCCGGACACCATGGCGAATAGGTTACATATCTAGGCCCCTACCTTGAGGAGGGGGGAGGGTCCCTTTGTACGTGAGTCCACAGACATACAGTGATTCCCCCGTCGATAGGGCGGTGAAGGAGGGGGTACCCCTTTGTACGTGATGTCAGTGTATGGCTGGCCGTCGAACTTTGGTTGTCTTTGTTATCAGAACAGTTACAGTGGAGAAGAATATTGTGAAATGATAATAAAACTCTTAAATTTGCTGTCTTTCTTTGCTCCTTGGTTGCTGTTTGTTTATATTTCTATGTTACGTATGTACTGTGCGTGTGGCTGTTAATAAAACCTTAGTATATAGTCTTTTGTCTTAGTTGCGCAAAGCAACAGTGCTAAGTAACAGTAGGCAGTAGCAAACCAAAAACTAAAATCAAATAATCTTTGATAGGGTTAAACTAACAACAGACGTGGGAAAATCTATGTCACCGCATGTTGTTCAGAAAAGCTTTGCTGTTGCCTGCTGCCATATAATTATTTAGTAAGTCATGGCACGAGGACAAGTATATTGAGTACCCGGTGATAATCGAACACATAAGTAATGTCTATCTGAATTTTTGAGATGTAGTTTTATAATTTGTATTATCATTTTTTGTTTGGTTTCATTCCCACCGACCATGGTACAGGAGGATTGAAATGGCTTAGACATTAACAGTTCACATATGCATATTCATGCAGCCATCTTGTTTTTTTTCTTCTGTTGTGCTCTGCAACGTTTATATCTGGATTGTACTGCTCTTTTAAGGAAGAGTGATATTATCTTTCAGGGAAGAATGACTTCCCCATATATTTTGAAAATTAGATCTTCAAAATTCGACCAATACAATAAAAAATAAAACATAATTCTTTGTGTAAATTTTTTATTTGAGGCTTGATATTATTTAGATATTTCGGACTGTTGTCTTCATCTTTATAGTTATATACACACAACGTTTAGGCCGGTGTACCCTCCGGCTTTCCTCGGTTCCTCGTCCTCCGTACACGCAAACGCTTGTCTTCTGGTACCCTAACAATCAACAGAAAAAAGAGGTATAATCACGAAATCCGTCGGATTGACAGAAAACCCCTGTATCACTTCTGCCTCTGGTGGTCAACATCATCCGGCCATCCCCCGTCACAATTAGTGACATATGAAAGACCAGATTCGTGGTGATAGATCAAGCATATCTTCTTACACCCAGCACACTGGACGAGATGTTGAACTTTGCCAACATGTCTTTCTTTTAGCTGCTGGTTTTTCTGATAAATGATCTATTTGCGAATCGGTACCATTTGCTTACAATTTTATAATAGTGTTAAAACTATTCATCTGAATTTTTGAGAGGAGGGTTATAATTTGTATTATTTACAGTTTTCGGACATTTGTTCTCATCTTTAGTGTTATATACAAAACGTTTCAGCCGATGTGCTATTTCATGTCTGAAGAATAATTAAAGTTCCAATTACCGTCGAACTGGGAAGACAAGTCAACAAACGGTTGTAACTTAAATACAAACCCGAATGTCACAAAGTCTACTGCAGAATGACAGGATATATATAAGACTCCACAATGTCATTCAAATCAAGCAGTCAAGCAGCCAATCAAATCACCCAAATTCATGAATGGGTCATTCTTGATTTCTATATATACCAGCTGTCTTGGGCACTGTTTAAGTTGTACTTAGCTGCTGTTATTCAAACTAACAGTAGACTTACTGACTTCAATAATGTCGAATTCGGAAACCTTCTTGTCGAATTCGGGAACCTTCACAGAACTGCGAACCGATGGTTATAAGGGTTGAGAATACAGTTCAAAGTGACAATCACCTGTAGGTTGCAGGTTCAATCCTGACCACAGGCGATAATAAAATAGAATACTTAACACTTGTATCCAGTCATTTTTAACGGAATGAAATGAATCAATCCCAATGGATTAAATAAAGGGTTTGGTTCGAAGTCCCGTGAAGACTCCTGTTTACGACATTAAGGTTCGCAAGTTCGACTAGAAACACCGGAATTACGTTGGAGGATACATCGGGCGAAACGTTATGTATATAACAATAAAGCTGAGGACAACAGTCCGATAAATCTAAATAATACAGTGTTAAATCGTTTTAGCTATTTATGTATAAAACGAACTATTTTTGCAGCCCAAAAGTTAAGGGTGCGTATTATACACGAGATGTATATAATTACATTTTCCCCGGTCACAATATTTGGGACGGGATGACTTAATCCAAGACATGTCTATAGCCCAAACGAATGTGTTTTACGCCGTTACAGAGAAAATGTATTTGTTTATAATTTTCTTTCACCTAATATGGACTTATTTTCCACGCATATTTTTGCATTCCGTGTGTTTGTTCTTAAAAGAAAAAAAAAATAGTGAAATAGATCACTAATTAGGATCGAGCTTAGTCTAGTAGTGAATTCAGAGTTTTCCTTCTCCTAGATTGGTTGCCTAAACAAGGTTAAAGAGTCTAGTCTTCCCTTCAATTTACCCATAGCTGGAGGGATGGTAGTTGGATTCATACCTTTCCCGAGAGTATTAGCGCTATGTGAACTGTAGCTTCGTCCAGGATTTGAACTCGGGTCGACGCGTCCATTTCCTACGATTCTAAACACCGTGAAAATTTTGTGTTTTAAGATATAATGTAAAATATATAAATTCTTATTTTCAATCATTAAAAACTGATAAAAAGTTGAACAAATGTCAAATCTAGGTTAAATTTAGCTACTACAAATTCTAAAAAGTCAGTATGTATGATACACAAACATTTCTTTTCGCCATAATTTCGTAGTCCAAAGTTAGGGATGCGTGAGTGTTATGCACAAATAATTACGGTGTAACTTTTATATTCATTTGGGAACCTTTCAAAAATTTAAGTTTTAATCATTAACCTTGAACCTTGCGATTCCCTGGCGATTGCTCTACCGACTGAGCTAACTGGCTCATTGTTATAGAGACCCCCTTTTCCCATGAAGAAGAAAACATTTTTTTTTACATTGACCATACTTTGGTTATAAGAAGTATGGATATCAAATCTGGTAGTTCTACATCAAACCTTTTGCTTGTTTATAGAGAACAGACAAAAAAACGCTTTTCTTTTTTTAATATTTTTTATTAATATTAAAAAAATATGACCTTACAAAGTTATCGCCCCTTAATAATCGCCTGATAAGAGATTTTGTGTGAGTGGTTAAAGGCCATTGTCGGTGACCAATCAAAACACATAAAACACATATCATTAGGCTTAGCTTAGCTGCCAAATTTCGAAAATTGAAGGAATCAATATTCCTCTTCCGCTGCTACGACCGTCACTATCGGACGTGTTTTTGAAGCCAACTACAACATGGGCCGGTGACTACGTTAATGTCAAACTTAACTCCAGCTAAGCAAGAGACGCTCACATTTTCTATACAAGTGACAAGATAAGTTACGCAAACACATTATTTTACAGCCTACACATTACACTTTGTATAACTACACGTTGCATTCTAATAACACATTTGTATACCACGTACACACATTTTGTATATCACACGTTACATATTTGTATATTGCACGTTGATGTTTTGTTGTTGAATACACTGTTTTGTCTAAAAGCCTTGTGTCCTGTTTTCCTTACCTGTTGCCTTTATCATTATATTGTCAATGTATTGGCCATAATATCTCTATTACTAATGGAGATTCGCTTCCGGTTTTTGTCTGTAACAAAAATTACGTCACTGCTTACGTCACATTATCCAACACATAATCCAACGTCATAACATAGAATAAATGTACTCAAAATGTGAGCATGCAACGTTAGACAATCTTCATTGTTTCAATAAATAGACGCCGGCGTTATATATTTATATATAGATTGTTCTATTCTAATATAATATTTAAAGTTATCGGATCTGTTTCCATTTCAAATTGTCTTTCTTTCTTTCTTTTTTTTTTTTACTCCTTTAAAAAAAATTGACGATTTTACATACTTACGGTACACACTCTATGACATTGAATTTTCAACTCCCATCCCCTCAGGCAATATCTTTCAAAAAATTATTTTTATATCGACCGGAGGGTGTATTTTTATTTTGCTAGTAGATATAATAGACACTCTTAAAATGATTGAAGAATGTACCAGTCAAAATATCCGACCGCTCAATCTACCCCTTTTTTAACCAACAATCAGTTCTGTCTGTTAATCAAATTATAAACAGTTTCCCTATTTTTCAACCATTTTAGTCCTACCATTTTTACAGTCAGCCCGTTTTTGAATAAATTGATTTATATTTCCATTGATAGTACAAGGGATATTCAATAAATGAGGATATATATATTTTTAAAAATTTCTCTGAATGTTTGAGATGAGGCTTGAAGATTAGTATTATCTGCGTTATTCGGACTATTGTCCCCATCTTCATTGTTATTTGTACAACGTTTCAATACCTGAAGAAGGCCGGAGGATATATCGGCCGAAACGTTGTACAAATAACAATGAAGATGGGGACAATAGTCCGAATAACGTAGATAATACTAATATTTCTTTTAATTTCAGAATTTGTTTAAAAAATGTAAACGCTGCATTGTTTGGAATTGGTTTATTGCAAAAATTATTTCAATCTCGAAATGATATTTGTTTTAAGGCTATTCAAAATGGCAACAATGAATAGAAGACTGTCATCAAATCTTTGGTGGCTGAGAAGTGCAATCCGTGTGATATTTACTGAAGAAAGTATGATGTGTCGGGATAAGCATGATTTGGTCCAAAGAATCAGTGCTCTTCTAATATGTGATCTACCGAATGGTTTCTAATCCAATATGTGATCTACCGAGTTGTTTACATTCCAATATGTGATCTACCCATTAACTACCCATTATTTTCCCATTAAACTAACCCTAAACCCTAATCCTAATCCTAACCCTGTCTTCCTTTTTCCTTGTAGATCACATGCCATGAATAGATCAATAGTAGATCACAAACCTTCGGTAGATCACATATTGGAAGAATACCAAATAATCTGTACAATTGGTCGAAACATGGGTTTGTCAGCACAAGAATACTACTTTCTATCCATCGTATCCGATGATGACACGACGCGAATCATTTCCCTCCAATTTAATCAGTCTCTGGTTGTGTTTTGCCAACTGCCTATAGGGATGTTAAAGTCCTTCAGGTTCCTCTTGATATTGTCTTTGTACCTGAGCTTTGGTCTACCGATTCTACGTGATCCCTGACACGAATCACGAATGAATGAATTTTTTTACGAATTTTGTTACGGTTTAGGGGTTTGGGGATTAAGGTTGTTTTTTAGGTTTGGTTTGGTTTTACGGCATATCAACCTCAGTGGGTCATTTAATGCCGATAAAGTTTTGAAATAAATCAATTCTTAATGGATAATACAATTATTTCATGAATACAGTTTTCTATTTAACCCATAGATGGGACCCTAACAGGTACTACCACTTCGGTAAAGAGTGGACCAGGGAGCAATGGTGATGAAGGGGTGCTCCACATTCCCCAAACCTCCAAAACTGGAACCTCACCATCAGATAGAGTTTAACGTCATTCCCAGGACATGTAGACCCCCAGTCACGCTTCTAGCACCCATATGATAAAAAGGGGTTGGGGCTTGCCATAAAGAGAGAGTGATCAAATACGACAAGAAGTCTCCCGATTTGACAAGAAGGTTCCCAGAGTTCGAAGAGACCCGTAATGGTTTAACGAATTGAGCCCAGGTTGCTGGAGTCGATGCATTCATGACTGCAACACTCCACTTTGACCCTATCTTTAGGCTAGACGGGCGGTCGAAGAGGCCCCTCCGTGATCAATCGGCTGGTCAAGTCAAGCCCTAGCACCTACATGATTTTACCAACCCTATTCACTTATGGCAAAGCTCCCAGACCCTTTTATATCATATGATGCTAGAAAGGCGACTGACTGGGGGTCTTCATGTCTCTAGGAATGACGTTAAACTCTATCTGATGGTGACGGTTCCATTTTGAGGAGGTCTTGCGGAATTTGGAGCATCCCCTCAATCACCATTGCTCCACTGGTCCACTCTACCGGAGTGGTAGTACCTGTTAGGGTCCATCTATGGGTTTAGAAAGAAAATGTGTTCATAAAACTAATGACTTATCAAAGAATTGAGTTTATTTCAAAACTTTGAGGCATTAAATCCTCACTGAGGTTGATTGGCCGTAAAACAACTAAACACCGAGTTCGAAAAGAGAAGGTTCCAAGTCAAGAGAAGGTGTTCCCCGAGTTCGAGAAAGGTTCTAGAGTCTGACAAGATACTGAAGAAAACCGGAGGACAACCTCGGCCAAAACCGTTGTGTTAGGTAGCAATAAAGATGAGGACAATAGTCCGAATGATCCAAATAATACTACGTACCAAAAAGTGTAAAACCTTTGACTCACCCTAGTATTAACTAATAGGGGCAATACTTTCTATTCGTCCATCGTACAACTGTTCAAAACAAAAATCACATTGCTAAGGTAATTGTTAAAACGTTGACATGTCTGCTAATGTTACAAGAGATCAGTACTGAAAGAATGAAAGGACAATAGTCCCGAATAATCCAAATGATACATACGTACCAAAATAGTGTAAAACCTTTGACATGTCTGCCATGTTACAAGTGATCAAGTACTGAAACACTTGGTCAACGTCGTTTGCCTTTTTTGGTAAGTCTAGTTTGAGACAAATGCCCTGAATTTCGCTTGCTGAACTCACGGCGAGAGGTAAAACGCCCGATGCGGGGAGGCAGTGT
The DNA here is from genome assembly GCA_023376005.1 of Doryteuthis pealeii. Taxonomy (NCBI): domain Eukaryota; kingdom Metazoa; phylum Mollusca; class Cephalopoda; order Myopsida; family Loliginidae; genus Doryteuthis; species Doryteuthis pealeii. The sequence goes on along the minus strand of CM042158.1, from coordinate 88,757,291 downwards.
AGCGCGAATAGCTGTGGCAAGAGAGGGAGGTATGGGGTCCAGTGGTGCTCTGCCAGATCCGGCCTCTGCTCGTTTTGCTGACTGCCTTGTGTAACAACACAGACGGCTTCAACCTGGGAGAAAGGCGCTGCCTGCATTGTTGTTTCAACTTAGCAAAAGCCTGTTTTTCCCGGAGCAAAAGAAAAAAAAAAAAAAGAAAAAAAAGAAATCTCACTGACAAACTTGAGAATGATTACTTTCCATCGCCCCTTTAACTAAAAAGGAAAAAAAACCCTTTTTACAGGCATCTCCAAGCCACCGACCCTAATCCATTCCGTCATCATCTTCGTTCACACTCAACAAGAAGACAAAACATGGCTGGGCCGCGTCGATAAGAAAGAAAGAAAAAAAAGAAAAGAAAGAAAAAATAAACCAAGATTGGCGGATTGTTTTTTCGAGTGGCCAATGTTTCCTCAGAAGTACAAGGCAGAATTACTAAGTCAACAACGATCAGATAACTGAAATAGCTAATGGAGACGTCTTATTATAGCCGCAGGACAATTAAGTAATAAACTTAAGAAATTACGATTCTTCGGATTTAGCAACATTAATTAATTAACTTCAAGAGGGTCTGATTTTCTCGAGGGGAATGCTCCGAAAGTAATGCCCTTTCTGTTTTGTTTCCACGGAAACTAACAATAGACACGGAAACTACAAATAAACACGGAAGTTCAATAACACGCATAGAATAGGACAAGTTTTTTTTTTACTACAAAGCACAAAATTTTTCGTATAGTGACCTCCAATGGGCCACGAGGTATCCTTCAAAGAGGTTATATGTTAACCTGTCAAAATTCGCATAAATTTGTTCACATGAAGTCACACTCCATTGAACTCCTATTTTATTTACTCGATAAACTACAAAAATATCAGCAGTATAAAAGCAGCCGTCCGATAAAGCAGTTTTTCTGCTAACGAAAAACAATATTTTTCCCGCATAGTCACTTCAATAGGCTATGCTTTGTCCCAGTAATGAACAAGAGTCTGCATCAACGTTCGTAAAGGATGTCGGTACGAATGTGATGAATCCTACAACAGATACAAATAACGCAATACAGCAATTAAAAAGCAAGTTTTTTTTTTTTTTTAGCTATGAACCAGCGGCGCACCAAACTGGTGTAATGGTTATACGTCACAGGAAATGGACACGGCAACACGACTTCAAATCCTAGACAATCCTGGTTTGCCATTTCTATTAGCGCTAATACACTTGGGAAAGGTGATACATGCAAGCTATTCTTCCTCAGCTGTAAGGGTAAACAGTATGGAAAAATTGAGATCCTTAGGTAAATGGACTCGTCACCACCGAAGTTCAAAAAATCTTAGACGTTTGCATTCTACTTAGGCTATACCCCTGGGAAAGGTATGAATCCTACACTCCTTCGCAGCTATGGGTAAATAGTAGGGCAGACTGAGCTCTTTAACCTTGGTTAGGCAACCGGTTAAATTAAATGAGTTCAAACTGCTAAACTTCGGCTTAAAAATGATCTCGTGTCACATCCTGCTCGGTGCGGAGGGGTTTGATACACAACGTTGTGATATAGTCCACATCGATTGCCAATAGCGCTTTTGCCAATGACTCATAGCGATCTTATAAAAATCTGACCAAAGGAGGTGACCGCTTTTTTTCACAACAGCAATAATTATAATGATAACATAAACCAAGGAATGGTTGATAATGCCATTAAAAATATTTAAAAAATTAAAAAAAAATACAACCGAATCCAAGAGTTCTGTTAAAAGTTCGTTTGGAAATGGTCTTATGTGCCCATATACCCTGCTTTGTTGGGTATATACACAGAGTGATAGAGACTTCGGGTGATAGAGAGAGAGAGGCGTCAACATAGAGACGAGAGAGAAGAGAGAGAGAGAGAGAGAGAGAGAGAGAAGAGAGAGTGTGTGTGTTGTGGTGTGTGTGTGTGAGAAGAGGCTAAACTAACCCAACGTGGCGGAGTAAGAACCGAAGTAAGGACACGTCTGTCCACTTGAAGTCTCGTTGTATAACTGATTACCTAACTGTTCTCCTGAATCGCGATATTCTAGCCTCTGAGGTGCAGTTGGGGCTAGTACGCGTAAATGGTATTTTTCCATTCCCTCAGACTCTCGCTACAGGGCTTGTTAAAAGCCCTAACAACACGATACAATTATGCGACAATGCCTTGAGCCAGACGAGGGTCTCTTCCAGTGTGATAGAGTAAAACACTTGCCGCAGCGAATAATGAAAAACAAGAGGTGGAGATCGACGTTTTCTTCAGCTGTTGTGACAGCACCTTGCCTTTCCTTTGAACAAACATCAGTGTCATAAAGAAGTGATACAATTCACGAGAGATCATGAAATTGTGAACAGACCTGTAGCTGAGAATTTAAATTAAGGGCGTTTACCTTTGGATGCAGGGAGTTCTCCATGAAACTACGGGGACTGTTGGGTAACCCTTGATTCCTTAGGGCCGCGCGATTTTAACGCGCTATGACAGAGACGTGATAGTTAGTTTTTTTAGTCAGAGTTAGATTAGATGCGATCTAGCTTTGGAGGAGAAAGGACGTGATTTGTCTTCTCTCACAGTCTCAATCCCCACGGTGGAACCAAATCAATAAAAATGGGGCAAATAAAAACTTGATCAAAGCAAAACAAAGTCTTGTAGTTAATTATTAGGAGACTAAGGAACAAGCAATGCTCAGCCCAGAACAGAAGAAGAAACGCAGCCCTTGAATAGAAGTAAACTAGACAAGAACATGGCGACCGAAATAGAAGCAATTAGCAGCAAGTGAAGTTATCAAGTAAAATCACCAACTTAAACTCTCCTCTCCCCCTCTCTCTCCTCCTCTCTCTCTCTCTCTCACTCTCTCTCTTCTCTCTCTTCTCTTCTCTATATAATATATATATATAGTGTGGGATTGTACTGTTTCAGCTTTTACTGGATACGTTTGGCAAACGCAGTATTATTTGTAGAGAGCTCAATAAAGTAAAATAGAAGCTGTTATATAATATAATAAAATAAATATATAAAGATTTTACAGTATTATTTATTGGTGACAAAGGAACAGTCACAACCATTTTGGTTTCATGCGTCAACAATCATCAGGTGAACTTATTTTCAAATGCAAGGAAAAGGATTTTACTTGCATTTGAAACAAGTTCACCCATGATTGTTGACGCTATGAAACCAAAATGGTTGTGACTGTTCCTTTGGTCGCCAAATAAATAGATATGTAAAACGCTTTATATATATATATATATATATATATATATATATATATTCCGAGATGAACTCTCTTCATTAATACGCGCGGATATGGAACAGAGGCTGTTTTGTGTTTCCACTTCAAGATGTTGGAGTTTTTAGCAATATAAGGTGTGTGCTAGATCCCCGCCTAATACTTATAGACTGGCCAGGTCACGTGATTGACTCTTTCTGACCAATCACTGGCAGTATCTACTGGCCTGATAAAGTACTTAACCCGCAATTTAATGGTCACACATCAAATACAACTCTTTGCCGACGGGAGGCATATAGGATTTGCCGGGATATTTACCAACCACTCACGGAGGAATTATATGATTACCTGGACATGGAATGCTCATTCCACTAGCGCTAATACCTCGGTGGGAAAGGTATGAATCCAACTTCCTTCCTCCAGCTATGGGTAAATAGCTGGCAGACTAACGGTTCTTTAACCTATGTAGGACCATCTAGGAGAAGGAAAACTCTGAATTCAAACCTGTTGAATTGAACTCCGCTTAAGAATTGACCTTGTGTCACATCTGCTCGTGTTTTTGGGGAGTTGGTTAAAATATATATATGATTACCCAGTAACTGAGGAGACTTTAGTAACCAAAGGATTCCACATTGTGGACGGACTTTTTATCAAGGATTCCACAGATAAAGCGCTTCTGGCTAGAAGGCCAAAAACATGGCCCCTTAAAAAACACAGGACAGGGCTTCGGCATGCCTCTTGGCATAATAGCATCCGTTTTACCTCCTGTTTCTGTGTAAATAGTAGGGTAAATCGGAGTTCTTTGGCTTTTGATAGGCAACCACTCTAGGAAATGACAAACTCTGAATTCAAGCCAGCTTAATTCGCGCTGTGGCGTTATTTTCCGTATTTGCCTGGAAGAGTTTGTCTGTCCATTTAAATTTCGCTGGTTCCCGCTAGGGCTTCGGGTGTATTTAAGCGGCTGATTTGAGCTTAATCGCCCTCTTTTTCTGTTGCTCGACCTAGAGACACTATGGGTTAGACTCTGGGTCCTACCCCCTCTCTTGTTGGGGCTTTGCCCCCCCCCTTAACATTTACTGTAGAGTGATTCATACCAGCATGGACTATTAATAGTCTCCATGTCTGTTGCTTTTATGTTTATCTTTTACGAGGGTAACTTTGTATTACTTATTATGTATGTTCATGTACACCTCTATGTATTATGGTACCCTGTTTTATCTGTGCGTTTATATAAAATGTTTTGTCTATCAACCTTTTCGGAGTTTTTATCTTCAAGTATTATCACTTTGAATCTTACACTGGTTACACCGACGTGATCAAAAGTTTTGTGAAGGCTTTGTTTTCACATTTGGAACTTTAATTCTTACACCGCTTTAAAATTGACCTCATAATTCACATCCTGCTTGTGGCTGGGTAAATATATAAAAGGGACCATAGCAGGTGTTATTAGTCGGGTCAGAATAGAACATGGGAATAAGGGTACTTCCTACTCTCACCCTAGGAGTTCCAAACCTGAAGCCTCTCCACCGGATGCAGATTAATATCATACCCAGGTCACCAATTTTTGTTTGGGGTCTTACCCCTTTTCAAAGGATATAGTGGCATATTCTAAGCCCCGACGACAAGGGCGGGTGTAAAAAAAAAAAGACGAAGCTGCTTGAAGTGTATCAACCGAATGTTTGGCCTGGGTGAAACTTCAGAAGGCTATCTAAGCGAAAATGAAGACGATCAAGCTTTTAAAAATAAAGCGAAGGCAAATACAAAACAAAGAATGGCTGTCGATGCCGTCGATAAAACAAACAGACAGAAGAAGAAGAAAAGAAAAAGGCGTAAAAGAAGAAAAAAATTGAAATAGGTGTGTAATGTTTTTTCTTCTAATATATTTAGTAAAACTAGGGGGAAAAAACACCCTACAGGAAGTAGCAGGAACAAGTATTAAAAGTTTTTAAATCTTTATTATAATTGGAGATTGTGGTGTTTTTCTGTCTGTAAACGAAACTATAATATATATATATATATATATTATATATATATATATATATATTATATATAATGAATAATTAAATAAATATATATATATATTATATATATATATATGAATTTTAAATTAAAATAATATTAATAGAACAAATTGGACCTTAATCGGCATACTGCTCGTGCGGAGGGGTGGGTTAAATATATATATATATATATATATATATATTAGTATATATATATATATATATACACTACGTTGCGGAGGCGTGGGTATATATATATAATATATATATATATATATATATATCCAACCCTCCGCAGGATGCCGCATAAGGTCCAATTTTGTCTATCATTATTAATTTTATTTTTATATTTATTTCAATAATGTTATATATATATATATATATATATATATTATATATATATATATATATATATTATATATATATATATATTTGTATAGTAATAATAATATCTATTTTACTTTCACTAATTTTTATAATTATATGTTTTTAAACATTTTTATTTTTTATTAATCTATTTATTTTTCTTATTCAAAATTATTTAAACTTGGATTTAATATATTTGAATTCTACTTAGACTAACTTGAAATTAAAAAACCCCGTTCAATAATTAATTTGAACATTATCTTTATAGATATAGTCCTAGATAAATCTTTATTTCTTTTTTACTTATAAAAATTATACATATAGTTTTTTTTTTAAATTGTCAGTTTAAACAGGAAATTAAGGATGCCTTGTAACTCTTTCTTTAAGCTTGAAATTGTAAATTTATATGTGCTGTCTTGACCTACATTTTGATGGATTTTCTGTGAATTTTCTTTGGGTTATTCATTTTTATCTGTGAACTCCCTGTCTGATGAGACTGAATTTCTAAGGAGACTTAGAAATTTAAAGAAATTTTCTAAAAGGCTTTTGAGTTTGGTCGAAATAAATTTATTACAGAATGACGGTTTATTGAGTTTTTCCTTTCTTTTCAAAGGTTATATATATAATATATATATATATATATATATATATATATAGAGAGGTTTCATTTCATTGATTTTACACCATAAGAACGCGAATAATTTTCATCACCAATGGCCACAAACAACATATACGATTTTTCATTCGCACATACACACGTACATACAAATCCCGCGCTGGATACAGTTCTTAACGTCACAAAACCAACACGCATTTTCAATGTCACGCGCAATTACAACATACACACACGTACAAAAAAAAACCAGCATTCACGCTCACACGAGAATACAGTTATTTAAAACAAAAAATTCTTTGGGAAGTAAATCCATAGCAAGGAACTGCTTCAGTTCAATTCTTTGATAAAGAGGTATTACCTCGAAAATTCAAGAAAGAATAAATAATACAGGTCAACACGCACAACACCATTGTTACCGTATTATTATTTTTTATTTTATTCAAACTGCAATTGTGATAAGCCTTCTAAATCAACCTCTTAACCAATATATATATATATATATATATATTATAATATATATATATATTATATATATATATGTGTGGTGTATGTGGTGTGTGTGTGTGTGTGTGTATGTGTATGTGTGTGGTTATGTGTGTGTATGTTTCTATTGTATATATATATATATGTGTGTGTGTGTGTGTGTGTGGTGACACTTTCACACTTTAACAGAAAGCAGAGAAACAGTTATCTCCTACTCATGAAACTCCTCCTTAACTCCTCTTTCTCTACAACTTACCATAATTATTACTACTACCCTACCTCTTTTCATCTTTCCAAACAGCAAAGGTTGCCGAAGTCAAGGTCATCAGTGACAATGCATTAAAAAGAGGAATGAGGGTAACTAGTGGCGAGAGAGAGAGAGAGAGAGAGAGAGAGGGGGGGGCAAATCCTACTTCCTTTCCAAGAAAACTATTTGATTGATTTGGATTCTATTCAATTATATTAAGTGTGTTTATTTTCTAGGGACGGGGACTCAAAAAAAAAAAAAGATCGAACTCCAATCATCAAAAGATCCCAAGAAATGTTAAAAGAAACATTTCTTCTGTGCCCATCATTGTTTACAAAAAGAAATTCAACAAGTTTTGAACCAATGTTCAATAGGGTAGGTCGATTGGAACTGTACCCTCCCATGTGGTGAAATTTTCAAATTAAACATAAAGAATTACAGCACAAAAATAATATTTTTCTTCAAAAAAAACTTTGCCTTCTTTTCGATGAAAAAGATTTAAAATATTTTAATAAAATCTAATTGTTACATAATCAATGCGGTTGCATAAGAATTATTGTCAATCCCCTGTAATTCTGAGGGGATTGACCCTTTTCATACCATGGCCGGGTTCCTTCCATGGAAAATTACAGAAGCCGCCAAAATACGTGAATCACGTGGGACCTGTGTCGGTCGCCAGTTTGCCAAGTTGGACGTCAGGCAGTGAAGATGTACTGGCCTGAATTGTGACTCACTCTGCATATGCGCGCTATGTTAGTTAGCAGATGTCTGGTGGGGATTTAACATAAATAAGATCAAAAGTAAATCGAAGTCTTGTTTATTACCTAAAAACTAACAATGACACAGGGCTTTCTGATAAGGAGAAATCCCTAACAGAAAACAGACCCGAAGGCCCCAAGTCAAACTCCAGACGGCTAGGCCTTAGAAGATTCCAAGATGTTGAAGAAATACCAAGACGATCAGAAATTACTAAAGACGGCAAGTAGAATTAAAGAAAGAGGTATGCAACATTAATAATTATTTAGTAAACAATTAAGAGGCCATGCAACACTTATTACTTGTTACAAGCTTAATTTTTAGGTAAAAGAAGCATATCAGAAGTGTCGGTGGTGATGCGGGGTATTCTGGTGATAATATCTTATTCATTTTGTTTTAAAATGACAACCTTTTCCTGTTTTTAAATATTGAAATAGCTGTAAGATTCAGGTTATAATAATGTTATAACTTTGATGAAACGAAACAAAACTCCGACAAGGGTGTTAAACTATAACAAGATGGATTTTATTACAGGCACATGGAACAATATATAACGTGAAATACAAGATACAAAAAGATATAATAAAAGGGACACTTTCAAAGAATGGAATACAATGTTTAGGTTATAAAAAGATATACCTAAATGAACACATATAAAATATAGGAGTTATGGATAGTCCATGCAGTATAATTCACCTTACTAGTGAATAGGGGGGGGGCAGGCTCCCACCGAGAAAGGGGTAAGATAGTCTCTTTGAAGTAAGTCAGTTAGACAGTCAACAAATGTGACTGGCCAGCCTAACCATGCAGTTACTAGTTCACCAATGAACCCACTATAACAGCTTAAATAATTACAGCCACTCCTGCCAGGAAGAGTCCATTAAGCTGAGGAGTGTTTGACTGTTCGCTGTCCAATAGTTAACAATCTGTAACAGTCATTTCCAGACTGCAGGTTCAATTCTGGCTAAGGTGAAAGTAACACAGAATAACAATTAACAGTATTCTACAGTGTCTAGCCGATGTGAGTTCGTTCGTGACCAAGCACAAAAGAGGCAGAAGAGTTTGAACCTCGCGCTTAAATACCAGACCTCCAGTGGTCGAACGGAAACCCCAGCGGGAAGATAACTCTTCCAGGCAAAGGGAAGATGATCCCAACATAGCTAAATTTTCTAACCAATTTCTATGCTACATTTTGCGAAATCGAGGATTTTAGTGGATTTTGCAGACGATCATGGGTGTTATTTCCCCAAACAATGGTGCAAGTAAGATATCTAGTTTTTGGTAACAGTATTCATTATAACCAACACACAATTTCGCTGTTAGAGAAAAAAAATTATATTTAAAAAAATGTGATAAATTAACCTACCCGAATGTTCAATCCATCATGAAATCAATGAGAAAATCAGGAAGAGAAGATAATTTTCTCAAGTAATATATATATATATATATATATATATATATATATATATATAGAGAAGAGAGAGAGAGAGAGAGAGAGAGAGAGATAGAGGGGGTTGCTCTACTTTTTACATTTTAGCTTTAGATAATTCTAGCGGTTTATATATATATATATATATATATATATATATATATATAAGAAGAAAACAACAATGTGTTTTGATATGGGCTTTATTTAGCCGACAATTTTGGAGAATATGTGCTTAATTGAAAATTAATTAATTAATAATTAATGAATTAGCCTTACATTTGAATAGGTATGCCCGCCTAATTCATTAATTATTAATTAATTAATTTTCAAAATTAGGTACGACTTCAATTAAGCAAATATTCTCCCAAATATATTTATATATATATATATATATTATATATTAATATATATATATTATATATATATTTCTTTTGCCAAATGTTATGTATTAATCGATTATTTTCGGTTGGTACGACCCTCTTGGTCTTTTCTCTCTTTAACTTTTTTTACCCCAGGTAATTTTTGGTAGTATATTTTTACTATCAAACTATTTGCCGTTTTTTTTTTTCTTAACGCAAGGGTTTACCAATAAGTTTTGTGCATATATATATATATATATATATATATATATATATAATATATATATATATGGAGAAAATATTATTCTCTCTTGTAAATCCTCCACACGTCCACACTCTCAAAACTCGTATCCAAATTGTAATGTTTTCTACCAATTTACTCAACCTGGAATTAAACTTTCATGAAAATTCTGAACCCACAAACAAAGAGTTCAACATGTCTTGCAACATTTAAAACAAGTCATTCACCTCAACATTTCACAATCTTTAACTTACGGTCAATAAGGCTGTTATATCGGTTCCCATTGGATCAGTTAAGCAGCGATTAACCTGGTTAGTACTTAAATGTGTGACTACTTAGTAACAATAAGAACTTTGGTTTGGGTTACTGTGAGAATACGGGACAATCATATAGGTACTAGGGCTTGACATGATTAGCCGATTGATCGGATGGGGCCCCACAACTGCCCGTCGATGCCCTAGTCATAGACCGCTCAGCCACCCAAGTCCTGTTCTCAGGTATTACGGGTTACTAAGGGCCAGGTTAGCTCAGTCGGTAAAGCATTCGGATAGAAACAACAAGGTTCCTAGTTCGATAACTGGCCCTCCGCCAACTCAGGGAATGAGTAGCACATGGATCTGTGCGGTAAAGTGGGGAGCTGATGGTAGGTGTGGCGCTCCACCTCAGATGCTAAAATAATCTCCTGGTTTCGCGCTAGTGAAAAGGGGATAGACTCGCTGTCTGGCTGATACCGACATTAGGCCGCCCCGACGACTTTACTTACTTTACTCCACAACGATCAACAGATAGCCCGATTGGGGGAGTCTTACCTCACTGCGTGGATGTAGTCAGTCTATTCCACTGACCCAGCCAACAGGACGCGGGGACTTATATATTTCATGGGTGTGTTTATACGTTTCTCGTGAGTATTAGTCCAAAAGTGAACGTAACAGTGCGACTGGGGTTCGAACCTGCTTACTAAGATGTCACAGTCCTTCACGTTAGCCACTACGCCAGAGAACCCCACCCCCACCCAGGTACTGGTGAGCTAAACCTGAGGCTTAGGTGTCAGACAAAGAATTATCTGTCCAGTGGCTTCGGCCTGGATCTTACAAGCTAATAGCGTTGATCCCACTTGGGGGAGCATCCCCCCCAAGCAACACCTGTCCCTCGATTAAAAGGAACAAGGCTGAGTTTATTGCCCAGTTCCTGAGGTGCCCTTGAGGGGGAATGCCAACGGGATCATCGCATTTTTTTCACCCGGTACCCATGAGTCTCGGCTTGTGAGTGTCCCATATTAATAGGGCCTTGTGCCTAACCTTTACACGTGGGTACGTGATAAATGCTATGTGCCAGACTAAGCAAATGTAAATAGCATTCAAATTCGGCGTGGAAAGTGTTAACGCAATCTTTCGATAGATTTCGTCTGTATGAACGTGATTAGCTATTTATTATCTTCAGGTATTTTAATTGGTACACGAAATGCAATACACCCTGGGTATAAAATACTAGAAGAGTGGATTTTCTGGCTGGTTTTATTAAAGTCCCTCTCTCTCTCTCTCTCTCTCTCTCTCTCCTCTCTCTCTCTCTCTCTCTCTCTCAACACACACACACACACACACACACACTATATATATATATATATATATATATATATATTATATTTATATATATACATATGTATATATTTATATATATATATATTCTTCATCTATCTGTCTATCTATCTCAAATATCTTACCATCTCTTTCGTTTCTTATCTGGCAAGCACTCCATGTTGAAAAGGTATGAGTGTAAAGGAAACCTGCTTAACATAACAACAACAGTCTTATATAGCTTCGTTAAAAGTTTATTATTGTAGATGTTTCCCTTTTAGAAGAAGAAAAAACTACAAAAAAAACAAAACAAAAACAAACAAAAACCCCACAAAACAGCCCAATGTTAATATGTTCTGCTCGACAATAAATAAAAGAGATTCCTTTAAAAAATTAAATTGTTTTCTTTTCTTTTTTTTAATTTTCAAACTAGTTTCTTAATTGAAAAAAAAATACACGAATAAGTTTCTATTTTATGAGGCTATTGTTTCCCCCCCCGGAAAAAAAACTAAACATTTATCTGCATATATCTAATGTAAGTAAAGTAAAGTCGTCGGGGCGGCCTATGTCGGTATCAGCCAAACAGCGAAGGAGTCTATCCCCTTTTCACTAGCGTTAGACAAAGGAGATTATTTAGCATCTGAGGTGGAGCGCCACAACCTACTATCAACTCCTTACTCTACTGCACAGATCCCTGTGCTACTCATACGCTGAGTTGGCGAGGACCGGTACGAACTAGGAACCTTGGTGGTTTCTAGCCGAACGCTCTACCGACTGAGCTAACCCGGCCCTAAATATTTAATGTAGAAGTTGTCTAATTACGGCTTTTGGGCTTTAATACGAAATTCGTTCATTTCGAGTGACGCCGAGCATGCCTCGTATAAGCTTAACGATGGATTTTTGTCTATGCTTGTTTTGCCTATCTCTTAATGCAATGGGATATTACTGTAAGAGAAAGTGCTCTAGCACTATTATATATATATATATATATATATATATATATATTATGTGTGTGTGTGTGTGTTGTGTGTGTGTGTGTATGTGTGTGTGTGTGTGTGTGTGTGTGTGTAAAAATGGAATTGGAAATGAATCCGACAATATGAGGAAGAATGAATAAGAAAAGAAAGAATAGAATGGATAATAAAAGATGAATTTAATCGATATCACTTACACATGTGTTTCGGTCAGTTCATCTGTGTGAAAATATTCCGCACACAGAGAAGATTCGACCTTCATCAGAGTGAAATTTTCAAAAATAAAATTTCACTCTGATGAAGGTCGAATCTTCTCTTATGTGCGAAATATTTTCACACAGATGAACTGACCGAAACACATGTATAAAGTGATATTGATTAAATTCATCTTTTATTATCCATTCTATTCTTTCTTTTTTAATTCATTCTTTCCTCATATATATATATTATATATATATTATATATATTATATAATATATATATTTGGTGGTTGGCTATCAAATGTAAGTGTAAAGAAAAATGAGAAAACTATGATGTTGTTTGTTTACCTTTGATTTATTCTTAATATTTCGGTTTAAAGATCCCTTCGTCAGATCCCTTCGTCTATGTGTACATCTGTGTGTGTATGTTTATGTGTGTGTCTGTCGAACAATGTCCTAGTATCATTCCAAGTTTGGCCTATCCATTTTTTCTTTATTATTATTATTTCTTTTTTTGAGTTTTCACATCAGCATTAGCTGATGGTCTTTCACTGGAGTCTGAGTGACAGCAAGTCTCCTCAGGTCTCCAGGACTCTTCTGAGTATTCTGGCAGATTGCAGCAGTGCAGTGTTCTGAATGGTATCAATCCTCCCTCTGATTTCAAACTTTCCAACCCTTTTCCAATCCTTTTGAGACCGTTCCAAGTGCACAACTACAATTGGTATCACTTTGACTTTCATATTCCATAACTTTTTCAGTTCTCTGGCAAGGTCCAGGTATTTGTCCATTTTTTTCATTTTCTTTTAGCTTCACCCCTGTGATCTGCTGGAACAGCAAAATCCACCAGTTGACAAGTTCTTTTCTTTTTTGTTTATCAACACTAGGTCTGGTCTTCTTGCTGAGATAAGGTGATCCGTTTTTATTTCAAAGTCCCGAGAATTTTATGTGTTTCGTTCTCAAGAACAGATTCTGGTTTATGCATATACCATTTTTGTTGTATGGTCAAAATTTAATTTTTTGCATAATTCCCAGTGGATCACCTTCCCAACCAGTCGTGTCTAGTTTTGTACTCCCGTTAGGCAGGCCTTAGTAGTTTGTTTATTTGTATGTGTGTGTGTGTGTGTTCTCCAGACACAGCTGATTTTTCCCTTTTTATTACCTTCATCTATTTGTTGTGTGTATGTGTGTTGTGTGTGTGTTTGGTAGTGTCTGTGTTATGTATGTTTGTGCCGTGTCCATATGTGTCTGTGTGCGTGTATGTGTATACTGGGTTTGAAAAAGGTTAGAAGGAAAGTAACTTTTATCAAAAAGTATAATCATAGTTCTGTTAACTTGGTCTGTAAGAGGTTAAGAAAAAGTAAAAGTGTATGGTATTCTCTGAATGTTTGAGATGAGGCTTGATGAGTAGTATTATCTGCGTTATTCGGACTAATTGTCGTCATCTTCATTGTTATCTGTACAACGTTTCGACCAATGTGCTCCCCGGCCTTCTTCATGTATTTCTTGTCGAACTCAGAAATCTTCTCCAATTGAAAAAATAGCCTAGTGGATAAAGGAGTGAGGTTAAGACAGTTTCTAAGTGACAGTTATCTATAGATTACAGGTTCAATCCTGGTCAAGAGCAGCAGTAACATAGAATAATAATTAACACAGATTAACAGCTGTACCCCAGCTATGGTTAGCGGAATGAGAACAGGATACCCCCGTGGATTGAATAAAGGGTTGGGTTCGAAGTTTCGTGATGACTCCCGATTATGACAAAGAAGTTTCCCGAGTTCGAAAAGAAGGTTCCCGAGTTCGAGAAGGTTCCCGAGTCCGACAAGAAATTACTAAAAAAGGCCGGAGGCACATCGGCCGAAACGTTGTAGAGATAACAATGAGATACAATAGTCAGAATAACGCAGATAATACTAAAGTGTAGGGGCTGATACTGTAACTTCTATGAGATTTTTAAAAAATTCTATTTTAACATAGCTTGATTACAGAAATAAATTATTAAGAAAAATAACAAGAAAAATTCATATACGTGTATGTAAGATTAATAATTTAATTAAAAGCTATCTTATTATAATGAAGATTCGCTGTCTGCAACAAGATTATGTCAGGAATTTTGTACATTTATTAAGAACACGCAATCTATAGTCAAAATATTAATATATCGAGTAAATCTTATTTATTAACGAGGTCTCTATGAAGATCTGAGGTAGATTTGTCTCAATATATATATATTATTATATAATATATATATATATATATATATATATATATATAATATACTATTTATTTGGTGACAAAGGAACTGTTCCTTTGTCACCTAATAAATAGATATGTAAAACCTTTATATATTATTTTATTATATTATTAACAGCTCTATTTTATATTGAGCACTTTACCAATAATACTGTGTTTGGCACACCGTTCCAGTAAAAGCTGAAACAGTGACAATCCCACACTACAGGTAATATATATATATATATATATATATATATATATATAATTATATATATATATATTATATATAATATAAAGCTGTGTTTACCAAGAAGAAAGAAATAATAATTGAAACATTGATTACCATCAAAATGTCGTTGAGCACACTTATTCAGTCTAGTGTTCCATTGGTCAAATAATCTTTGAAACTTTTCTTTTAATGTGGTGTGAACATGCGACCTGGTATCTAATATATAAT
Source organism: Doryteuthis pealeii (assembly GCA_023376005.1). Lineage (NCBI taxonomy): Eukaryota > Metazoa > Mollusca > Cephalopoda > Myopsida > Loliginidae > Doryteuthis > Doryteuthis pealeii. Next base: position 88,742,102 of record CM042158.1, on the reverse strand, counting down.
ATATATATATATATATATATATAT
>CM042158.1:88727832-88737068 GCA_023376005.1 Doryteuthis pealeii | reverse complement strand
GGGTAATTGGGTGTGGGGAAAATCATATAGGTGCTAGGGCTTGACGTGACCAGCCGATTGATCAGAGGGGGCTCTCCGACCGCCCGTCTAGCCCAAGATAGGGCCAAAGTGGGAGTATTGCAAGTCATGAACTGCTCATCCACTGGGATCTATCCTTAAGCATCACGGGTCGCCACCCACGGCCAACAGGTGGTCCCTTGGGGGAGTCTTACCCCTTTGCAGAGGTGCAGTCGGTGCATCTACACCCCCACGACAGGGCAGGGTTGTTTTTAATTACGTATTGTTTAAAATACAACAACAAAAAAAACCCAAATTTCTATAACATTAATGTTGAAAAATATTTTTTTTTAAACCAAGTTTAATTGAAATTATACATTGCAATACTAACACAAACAACTGAGACTAATGTGTCTACCGTTGGATTCAATAATTAATTTCAATGGTTAATTAAATGTATAGTAAATTTTGGGTCTTTTGTTGTTGTTTTTAAGCAATACGTAATTAAAAACAACCTTAATCCCAAACCCCTAAACCGTAACCCAATTCACAAAAAAGTTCATTCATAGACTGTAATTAAACTGTCATGGATCACCACCAAATAAGTTTCCGTTTTAATTTTGATGACGATTTGCAAGTTTAAACCAGTTTCTGTTTGAACTGAAAGATTTTTGAGTGTCTGTGGGCGGAAGAAGAATATTCGGTTTTGGGTTTTCTGAGACGGTCGATGTTTTCTTGTGGCCATGAGAAGTGTAGCAGGTGTTTATAGGACTATTTTCTTGCAGTGTCCCTAGTTAAGCAAGAAAAATATAACACAAACATTTGGCGCTGGAAAGAAACACGAAAATCATAAACACAGACACAGTGGGTGCGTAAACATAAAACACAAAACATCAGCACACATACTACGACAGACATAACACACACACCACACACACACACAGAGAGAGAGAGAGAGAGAGAGAAGAGAGAGAGAGAGGAGAGAGAGAGAACAAACGCGAACCCTCCATTACACACACACAAACACACTCACACATGTGTATGTATATATATATATATGCCACACACAAACACACATATATATATACACACATATATGTATATATAACCCACCACACATGTTATATATAGTATGCATACACACACACATGCCATATATATATATATATATATTATTACACACACACATGTTAATATAACACAAAAATACATACAAACACTCGTTATATATCTATATATAATATATATATATAATATATACAGACAGACACGTACATACACAACACACACACACGCATTATATGTATATATATATATATTATATATATACAGACAGACACGTACATTAACACACCACACACCACGCATATTATGTATATATATATATATATATATATATATACAGACAGAACCACGTACAATACAACCACACACCACACACACGCATATATATATGTATATATATATACAGGTATATATATATAACACACATATAAATACATACACTCACACACACTACATATATATATATATATAATGTAATAATATATACACAGACACGTACACACATACACACACACACACACATATATATATATATATATATATATATATATATATAAATAAGGCTGGCATCTATAGACGGACACGCACTTAAAAAAAAACAAATAGAGACTCCCATCCCATAACCTACCTGCACTGAGACCCTTGGGCTCGATGGAAAGAGAGAATGAAGTCTGCACTACAGGAGGAGATGGAGGAGACGGATGAGGAGCAGAGGAGAAATCAGGGGGGAGGAAGAGAATGTACCTGAGGTGGTAAGGACACCGTTAGCTACCTCTATCCCAAACCTGAACCACCTTGCCGACCCCGAAAATGTTGATTGTGCTTTTTTTTCTCTCTTTTTTTTCTTTTTCTTTACTTTTTTTAATTTTTTTACTATTTCCCTCCCCCTGCCTCACTTCGTTCTCGGTTGAGTCGCTGAAAGGAGCCATGTGACACAGGCTTGTACTCATTGACCTTTCCCTGCGTCACTGAGTGCCAAACCCGTTCTCCTCCCCCTCCTCCTCCCCTCGCTTCGACTCATGAACTCTGTTGAATATCAAACGTTAGGTTCTTCTGGTTGGAGTTTTTTTTCCTTGTCGTATATCAGTGATGGGTACATAGGGTGCCACGTACTGTCATCAATTAGGTGTGGGGAGGTCCAGACAAACTAAAGACGTATCCTCTAGTTGTACTTGTTGGAGGCACCCTCACATATTGATTATATGTATTTTTAGGCGCTTCTTTACAATTTTAACGTACCATTTGGGATGGAAATTTTTTTTACCAAAAAATCAGGTAATTATCCGATTTTAATAAAATTTTAAGCATTGATTTAACAATTAATGAATTTTATAATGCATCAGTTATTTTATTTCAAAACTTTAATTTAGTATTTTTGCTATGAAAAATTAAAATATAAACTTCATTTAGAATATGAAAATCCTGATGTTAAGTTTAAAATGTTCTATTTTTAGATTCTAAAAATAAATATCTACTTAATGCAAAACTTATTTTAGGCGCCAAAATAATAAGTTTTGAAGAAAAACTCGATTGAAAATGTACCCCTCCCCCCTTTAAGCAGAAAAAACATCGATGTATAATTTTTTTTCTTTTATAGAATAATAGCCAATTAAATAATTATCGAAATGAGTAAAAAAGAAATCTCCAAAAAATTAATTATTTATTATTTTTTTACATTTTATTTTTCGATTTTCGGTACTTATTTTCTCATAGAAGCGCAACCGTAAAAAAAAAATGTTGTTTCTGTTCATAACTTCGGTCTTTTATCTCTTTATTTATACTGTAATTAGTATAAAAAATGATCAACTTGCAAAACATTTTACGTCCCCAACATAAGGAGGGTCAAAATTAAGTGACCTGAAAAAAATGAGAAAGTTTTTAAATAAAATAAATAATGCATTATAAAGATCATTCATTGACACATAAACACTTAAAATTTCATTAAAATCCGATAATTTCCTGATTTTTGGTAAATTATTTTCTGTCGGGGGGCTAAAGTCATTTTGTCAAAAACGCATTTTAGGCTCAGTTTGCCAGTCCCTATGTTTTACCAACCCCTCCACATGAGCAGGCTGCGACACAAGTTCAATTTCTTAAAGTTAAGTTCAACCGGTTTAAATTCAGAGTTTTCCTTCTCCTAGACTGGTTACCATATCAAAGTTAAAGAGCCCCGTCTGCCTTATTCTTTACCCATAGATGGAGGGAGATTCGGTCGAGCGTTCGCCTAGAAACCACAAGGCTCCTAGTTCGAAACCGGCCCTCACCAACTCAGCGTATGAGTAGCACAGAGATCTGTGTGGTAAATTAAGGAGCTGATGGTAATTGTGGCACCTCGCCTCGGACGCAAAAACCATCTCCTTGGTCTAGCGCTAGTGAAAAGGGGATAGACTCCCTCGCTGGTTGGCTGATGCCGATTATAGGCCACCCCGACGACTTACTTTATATATATATATATATATAAGACTGGAGAAATTTAAATACCACGTTGCAGGTTCATAATTAGTATATATATATATATATATATATATATATATATATTATATATATATATATACATATATAAAAGAAATATATATATAATATATATAATATATATATATATATATATATATTATAAGATAATTATATATATATGTATATATATAAGATGATTAATATATATATATATATATATATATATATATATATATATATATATTAGATACCAGGTCGCATGTTCACACCACATTAAAAGAAAAGTTTCAAAGATTATTTGACCAATGGAACACTAGACTGAATAAGTGTGCTCAACGACTTTTGATGGTAATCAATGTTTCAATTATTATTTCTTTCTCTCTTGGTAAACACAGCTTTATATATATATATATATATATATATAATATATATATATATATATATATATATATATATATATTACCTGTAGTGTGGGATTGTCACTGTTTCAGCTTTTACTGGAACGGTGTGCCAAACACAGTATTATTGGTAAAGTGCTCAATATAAAATAGAGCTGTTATATAATATAATAAAATAAATATATAAAGGTTTTACATATCTATTTATTAGGTGACAAAGGAACAGTTCCTTTGTCACCAAATAAATAGTATATTATATATATATATATATATATATATATATATATATATATATATATATATATATATTGAGACAAATCTACCTCAGATCTTCATAGAGACCTCGTTAATAAATAAGATTTACTCGATATATTAATAATTTTGACTATAGATTGCGTGTTCTTTTATAAATGTACAAAATTCCTGACATAATCTTGGTTGCAGACAGCGAATCTTCATTATAATAAGATAGCTTTTAATTAAATTATTAATCTTACATACACGTATATGAATTTTTCTTGTTATTTTCTTAATAATTTATTTCTGTAATCAAGCTATGGTTAAAATAGAATTTTTTAAAAATCTCATAGAAGTTACAGTATCAGCCCCTACACTTTTAGTATTATCTGCGTTATTCTGACTATTGTATCTTCATTGTTATCTCTACAACGTTTCGGCCGATGTGCCCTCCGGCCTTTTTTAGTAATTTCTTGTCGGACTCGGGAACCTTCTCGAACTCGGGAACCTTCTTTTCGAACTCGGGAAACTTCTTTGTCATAATCGGGAGTCATCACGAAACTTCGAACCCAACCCTTTATTCAATCCACGGGGGTATCCTGTTCTCATTCCGCTAACCATAGCTGGGGTACAGCTGTTAATCTGTGTTAATTATTATTCTATGTTACTGCTGCTCTTGACCAGGATTGAACCTGTAATCTATAGATAACTGTCACTTAGAACTGTCTTAACCTCACTCCTTTATCCACTAGGCTATTTTTTCAATTGGAGAAGATTTCTGAGTTCGACAAGAAATACATGAAGAAGGCCGGGGAGCACATTGGTCGAAACGTTGTACAGATAACAATGAAGATGACGACAATAGTCCGAATAACGCAGATAATACTACTCATCAAGCCTCATCTCAAACATTCAGAGAAATACCATACACTTTTATCTTAACCTCTTACAGACCAAGTTAACAGAAGCTATGATTATACTTTTTGATAAAAGTTACTTTCCTTCTAACCTTTTTCAAACCCAGTATACACATACACGCACACAGACACATATGGACACGGCACAAACATACATAACACAGACACATACCAAACACACACACACACACATACACACAACAAATAGATGAAGGTAATAAAAAGGGAAAAATCAGCTGTGTCTGGAGAACACACACACACACACATACAAATAAACAAACTACTAAGGCCTGCCTAACGGGAGTACAAAACTAGACACGACTGGGTTGGGAAGGTGATCCACTGGGAATTATGCAAAAAATTAAATTTTGACCATACAACAAAATGGTATATGCATAAACCAGAATCTGTTCTTGAGAACGAAACACATAAAATTCTCTGGGACTTTGAAATAAAAACGGATCACCTTATCTCAGCAAGAAGACCAGACCTAGTGTTGATAAACAAAAAAGAAAGAACTTGTCAACTGGTGGATTTTGCTGTTCCAGCAGATCACAGGGTGAAGCTAAAAGAAAATGAAAAAATGGACAAATACCTGGACCTTGCCAGAGAACTGAAAAAGTTATGGAATATGAAAGTCAAAGTGATACCAATTGTAGTTGGTGCACTTGGAACGGTCTCAAAAGGATTGGAAAAGGGTTTGGAAAGTTTGGAAATCAGAGGGAGGATTGATACCATTCAGAACACTGCACTGCTGCAATCTGCCAGAATACTCAGAAGAGTCCTGGAGACCTGAGGAGACTTGCTGTCACTCAGACTCCAGTGAAAGACCATCAGCTAATGCTGATGTGAAAACTCAAAAAGAAGAAATAATAATAATAAAGAAAAAAATGGATAGGCCAAACTTGGAATGATACTAGGACATTGTTCGACAGACACACACATAAACATACACACACAGATGTACACATAGACGAAGGGATCTGACGAAGGGATCTTTAAACCGAAATATTAAGAATAAATCAAAGGTAAACAAACAACATCATAGTTTTCTCATTTTTCTTTACACTTACATTTTGATAGCCAACCACCAAATATATATATATATATATATATATATATATATATATATATATATATATGAGGAAGAATGAATAAAGAAAAGAAAGAATAGAATGGATAATAAAAGATGAATTTAATCAATATCACTTTATACATGTGTTTCGGTCAGTTCATCTGTGTGAAAATATTTCGCACATAGAGAAGATTCGACCTTCATCAGAGTGAAATTTTATTTTGAAAATTTCACTCTGATGAAGGTCGAATCTTCTCTGTGTGCGGAATATTTTCACACAGATGAACTGACCGAAACACATGTGTAAGTGATATCGATTAAATTCATCTTTTATTATCCATTCTATTCTTTCTTTTCTTTATTCATTCTTCCTCATATTGTCGGATTCATTTCCAATTTCCATTTTTACACACACACACACACACACACACACACATACACACACACACACACACACACACACACACATATATATATATATATATATATATATATATATATATAGTGCGTAGCACTTTCTCTTACAGTAATATCCCATTGCATTAAGAGATAGGCAAAACAAGCATAGACAAAAATCCATCGTTAAGCTTATACGAGGCATGCTCGGCGTCACTCGAAATGAACGAATTTCGTATTAAAGCCCAAAAGCCGTAATTAGACAACTTCTACATTAAATATATAGGGCCGGGTTAGCTCAGTCGGTAGAGCGTTCGGCTAGAAACCACAAGGTTCCTAGTTCGATACCGGTCCTCGCCAACTCAGCGTATGAGTAGCACAGGGATCTGTGCAGTAGAGTAAGGAGTTGATAGTAGGTGTGGCGCTCCACCTCAGATGCTAAAATAATCTCCTTTGTCTAACGCTAGTGAAAAGGGGATAGACTCCTTCGCTGTTTGGCTGATACCGACATTAGGCCGCCCCGACGACTTTACTTTACTTACATTAGATATATGCAGATAAATGTTTAGTTTTTTTTCCGGGGGAAAACAATAGCCTCATAAAATAGAAACTTATTCGTGTATTTTTTTTTCAATTAAGAACTAGTTTGAAAATTAAAAAAAAGAAAAGAAAACAATTTAATTTTTTAAAGGAATCTCTTTTATTTATTGTCGAGCAGAACATATTAACATTGGGCTGTTTTTGTGGGGTTTTTTTTGTTTTTGTTTTGTTTTTTTTGTAGTTTTTTCTTCTTCTAAAAGGGAAACATCTACAATAATAAACTTTTAACGAAGCTATATAAGACTGTTGTTGTTATGTTACAGCAGGTTTCCTTTACACTCATACCTTTTCAACATGGAGTGCTTGGCCAGATAAGAAACGAAAGAGATGGTAAGATATTTGAGATAGATAGACAGATAGATGAAGAATATATATATATATAAATATATACATATGTATATATATAAATATAATATATATATATATATATATATATATATATAGTGTGTGTGTGTGTGTGTGTGTGTGTGAGAGAGAGAGAGAGAGAGAGAGAGAGAGAGAGAGAGAGAGAGAGAGAGAGAGAGGACTTTAATAAACCAGCCAGAAAATCCACTCTTCTAGTATTTTATACCCAGGGTGTATTGCATTTCGTGTACCAATTAAAATACCTGAAGATAATAATATAGCTAATCACGTTCATACAGACGAAATCTATCGAAAAGATTGCGTTAACACTTTCCACGCCGAATTTGAATGCTATTTACATTTGCTTAGTCTGGCACATAGCATTTATCACGTACCCCACGTGTAAAGGTTAGGCACAAGGCCCTATTAATATGGGACAACTCACAAGCCGAGACTCATGGGTACCGGGTGAAAAAAATGCGATGATCCCGTTGGCATTCCCCCTCAAGGGCACCTCAGGAACTGGGCAATAAACTCAGCCTGTTCCTTTTAATCGAGGGACAGGTGTTGCTTGGGGGGATGCTCCCCCAAGTGGGATCAACGCTATTAGCTTGTAAGATCCAGGGCCGAAGCCACTGGACAGATAATTCTTTGTCTGACACCTAAGCCTCAGGTTTAGCTCACCAGTACCTGGGTGGGGGTGGGGTTCTCTGGCGTAGTGGCTAACGTGAAGGACTGTGACATCTTAGTAAGCAGGTTCGAACCCCAGTCGCACTGTTACGTTCACTTTTGGACTAATACTCACGAGAAACGTATAAACACACCCATGAAATATATAGTACCCCGCGTCCTGTTGGCTGGGTCAGTGGAATAGACTGACTACATCCACGCAGTGAGGTAAGACTCCCCCAATCGGGCTATCTGTTGATCGTTGGTGAGTAAAGTAAGTAAAGTCGTCGGGGCGGCCTAATGTCGGTATCAGCCAGACAGCGAGTCTATCCCCTTTTCACTAGCGCGAAACCAGGAGATTATTTTAGCATCTGAGGTGGAGCGCCACACCTACCATCAGCTCCCCACTTTACCGCACAGATCCATGTGCTACTCATTCCCTGAGTTGGCGAGGGCCAGTATCGAACTAGGAACCTTGTTGTTTCTATCCGAATGCTCTACCGACTGAGCTAACCTGGCCCTTAGTAACCCGTAATACCTGAGAACAGGACTTGGGTGGCTGAGCGGTCTATGACTAGGGCATCAGACGGGCAGTTGTGGCGGCCCCATCCGATCAATCGGCTAATCATGTCAAGCCCTAGTACCTATATGATTGTCCCGTATTCTCACAGTAACCCAAACCAAAGTTCTTATTGTTACTAAGTAGTCACACATTTAAGTACTAACCAGGTTAATCGCTGCTTAACTGATCCAATGGGAACCGATTATAACAGCCTTATTGACCGTAAGTTAAAGATTGTGAAATGTTGAGGTGAATGACTTGTTTTAAATGTTGCAAGACATGTTGAACTCTTTGTTTGTGGGTTCAGAATTTTCATGAAAGTTTAATTCCAGGTTGAGTAAATTGGTAGAAAACATTACAATTTGGATACGAGTTTTGAGAGTGTGGAACGTGTGGAGGATTTACAAGAAGAGAATAATATTTTCTCCATATATATATATATTATATATATATATATATATATATATATATATATGCACAAAACTTATTGGTAAACCCTTGCGTTAAGAAAAAAAAAACGG
>CM042158.1:88715332-88722832 GCA_023376005.1 Doryteuthis pealeii | reverse complement strand
TCCAAATGTGAAACAAAGCCTTCACAAAACGTTTTGATCACGTCGGTGTAACCAGTTGTAAGATTCAAAGTGATAATACTTGAAGATAAAACTCCGACAAAGGTTGATAGACAAAACATTTTATATACGGCACAGAATAAACAGGGTACATAATACATAGAGGTGTACATGAACATACATACATAAGTAATACAAAGTTACTCGTAAAAGGATAAACATAAAAGCAACAGACATGAGACTATTAATAGTCCATGCTGTATGAATCACTTACAGTAATGTAAGGGGGGGGGCAAAGCCCCAACAAGAGGGGGGTAGACCAGAGTCTAACCCATAGTGTCTCGTAGGTCGAGCAACAGAAAAAGAGGGCGATAAGCTCAAATCAGCCGCTTAAATACACCCGAAGCCCCTAGCGGGAACCAGCGAAATTAAATGGACAGACAACTCTCCAGGCAAATACGAAAATAACGCCACAGCGGAATTAAGCTGGCTTGAATTCAGAGTTTTCATTTTCCTAGAGTGGTTGCCTATCAAAAGCCAAAGAATCCGATTTACCCTACTATTTACACAGAACAGGAGGTAAACGGATGTATTATGCCAAGAGCATGCCGAGAGCCCTGTCCTGTGTTTTTTAAGGGCCATTGTTTGGCCTTCTAGCAGAAGCGCTTATCTGGTGGAATCCTTGATAAAAAGTCCGTCCACAATGTGAATCCTTTGGTTACTAAAGTCTCCTCAGTTACTGGTAATCATATATATATTTACCAACTCCCCCACACGAGCAGGATGTGACACAAGGTCAATTTCTTAAGCGGAGTTCAACAGGTTTGAATTCAGAGTTTTCCTTCTCCTAGACTGGTTACCTAGCCATGGTTAAAGAACCTAGTCTGCCCTGCTATTTACCCATAGCTGGAGGGAGAGTAGGATTCATACCTTTCCCAAGGGTATTAGCGCTAAGTGAAATGCATTTACCATGTCCAGGTAATCATATAAGTCCTCCGTGAGTGTTGGTAAATATCCCGGCAATCCTATATGCTCCCGTCGTCAAAGAGTGTATTTGATGTGTGACCATTAATTGGGGTTAAGTATCTTATCAGGCCAGTAGTACTGCCAGTGATTGGTCAGAAGAGTCAATCACGTGACCTTGGCCAGTCTATAAGTATAGGCGGGGATCTAGCACACACCTTATATGCTAAAAACTCCAACATCTTGAAGTGAAACACAAACAGCCTTGTCCATATCGGGTATATAATGAAGAAAGTTCATCTCGGATATATATATATATATATATATATATATATATATAAAGGTTTTACATATCTATTTATTTGGCGACAAAGGAACAGTCACAACCATTTTGGTTTCATGCGTCAACAATCATCGGGTGAACTTGTTTCAAATGCAAGGAAAATGGTTGTGACTGTTCCTTTGTCACCAAATAAATAGATATGTAAAATCTTTATATATTTATTTATTATATTATATAACAGCTCTATTTTATATTGAGCACTCTCCAATAATACTGCGTTTGGCAAACCGTTACAGTAAAAGCTGAAACAGTGACAATTCCACACTATATATATATATATATAGAGAGAGAGAGAGAGAGAGAGAGAGAGAGAGTGAGAGAGAGAGAGAGAGAGAGAGAGAGAGAGAGAGAGAGGGAGAGGTTTGAGATGGTGATTTTACTTGATAACTTCACTTGCTGCTAATTGCTTCTATTTCGGTCGCCATGTTCTTGTCTAGTTTACTTCTATTCAAGGGATGGTTTTATTCTTCTGTTCTGAGTTGGGCATTGCTTGTTCCTAATAATTAACTAACAAGACTTTGTTTTTCTTGATCAAGTTTTTATTTGCCCATTTTTATTGATTGGTTCCACCGTGGGGATTGAGACTGGACTCGGAGAGAAGACAATCACGTCTTTCTCCTTCCAAAGCTAGATCGCATCTAATCTAACTCTGACTAAAAACTAACTATCACGTGTCTGTCATAGCGCGTAAAATCGCGCGCCTCTAAGAATCAAGGGTTACCAACAGTCCCCGGTAGTTTTCATGGAGACTCCCTGATCCCAAAGGTAACGGCCCTTAATTTAAATTCTCAGCTACAGGTCTGTTCACAATTCATGATCTCTCGTGAATTGTAACACTTCTTTATGACACTGATGTTGTTCAAAGGAAAGGCAAGGTGCTGTCACAACGATGCTGAAGAAACGTCGATCTCCAGCTCTTGTTTTTCATATTTCGCTGCGGCAAGTGTTTACTCTATCACACTGAAAGAGACCCCTGTCTGGCTCAAGGCATTGTCGCATAATTGTATCGTGGTGTAGGGCTTTTAACAAGCCCTGTAGCGAGAGTTCTGAGGGAATGGAAAAATACCAGTTACAGTTACTAGCCCCAACTGACCTCAGAGGCGAGAATATCGCGAGTCACGTGAGAACTAGTTAGGTAATCAGTTTACAACGAGACTTCAAGTGGGACAGACGTGTCCTACTTCGGTTCTTACTCCGCACGTTGGGTTAGTAGTCACACACATACACACACACACACACTCTCTCTCTCTCTCTCTCTCTCTCTCTCTCTCTCTCTCTCTCTCTCTCTCGTCTCTATGTTGACGCCTCTCTCTCTCTATCACCCGAAGTCTCTATCACTCTTGTGTATATACCCAACGAGGGTATATGGGCACATAAGACCATTTCCAAACGAACTTTTACAGAACTCTTGGATTCCGGTTGTATTTTTTATATTTTTTAATGGCATATCAACCATCTTGGTTATGTTATCATTATAATTATTGCTGGTGTGAAAAAAGGGTCACCTCCTTTGGTGCAGATTTTTATAGATCGCTATGCAGTCATTGGCAAAAACGCATTGCCAATCGATGTGACTATATCACAACGTTGTGTTATCAACCCCTCCGCACGAACAGGATGTGACACGAGATCATTTTAAGCGAAATTTAGCAGGTTTGAACTCATTAATTTAGACCGGTTGCCTAACCAAGGTTAAAGAGCTCAGTATGCCCTACTATTTACCCATAGCTGGAAGGAGAGTAGGATTCATACCTTTCCCAAGGGTATTAGCGCTAAGTGAAATGCACTGTCTAAGGATTTAAACTCGGGGTGACGAGTCCATTTCCTAAGGATCTCAATTTTTCCCTACTGTTTACCTACAGCTGGGGAAGAATAGTTGCATGTATACCTTTCCCAAGTGTATTAGCGCTATGGGAAATGCAAACAGACTTGTCTAGGATTTGAAGTCGTGTTGCCGTGTCCATTTCCTGTGACGATAACCATTACACCATTGGTGGTTTATAGCTAAAAAAAAAAAAAACTTGCTTTATTTAATGCTGTTATTGCGTTATTTGTATCTGTTGTAGGATTCATCACTTTCGTACCGACATTCTTACGAACGTTTGATGCAGACTCTTTTCATTACTGGCGACAAAGCATAGCCTATTGAAGTGACTATGGGGAAAATATTGTATTTTGTAGCAGAAAAACTTGCTTTATCGGACGGTGCTTTTATACTGCTGATATTTTTTTGTAGTTTTCGAGGAAATAAATAGGAGTCAATGGAGGTGACTTATGGGAACAAATTATGCGAATTTTGACAGGTGGTACATATAACCTCTTGAGGATACCTCATGGCCATTGGAGGTCACTATACGAAAAATTGTGCTTTGTAGTTAACAAAAAAACTTGTCCTATTCTATAGTGTTATTGAGCTTCCGTGTTTATTGTAGTTTCGTGTCTATTGTAGTTTCCGTGGAAACAAACAGAAGGCATTACTTTCGGAGCATCCCTCGTAGAAAATCAGACCCTCTTGAGTTAATTAATTAATGTTGTAAATCCGAAGAATCGTAATCTTAAGTTTATTACTTAATGTCTGCGGCTATAATAAGAGTCTCCATTAGTATCTCAGTTATCTGATCTTTGTTGACTTAAGTAATCTGCCTTGTACTTTGAGGAAACATGGCCACTCGAAAAACAATCCGCCATCTTTGTTTTTATTTTCTTTCTTTCTTTTTTTTCTTTCTTTCTTATCGACGGCAGCCATGTTTTGTCTTCTTGTTGAGTGTGAACGAAGATGATGACGGAATGGATTAGGGTTGCGGTGGCTTGGAGATGCCTGTAAAAGAGGTTTTTTTTTCCTTTTTAGTTAAAGGGGCGATGGAAAGAGAATCATTCTCAGTTTGTCAGTGAGATTTCTTTTTTTTTTTTTTTTTTTTTTTTTTGCTCCGGGAAAACAGCTTTTGCTAAGTTGAAACAACAATTGAGGCAAGCGCCTTTCTCCCAGGTGAAGCCGTCTGTTTGTTTACACAAGGCAGTCAGCAAAACGAGCAGAGGCGGATCTGGCAGAGCACACGGACCCCATACCTCCCTCTCTTGCCACAGCTATCGCGCTACACTGCCTCCCCGCATCGGGCGTTTACCTCTCGCCGTGAGTTCAGCAAGCGAATTCAGGGCATTTGTCTCAACTAGACTTACAAAAAGGCAAACGATCGTGACAAGTGTTTCAGTACTGATCACTTGTAACATGGCAGACATGTCAAAAGCTTTTACACTATTTTGGTACGTATGTATCATTTGGATTATTCGGACTATTGTCCTCATCTTTCAGTACTGATATCTTGTAACATGGCAGACATGTCAACGTTTAACAATACCTTAGCAATGTGATTTTTGTTTTTTGAACAGTGTACGATGGACGAATAGAAAGTATTGCCTCCTATTAGTAATATTAGGGTGAGTCAAAGGTTTTACACTATGTTGGTACGTATGTATTATTTGGATTATTCGGACTATTGTCCTTATCTTTATTGCTACTTACACAACGTTTCGGCCGAGGTGTCCTCCGGTTTTCTTCAGGTATTTCTTGTCGACTCTAGAACCTTCTCGAAATCGGGAACACCCTCCTTGAACTTGGTAACCTTCTCTTCGAACTCGGTTTGATTTGGTTTGTTTTACGGCATATCAACCTCAGTAGGTCATTTAATGGCTACAAAGTTTTGAAATAAACTCCTTCTTGATAGGTGCTTTTTTATAAACACATTTTTTCAATCTAAACCATAGAAGGGACCCTGATAGGTACTACCACTCCAGGTCAGAGTGGACCTGGAAGCAATGGTGATGAAGGGATATTCCACATTCCCCAGACTTCCAGAATTGGAACCTCACCATCAGATAGAGTTTAACGTCATACTCAGAACATGAAGACCCTCAGCCATCGCCTTCTAGCATGCATCCATATGATAAAAGGGTTGGAGCTTGCCATAAGGGCATAGGGTTGGGACAATCATGTTGCTAGGGCTTAACGTGAACAGACAATTGATCGGAGGGGGCCTCTCCGACCGCCCGTCTAGCCTAAGTAAGGGTCAAAGTGGAGTGTTGCATGTCATGGACTGCCAGCAACCTGGGTTCAATTCTTAAACATTACGGGTCTCTTCGAACTCGGGACCTTCTTGTCAAATCGGGAGACTTCTTGTCGTAATTGGGAACCTTCACCGAATAAGAACAGTCTACTCCAATGGATTGAATAAAGGGTTCGGTTCGAAGTTCCGTGAAGGAGCCCGATTAAGACATGAAGACTCCAGAGTTTGACAAGAATGTTCTCGAGTTTGAAGAGAATTCCCAAGTTCGAGGAGAGAGTTCCCGAGTTCGATAAGCTTCCTGAGTCCGACAATAAATACCTGAAGAAAGTCGGAGAGCACATTGGCCGAAACGTTGTTCAGATAACAATAAAGATGAGAACAATTGTTCGAATAATTTTGGTAACTGGCTAACTTTATCATAATCCACACTTGGATAAATTTCAGAAAAAATGAAGGGGGTGGGGTAGATGGCCGGATGATTTGACATAGAATTAGACAAATAGCTTCGTCCAGAATTTGAATTCTGGTCGATGAGTCTATTTCCTACGTCAATAACCATTACACAACGCGCCTCCTCAACAAAGTAGTTTATGATCATCCTAAAAACCCTTTTGTAAAATGAGTACTTATGATAATTTCTGCATGATTTAATCACAATTCCTTAATGGTTAGAGTCATAGGAAAATGGACTCGTCAACCCGAGTTCAATTCCTGGACGAAGCTGTTTGAATTTCACATAGCGCTAATACCCTATTGAAAGGTATGAATCCAATTCTCCCTCCAGCTATGGGTAAATAGCTGGGCAGACTGGGCTCTTTAACCCTGGCTAGATAACCAGTCTAGAGAAGGAAAACTCTGAATTCAAACCTGTAAACTCCGCTTAAGAAATTGACCTTGTGTCACATCCTGCTCATGCGGAGGGGTTGGTAAATATATATATGAGTTTTTATTTTTTATTCTTTTTATATCTTCCTGGTGAGGTTTGATAATTTGTATAATTTAGATATTTCAGACTGTTGCACTCATCTTTATTGTTATTGTTATTGTTATTGTATATTTTTATATTGCATTATATTATATTGTTATTGTATATTGTTATATAAACAAGGCACGGAGAGGTGTGAGGCGGAGAGGAGAGTAGCCTCGACAGCAAAGAGAGCCAGAAAGAGGGAGAAAAGACAGCAGCCACAGAAAGCATCACAGTTTGTTGAATTCAGTGCACCAAAGACTGTCACTCAAGAATTGGCCTGCGGAGTTACTTGCGCAGATGCAGATAGTTTTTTTTTTACACTACGCCATCGTTCTCAGAGGAGGGAAAGGTGCCACTATACACAGCATTTCGACTAAAAACTTGTACCCGGTCATGGTTAACAGAATGAGAACAATCTACCCCAATGGATTAAATAAAGGGTTCGGTTCGAAGTTCTGTAAAGGCTCCCGATTTTGATAAAATGCACCTGATTTCGACAAGAAGGTTCGTGATTTCGACAAGAAACAACTGAAGAAGGCAGGAGGACGTATCGGCCGAAACGTTGTGCGTATAACAATAAAGATGAGGACAATGGTCGGAAAAATCTAAATAATACAAATTCCTGATGAAGTCTAATAATTTAGTAGGCTAGTCTTAAATGTTAAAATGTTCATTTTGTAACGCTACACCACATAGTGAAGTTTATTGCTTGGGTTTTATTTTGCATTCTCCTTACTTTTTTTTTGTTACTCATTTCTTGTTTTTTTTGGTTTTTTTCCCTTTCGTTATCAGTTTTCTTAAAAGCACTTGTGTTTCTGTCATTTAACATTTTGGGGAATTGGGTGGAGAGAGTACCTTTTAAAATATGATCATGCACTACTTAAAGTGCTTACATTCTGCATTTCATTTTTATATTAAAGAATATTCTTCTTCTTCTTCTTCTTCTTCTTCTTCTTCTTCTTCTTCTTCTTCTCTCTCTCTTCTTCTCTTCTCTCTTCTTCTTCTTCTTCTTCTTCTTCTTCTTCTTCTTTCTCCCCTCCTTCTACTTTTTCTTCTTCTTCTTCTTCTTGCATCTCTCTCTCTCTCTCCTTCTTCTTCTTTAATCTCCTCATTCTTCTTCTTCTTCTTCTTCTTCTTCTTCTTCTTCTTCTTCTTCTTCTTGCATC
>CM042158.1:88707223-88710322 GCA_023376005.1 Doryteuthis pealeii | reverse complement strand
TGATGTGACACCAGTATCCTTACAGATTTCGGGTTTCGCAACATTATAGAACATAGCAAAAAAGATTAGTCACCAATTTGAAATTTATAAACCCAAGAATATTAAATCAACATCTTCAATACTTAAAGTTTTTTTAAGTATATAATCTATGTCAATATTTACCCCACCTTTGTAACACAAGGTTCATTTTTTAAGCGGAATAAAATTGGTTTGAATTCAGGGTTTCCATCTCCTACACTGGTTGCCTAACCAAGACTAATAAATCCAATCTGCCTTACTATTTACCCATAGCTGGTGGGAAAACAGATGAATTTGATGCTTTCTCAAGACATTAGCGCTAAGTAAAAATGCATTCAATTTATAATGTAAATATAATACTTAACTGAACCCTTACTTGTATGCATAATTTTAGCTAAACTGAATCTTTATCTTTAACTGTATAAGTGTTCCCCACCTTGAGGTGCTAAAATTCATTTCAAAATTTGCTGAGGATTAATCTCATAAAAAAGTTTTGTCTTTGAATACTAATACAGAAGATTTAAGAAAGGATAGTGGCCAATTTAATGTCATCAAAATGGTGTTGGGAACAAAATTTTCTTAACAGAAACCAAAATAATGAATTTTTATGTTGAGGAAAAATCAAGACTTAAAAATTTGTTTTGTGTATACGTTTGTAGTATGACCAATAGTCATCAGACCAGGTGGGGGGGGGGTTAACCTCTGGACAACATTTATTAAACTTCTAAGTCCTCACATAGTTTGTTATTATGTCTGTGTTTATTGCTGCAATAAAAATGACGAACACATTCAAATTCATGATTTCTGAAAAGAGTCAAAGGCTCCATTTAGGCCCTCTGAAAAATAACTTAAAATCCAAATTGTAAGGCTGTATTTCAGCTAGTATGGTTTAAAAAGAAAGAAAGATGGGTAAATGATATTAATCAAATAAAATAATCCTGAAGAGCATATTAGAGAACATAGCACAAAAAGATTAGTGTCACCAGTTTGAAATTCATAAACCAAGAATATTAAATCAACATCTTCAATACTTTAAGTTTTTTTTGTAAAGTATTGACTTCAATCTATAATATCAATATTTATCCAACCTTTGTGACACAAGGTTCAGTTTTTAAACGGAATAAAGTTAGTTTAAATTCAGGGTTTTCCTTCTCCTATATATGATCTCTTCGTGAACTCAGGCGAAACAGAATCCATGTGTGTTTAATCTAGATGGCACCATATCCTCATTAAATGACGAGCCTCTGAAATTAGAAGACCAGTTCATATACCTTGGAAGCAATATCTCATCTACTGAAAGCGGTGACAACAGATACATAGGAAAGACATGAACTGCTATTGACAGTTAACGACCTTATGGAAATCTGATATCTCTATAATAAAAATGGGATATTTACAGTTAAACAAGAATATTAAATTTTGGACCATATGACCTTTAGTGCCCGCCAGTTTTAGCAATATATATATATATTATATACACTAGCAAAATAAATAATATACTAGCAAATATATGCACCCTCCAGGTGCAAGTATTTCAGTTTTAATATAATAAAATATCATATTAAATTAAAAAGGCTAATGAAAATGAATAAGAATGCAGATATAAAGATTTGGAACAGAGGGGCGTATAATCGAAAAATAGAACAACTTTGAAACTAACTCTTCCATCATTTTCCCTTACTCCCGTCTTTCATTGAAAATTTTCCTAATTTAACTATTTAGTTAAAATAGAAAGTAAAGAATAAAATTACAGTTATTTCTTCTTGTTAAGGGATTTCTTTAAGATTTATTGAAGAGAGTTTTGCTCATATTCAATAAGATAAAACCAAACAATTAGAAATCAATAATACTAAGCATATATTTATTAAAATCAATTTTTTTTGATCAATAAGCAAATTAGCCTTCCCATTCATACTGTAAACCTCTATTTTGTTGTATATATAAATACAATTGCATGTTATTAGTATGTAGATATGGTCAACAGTGGCTTCGGCCTCTGGACCATTGCTATAATTAACAGCGTCGATCCCAGGGGGCCATCCCCCCAGGCAACACCTGCCCCCTTGATTTAAAGGGGCAGGGCTGGGTTTATTGCCCAGTGCCTGAGGCTCTCCCTTGAGGGGAATGCCGACGGGATCGACGCAATTTTTCACCTGCCACTCCATGAGTCTCGGCTTGTGGGTGGTTCCCACATAAATAGGCCTTTGTGCCTGACCCTTACAAGTGGGGTACGTGGAAAATATCATGTAGATATGGTAGATATGTAGATAACAGTGTAAGTAATGTAAAACAATTTTATTAATAATTGAGGTTTAAATAAAATAAAATCATGGAGAATGTGATGTAAATAACAAAAGGAATTGTGACTTGATAGTTAAAATAGTTTCGGTTACAGACAGACAAACCCACAATCTCCATTATAATAAGATACATACTAACAAACATCTCGAGAGTAAATGTCTAAGATAAAGTAACAGTTTGTGAGAAAAGTGTTAATTTACCCAGTGTAAAGGGAATTTTGGACCACCCTGTAAATGTAACAAATACATTGGGGAAAATTAAGTTAAGTATCAGGTTTTTTGTCATTCGCAAAAGTCTCGTATTTAACAGTTTCAAATTTACTGGCAAGGGCATTTTTGAATTTTATTAATGAAAACTGTCATTCCTCTTATAAACATCTCGATATTCACTTAAATTATTTGGCGCCCCGTCGGGGTAGGCGTAGAATACGCCGACTGAATCCTCTGAGGAGTAACAACCCGCCATTACCAAAGGGAAGTCCTAGGTAAGACTCTAAATAACATCTGATGGTGAGACTCCAGGTCTGAGATCAAGGTAGTGTGACGTAACACTTAATTACCATTACTCCCGGTCAACTCTGACCGGAATGGTAGTACCTCTGGGGTCTCATCTATGATCATAGAAAAAATATATATATATATATATATATATATAAGATAAATCTAATGAGTCAGACGAACCTACTAAAGTTTTCGCTTAATGTTCTTCAGGGCTAAGATATGACAGGGCTAAGATCTTAGCCCTGAAGAGCATTAAGCGAAACTTTTAGTAGGTCGTCTG
>CM042158.1:88644723-88702223 GCA_023376005.1 Doryteuthis pealeii | reverse complement strand
TTTTATTAATAATTTGAGTTCAAATAAAAAATAAATCATTGAAAATGTCGATGTCAATAACTAAGGGAATTATGACTTGCAGTAGTGATATAGTTTCGGTTACAGACAGAAAAAACACACATCTCCATTATAATAAGATATTTAATTAATTATTAATGAATATTAAATATTTAAACAATATTAAAGATGATAACGTACGGAAGATTTTAGGAACACGGTTGTATTTAAACATAGTTGTGGATTTTAATTATTAACTATGAAGACAGCATTGTCAATTTGTTATAATTTTTCCACGTAACGCCCACGACAACCAACTCCACCTCCTCTTATTTAACCACTTATCTTCTTGACAGGGCATTACTCTCTTTCTCTTATACCACCAGATCTTCCCAGTCGTTATCAGGGATGCCCAGAATAAACAGACAACTATCAGAGGGGGGGCGCAGGTTGACGCAATCAAAGTGTTAGGGGCCAACAGATGCAGGGTAGGGGCTAAGGCCTATCGAAACCTTCATCTTGAGTCTTCATGGCCTCATTTGGCCAAGATGAACAACTGAGAAGTGTTATGGAAATCATTATTAGTTCAACTTCCTGTTTGCCTTTCAATTCAACTTTTGATCGCATCAGCCATATGGAGGTCATAAGGTCAAATAGCTTTCATTTCCGAGTTCTCCATTTTCTAATCTGTGCTATTCATTACTGTGTCAATAAAACTGCATCTAGATTTTCTTATTCCATTCTTTCAGGTTTTCTTCTCTACTTCCTCTCCCCTCACAGCCCGTTCTTCTTTCTTTTGCTTTTTTTCTTTCTTTCTTTCTTTCTATATCCTCTCTTTTTTTCTTTTCCTTGATATCTACCCGTTTTCATCTCTTCCACTCTATCCTATTCATATCTCTTTCTTTTTTCTTTCTTTCTTTCTTTCTCTTATTCTTCTCTCTCTCTCCTCTCTCTCTCTCTCTCTCTCTCTCTCTCTCTCCTCTTCTTCTATTTTTCTTCAATTTCTAACCGCTTTTCTCTATTTCTGTCTTTCCAAAATATCTCTTCACTCTATCCTACCATCTTCTTTCTTTCTTTCTTTCTTTCTTTTCTGTTCTTTCTTTACTGAGGTCGTAATTTCCAAATCTATTTCTCTATTCTATCCTTTCCAAAAATCTCTCTTTCTCGCCTATCTATTCATCTCTTCTTTTGCTTTCTTCTTTCTTTTTTTTTCTTTCTACCTCTCTTTTTTTCTATTTTCCTTGATACTACCCGTTTTCTTCTTTCTCCTCTTTTATATATAGATATTCTCTTCCACTCTATCCTATTCATATCCTCTCTTTCTTTCCTTCTTTCTTTCTCCTTTCTCTCTCTCTCTCTCTCTCTTCTCTCTCTCTCTCTCTCTCTCTCTCTTTCTATTTTTTCTTAATTCCAATCTATTTCTCTCTATTTCTATCCTTTCAAATACCTTTCTTTCACTCTATCTTGTATCTTTCTTTCTTCTTTCTTTCGTTCCTTCATTTTATATTCTTCTTCGTTTTACTGACTTTCTTTCTGTCCTGTTCCTATATATCTCTCTTTCTCTCATCCAATTCATATCTTTTCTTTCTTTCTTTCTTTTTTCTTTTTTCTTAATTTCTATCTCATTTTTCTTCATTCCGTCTTTTTCGCATACCTCACTTCTTTCTCTCCATCCGATTCATCTTTCTGTTCTTCTTTTCTTTCTTTCTTCTTCTCCTTTCTTTCTCAATTTCTACCCGGTTTTGTCTCTTTCCGTCCTTTCCTTACTGTTTTCTTTGTCTTCTGTCCTATTGTATCTATTTTCTGCCTCTTTGCCCGTTCTTTCTTTCTTTTTTCTTTCTTTCTTCTTCTTTCTTTCTTCTTTCTTTTTTTTTAGTCTCTTTCTCTCTACATATCTTTCTCTCTCTCTCTTCCTGTCTTTCTCCTCTTCTTCCTCTCTCTCTCTCTCTCTCTCCCTCCTGCTCTCTCCTCTCTCTCTCTCCTCTCTCTCACTGTCTCTCGTATCTTTCCATCCTTTTTCTCTATCTTCCCCTCCTCTCTTCTCTTTTATTTTTATTCTCTTTTATCTCCCAGCAGTCAATTAGTTGGCAATCTCTTAAGATGCCAATGATTACTTATGTCAACACACTAAGAAAGAATACTAAAGCTTTGAAATAAAGAGGACAATATTTGTGTTATATTTCTTAGCAGGCCAAAAGGATTGAAAAAGAAAAGGAAAAAAAAACAAAAACAAAAAAAATACCCAAAAAAACAACCCCAGGAAAAATTAAACAGTGTACGTTTAGATATATACTAGTCCTAATATACAAATTCTTGTGCAGTTCCTTATATGGCAAGGCCCCAACCCTTTTCATCATATGGGTTGCTAGAAAGCCGGTTGCGCTGCTGGGTCTACATGTTCCTGGAATGACGTTAAACTCTATCTGATGGTGAGGTTCCAGTTTTCGAGCGTTTGGGCGAAATGTGGGAGGCACCCTTCATCACCATTGCTCCCCTGGTCCACTCTGACCCGGCGATGGTAGTACCTGTTAGGGTCCCATTCTATGGGTTAAATAGAAAAATGTATTTATAAAAAATTTGTATTATCCATTAAGAATTGATCTTATTTCAAAACTTTATCCGGCATTAACATGACCCACTGAGTTGATATGCCGTTAAAACAAAACAAAACCTCTTATTACCTAAGTTACGCAATATTTAGTTATCAGGGCTACACTACATATTTCACAATTATGAGACACTTTGGCCAGAATATGAATCTTGTATGATATAGATGCATTTTCTACTCTGTGACGGCGAAAAGAACTGAAAATCTAAGTTTCTTGTTACATAAGAGGAATTTCAGATAAATCCCATCTATGGGTTTATATAGAAAAACCCATGAGTTGATAAACAATTCTGTATTTCGCATTAAGAATTGACTTATTCAAACTTATTCGGCATTAAATGACCACGAGGGTTTGATATGCCGTAAAACAAAAACAAAAACAAACAAAAACAATCCTTGTTGCAGTTTTAAATTTGTGCCTAACTTATTATATCGTATGAAGAATACATACGGAAAGATGTGCCTGATATATCGCCAGCTGATATTAAGGTATATTAGATATTCGGCGTCTCACAACATCCAACACCTTCACCTAGATGGACCCAGCTTCGTGTTGATCAAAGAACAAGCACTATGTCAGGTAGGAGATCTGAAACAGCAAGATGAATTATCGATGGCTGATCTGAGGCATTTTATATAGTGTTGAGCCAGCGAATCATCCAATCAAATTGTTCTCCGGAAGCCGAACTCCATAAGAAGGAAGAATTCCAAGCGGTGGTTTCCGCCTTCCCCTAGAGCAAGAATTTATTGGTGGAATCGGTCAGCGAATAAGTCTAGCAAGGAAAATAAAAATATAAAATGTCATTGAAGCCACCCCCCGCCCAACACCAACACCAAAATAAATTCGAGCTATATGCTCGCCAGCTCAGCGGCTGACTTCTTGATTTAGGTCGAAAATTACAGAAAGTTATTCTTGGTCGGTTCCAATGGACAGTTAACTACAGTCTATGAATTACACTTTTGCGAATTGGCGTTACCCAGGTTTTAGGGGATTAAGGTTGTTCTCTAATTACGTATTGCAAAACCAAATTAACCCAAGATTTTGACTATACATTTAATATTTGAAAAATATTTTTTAAAAACTAAAAGTTATAATTGAATATTATACATCTGCCCAATACTAAACACAAAACCAACATGTCTCAATAATAGATTCAAAATTACATTTCAATGGTTAATATAAATGCTTATCAGTAATTTGGGTTTTTGTTCGTTGTTTATGTTTTTAAGCAATTTACGTAATTAAAAAAGCAAACCCTCGTCCTGGATCTTGAACTACTATAACGATAACATACATTAAGAGCATATATATTATTATATAATATATATCATAGCTATATATCATATTATATATATATATCGCTAAACGAATTGTTACTTGTATGTGTGAGTATGCATTCCTTCTTTATCGTAGCGGGATAGTGTAGTCGATTACATGGCGCTGCAGTCTCTCTTCTGAACCCAGTTGGGGATGTTGATAAAAAACTCTATTGTATCAGTCAGATTCGACACATTTTTTACTGCACTCATGTAAGTGAACTCTCTGAGTAGACACCCCCCCAAAAAAATTTACATACAAATTCTTCATTGCCTTCAACATCTTGGGAATTATATCGGTAATCCTTAAAACAGAATTTTCAAAATAAAGTGTTGTACTAGAATAGCGCGGTGTAACGTCAACATCAAAAATAAAATGACCGCAAACTGAAAAAAAACCATCTTTTCGTCTAAACATGTAATCTCACTGCAATCATTCTTCATACACCACCTCCCGGGTGTGTGTAAAATCAATTTTTTAAAAAGATAGTGCCTGAGAGGGTGGAAGTTAAAAAATTCAATGTCAGTGAGTTCTGCTACCATAAGTAAGCTAAAATCATAAAAATTTATTAAAACGGTAAAAATAAAACAATTTGAAATGGAACTTATTTTCTGATAACCTAGTATATATAAAAATAAAAAAAATATATAAATATATAATACTAGGGCATGTATTTTTATAAAAACTTGTTAAAAAAAAATCAATAAAGTATCCGTCTAAGGTGCCAAAGCACCTTAGTGAAACTATATATTTTGCTTTTCATCACTATCGGTACATCTTTTGGGTGGCAGAGCAGGCCAAGTTCATTGAGGTTCATCGTCTGATCCCTGGCAAGGAATTTTTTCATTCAGAAAAAAAGCACGTTCGATTGAAGGGAGTTGCTTGACTTCTGTATTATTTGTATTATTCAGGACTATGTCCTCATCTTCATTGTTATCCGTACAACGTTTCGGCCATATGTGCCCTCCGGCCTTTCTTCAGGTATTTGCTTGGTGGCTCGGGAACCTTCTTCGAACTCGCAGAACCTTCTTGTTCGTAATGCGGGAACCTTGTAATCGGGAGCCATCACGGATCAAACCTAACCCTTATATCCAATCCACAGAGGTATTCCTGTTCTCATTCCAGCTACACCATAGCTGGGGTACAGGTGTTTAAGCTGTGTTAATATTATTATTTACTGCTGCCCCTGACCAGGATTGACCTGCAGTCTAAGAGATAACTGTCACTTAGAACTGTCTTAACCTAACTCCTGTTCCACTAGGGCTAATTGTGTCCAATTCGGAGAACACTTACCAATCATAACGTATGGCCTGCTGCAGGGCAGCTCTCCAACTGCTTACGTGAAAAATCACTACGTGAACCTTTTGTATTTTTTTGTTTTGTCTGTGATACCAGCCCTGGGGATTGTACTTGTACTTTTTTACAATAAGCTAACCGGTTGAATTACAATAATCCAGCACAGCCGCGGGGGGGAATTTAGTTAGACAAAGACTTTAAAATTATGTATTCATAGTTCGATAGGACTTTTGGTAAAAGAAAATTGGTAGATATGATACTTACAATTTGAAGGCGTATTCCCGAACTCCAATACATAAAGACAATTCATTTATAATCTACCAATTAATCCTAGTTGGGTGTGGGCGGGGGAGAGAAGGTTTCATGCCTTTCCCAAGTGTATTAACGTGGGATGAAATGGAGACAACTTCGTCTTGGATTTGTACTTGGGTCCGGCTTCATTCTTTTCCTCGAAACATTACGGCCAAACTCACGTCCACAATCTATAAGTAATATATAGTATTATATACTTTATATATTATATTATATATAACGCAGACGTTTCATAATTTAGCTTGAAGCATTGTGTATGTATGTTAGGCAGGTTGATTTAAGTAAGGCCTACTAGAGAACGAGTCACCGATGCTAGTTCAATTCTTTGATAAGAGATATTACCTCGAACAATTCATAGAAATAATAAAAAATAACAGCGTCATAACACACAACACCATTGTTACGTATTATCTATTTTTTATTTATTCCCAAAACTGCATTGTTATAGCCCTTATCAAATCAACCTCCCTAACCCAATCTATATAATATATATATATATATAATATAGTATATATATATATATATATTGGAAATTAAAAAGGCCTTAAATACCAATGTCGGTATCTGGTTATGGACCCATTTCACTCTCGCGAGTTATGCCCACGAGGCTTTCTTCCAGACCACTGATTTATATTTTATTTAGACAGGCACATGGCCAAACTCATCTCTATATTCATACATTTCCCCCCGCCTCCGAGGGTGATTGTATTGCATTTTTCTTTTCAAGTGTCCTTTTTTATTGGTGGAAATGCGATCCATAACACCGCACGATACCCCATGGTATTTAAGGCCTTTTATTCCCAAACTAACTTTCGCCCTGTATTTTTACTCACTATAATAACATTGAGCTCTCATACGGAACGAAATCTACATACAAATACCGGTAGAGAATTAGACCAGCTAGAATCACCTGTGTACCAAGAAACCTGTACCGCACCAAAGTATATATATATATATATATAGTATATATATATATATATAGTATATATATATATTATCATCCGATCTACTATATATAGATTAGGATAGATAGATAGATAGATAGAAGATAAGAAGGGTATGAAAACACACAATACTGTTAAAATTAAAATATGCTTATATTTCATTTTCATAGCTAATATGAACAATATTTCGATTTATAAAAAAATCATCATCAGAGCTTGTTTTCAATCCGGACTCATCTAGGCAGGAAGCAGGGAATAATTTAAATTTTAAACCGGAAAGCATTGTTGTTCCCAAAAAGCGTGTAAGCTATGTGATCGGCTTCATCATTTGCACGTCCGTTGCGCGTTTCTCCGCCAACGTTCGATGATTATATATAGTATATTATATATAATATATATTATATATATAAGTGTTTATATAATTAGCTTGAAGAATGGTTTATTTGCGTTGGGTGGTTGGTTTTCATGATTCAGAGTTGACACGGTTTCGATCCTCAGGTGATCTAGTTTATTCTATTACATCTAAACTTTTTAGTATTTTTACATTTGAAAAGGTATTGTAATATTGGTCAGCATTTTCATACATTTGTAGCACTGTAAAGATTCTTCTCGGATTAAGATTAGAATTTAAATTTTTAAATAATAATAATAATAATAATAATAATAATAATAATATATATATATATATATTACATATACTATATAATAAGTATAATATATAGTTATATATATGTATGTATCTGTGTGTGTGTGTGTGCTGTAACAATGAATAGAGATGTTTAGCAGATAGAAATTACAATGTATATATATATATATTTATAATATATATATATGTGGTGTGTGTGTGTGTGTGTTGTGTGTGTGTGTGACAATACGTATGTATGTCATAAATGTTATTTTTTAAGATCAACAAGTGAAAATATACAAAAAAGATGTCGGTCACTCTTGTAGATGATATTGTGAATCATCTTTGATGTTTTTCGTTTGAGTAAATGGATATTTTTCTTTGTTTGTACAGGTGCATGTGTAATGTCTATTCCACATATACCACACAGACAACTCTGTGTACACACGCTTAAAAACCCACCCCATTCTTAAAACACCAACCCAACACAACGCAACCCAAAAAACCCCACACATTACCACACAACATTATATTACACATATGTATATACATTTATATATATATTGTGTGTATGTGTTTCGATGTGTGCGATAATATACTATATATATATATATATATATACTATATAATATATATATATTGCGTGTGTGTATGTATATGTGTTGTAGAGAGTTTGTCACTCTTCAAGAATTACTTCAAGCCTTACTGACATAATAGGATTATAGATGTATAATGTAATATATAATTATGGATATATAATATATATATATATATATATATATATATATATATATAAAGATTAAATCTAATAAGTCCAGACGAACCTACAAAAAATTCGCCTTATGCTCTTCAGGGCTAAGATCTGAACTTCGTAAAGAGAGTCAGATCTTAGCCCTGACAGGCATTATAGCGAAACTTCTTAGTAGGGTCTCGTACTGACTCATTAGATTTATCTTTATTATTTGCTCTACTTAGCGTATTGAGCACTTTTTACTTATTAGCTTTAGGTCTCCTGGTGGGTTTTGTATGTGAAAACCGTTATAGCTATATATATTATAATATATATTATATATATATATAATATATATTAAATTGTTTTTCTTTGCAAAAGATATTGTGCTAATAGATTTATTTTTTTGTTGGCTTACGATTCTTCTTGTCTTTTCTTTTTTACAAAAATGTTTTTCTTCCCGGTGATGTTTGGTATATTATTTTTACAATCAAACCTACTTTGCTGCGGTTTTTTCTTCACCGCGAGGATTTACCAAACAAGTTTTGTATATATAGTATATATATGTACGACCCAATTAAGCACTTCATTTCTCCAAATAAATTAGTCGGCAAAAAGCCATTCTAATCAAACCTTGTTTACAACATTATTCATATCGTCGTGTCATATAAAGTCACTAGAATGGAATGTTAAACCTACTTCTAAACAAAAATCATTAAAAATACTAAGATGTTTCGTTTAGTGTTGAGGTTAATGGGATCGGCCTGTCAGCTTGGCCAGTGTCTGGCTTTCAAATCCACGCACAGGCGGTCTTCTCGATCTATCTAGCTCTGCTTGATGAGGCCTAATAGGCCGGAATGCTACATACAGAGATTGATTTCTCGATTTGTTTAGCCATACATTTAATAGGTTTCCCGCCTTAATTCATTATTTAATTTAATTAATTCAGTAAATTAGTACGACTCCAATTAAGCACTTATTCTCAAAAAATTATCGTGCAAAAAGCCATTCTAAAACAACCTTATATTAATATATATATATATATATATTTAAAGAAAAATGGATATAAAACGCGACAGTATGTAAAAGTATAGAAATATGAACAAAAAAAACCAACAAAATTAAATTACAATAGGATGTATTTATTTATGAATGAAATGACTGAGTTCCGCCTATGTTCAAACGTTCTTCAGTTTTCCTACATTGGATATATTGACTCATGATCAGGACAACAATGAGGAGCGGATTTTTATGAGCTCCTTCAAAAGATATTACTTTTACGTGAAATGGAATGAAATATGACACAACCTATTGGGATATCATTAACATATTAAAGGAAACTTCACTAAAATCGCTCTGTAAATGCCTGGGGATCTTCTTACCTTCAATTAATCTTATGGTACTGGATGGAACCACGCCCACATATAACAATTAAGGGGATTATAATCTGAGGAGTTAGATAGCCAGATGTTAGATGCGGATGTATAATATATATATAATATATATATGTATATATATATATACTATTATTTATATATATATATATATACATATATATATTATATTATATATATATAAGTTAAAAGATTGGGAAATGAAATCCGACAATATGAGTATGAAAAGGTGAATGAAAACAATCACCCAATGCTCTTCTTCCGGACCCAAACACTACGGAGTGAATGACTCTGATGATGATTTTTGTAAAATCGAAATATTTGGATCAGTATCAGCTATGATTATTATTATAAATTGTCTTTCTCTTTACAGCATTGTGTGATGTTTCATTCCACCTTTTCATTACTCATAATAGATATATTATATTATATATTATATAATATATATATATATATTAATAATATATATATATGGGAGGTGTATGACTCTTGTGTGGTTGATGTGTGTGCACGGAATCCAAAAAATCGACGCATGTTATGTAAACTTCATTTAATCCTATTTCGTTTTCACATTATGTGAGCTGATTCTCTTCAAGACTGTTCACACACAACACACACACACACACACACACACACACAACTATTACTATATATATATATTATATATATATATGTTATATGATATTGCCATAATGTGATATAACCCGTTTATTCGCGAAAGACACACACGTGTAACTTGACTTGCAATTAATCAATATCTGATTATCCAGTGGATTTAACCCTGAAGATCCCTATGGGTGGAAACTCAAGTAAGTCGATTACTTAGTTCCAAGTAAAATTAAAACAATTTAAAAAATTTGCTCTACTAACGTACTGAGCTCTTTTTATTTGTTATATCGCTGTCTTACCTTTTCGGAATTTTGCATCAACTAACCATTGTGACCATTATTCACCGGTAAAGTCACTTTTCCAAAAATTACACACACACACACACACCGACACACATAGTTATATATATTATATATATATATAATATATATAGCTATATATATAGAATATGAACAAAAAAGTGCATAAACAAGCAGGAAATTTCTTTTATGTTGTTTATTTTCTCAACTTAGTTCGGACAGTAGGTCATTCTCAGGAACAAAATTTTCTTGTTGAGAAATTGGTTTTAGAGTGCTTTTTTTTATAAATCAAACATTTTTTTTAAGGTGTTTGACAGGTCACTCATAATCCGGACAGAGTTAAGCTGTTTTTTAAAGTAACGAGTCCATCAGTTTCGTGAAAAAAAAACTTCTTATGTATGGTGTGGTGTGTGTGTGTGTGTGTGGTGTGTCTGTGTATAAATGTCATGTATATATATATATAGCACTTATTGTTACTTACTCTAATAGTTGGAGTGCATTACGAAACAATTTTGATTTTTAATATACACTTTTTATCATTGATTATACACTTTTTTAAATAATTTTACATCAGGCTTTTTGAAAGTCTTTATTAAAACTTTATGCTTCGATTTTTTAAAAATAAAATAAAATTCATTTTATTTTAAATAAAATTCATTTTTATTTTTAAACAGACGTGCGCCATTTTTGAAGATTCCAACTTTTGACTAGCAGCGTTCTGGTTGGCGCATTTTTTCTTATCTAACGGTCATTCATCCCGTTTTATTTGTTTTGAAGACGCGATCCACATGCGGTCGATACAGATATTCGAGGACCTCACTTCAGTGAGGTGGGGGGGCGGGACTGATGTTGCTTTTAAACCGATTGCAGAGGAAGGCCCCGGAAACGGGTTGCACCATTCTCTCCTTGATGGATCCCCATGCATTTGTAAACATCTTTTTGTTTTTCAAATATTCAAATTCATATATATATCATATATCTATATCTATTATCTATATCTATCCTATCTCTATCTAAATATATATATATATATATATATATATATATAGTTATATATATATATAATGAACATGTATAATATATATATATATATATATAAATTGTATATATAATATTAATGTATATATATATAATAATATATAATATATAATAATATATTGATAAATTTTAGCTTTGAATATCATTAAAAAGATAGTGCACATATCGTGCATAGAGCATTTATATCTAAAGTTAGCGTGGACATTTGAAGTCAACAACACTTTATCACTAACCAGAGTGCCGTTAATTCATGTCCGCTGTTAACCCTAATTTCATATATATTATAATATATATATCTATATATTGTGTGTGTGTGTGTGTGTGTGTATGGTGTGTGTGTGTGTGTGGTGTGTTGTTCTGAAATTAGTGGATCATTTTCAATATGCTAGGGCAATATCTCATCTACTGGAAAGCGATGACAAGTATACGCAAAGAAATATGCATGGACTGCTATTGACAGAATTATCGATCATATGCGAATCTGATCATTTTGATAAGAAAAACCTGTAGCGTATCACTAGCTACTAACTTGTGAGAAATAAGACTAGAGCGGGAAAACTACGTATGATGCAGCCTTGCTTGTCTGGACAGCTTACCTCCTATCACACGGACCCTTCAAAACGAACAAAGAACTTTCTGCACACCGCTGGGTGGAAGTTAATGACCTTCTCCTATGGGCACCTACCCATGAAATCACCAGCGTTGGCGAACTTAAAAAAAAAAACTAACATACAACAAGCTATGTACGTGGATACCAGATGTCGTGCTGAGGACTTACAGAAGCGATGACTGTGGGAACGGAGGAGAGAGAGAAGGAGAGAGACGAGAGAGAGTAGAGAGAGGAGAGAGAGAGAGGTTGGAAATCGTCTGTTATCATGAATTGTTGTTTGTTGTGTTGTTGTTTGATGATGATTGATTGATGATGGATGATGATGATGATACTATATATGTATATTTTTGCTGGCTCATCAACCTAATCTTGTTTTCAACCCAACAAAGAAAATGGCGTTTGCAAATTCAATTCAATCGGCGACAACGAATGTTAGTGACCCTGAATAGCCTTGATTATTGGAACATAGTAATCTCAACCTTAATTTCTTTCAAAAGGCGGTATACTATTCTCTTAGCCTCAAACATTTTTCTGTTTATCTTCTCAGAGAAATTCATGTGAACGCATCCAGACAAAACCGAGATAATCGTCTTAAAAATCGTTCTGGAATCAAAATTCACCTTAGTAGGGACTGAGAACTGGTGGTGATTCATACCATTCACAAGGGATATTAGGTTGACGTGAAACGCAATCACAGCATTCGTTGCAAGAATTTAACTCGACGCCGAATCCAATTCCTTACGACGATACTCGTAATGCTCCAGTCATATGAGTCGTAATGCGTATATGTGTTGAGTCGTATATAATGTGTATATATGTGTGTATATAATGTGTATATGACACTGCTGTATGTATGTATATGATACGTCATATATATGTGTGTGTAATATGAATGCGTATATTGAGTGTTGTGTATGTGATACGTAATATACGCTGTGCTGTAGATCATTATATGTGATGTGTATTATGTGTGTGATATATACGCTCATCATATATGGTGTAGATATCTATATGCGTATAATGAAGCTGTGTCCTGTATGTGCATACGTATATAGGTGCGGTACTTTATGCCGTTATATGTACTGTAATGTAGTATATTGTGCGTGTATATAATTGCGTATATGAGTGTGTGTGTATTGAATACGATATATATGTGTGCTTGTGATATAATGCGTATCATGAGTGTGGTGTATTGTGATACGTATATATTTTGTTGTACTATAATGCGTGTATGAGGCTGAGTTATATGATACGTATATATATATATGTGTATATCAATGGATCATGAGTGTGTGTAGTATGATTACTATTATTATATATGCTTCGTGTAATATTAATGCGATATGAGTGTTTGTATTTGCATACGTATATATATATGTGTTGCTATATAATGGCGTATATGAGTGCTGTGTATTGATACTGTACTAGTATACTATGTGAGTATGATAATGCCGTATATGAGTGTGTGTATATGATACGCGTATATATATTGGTGTGTATATAATGCGTACTATGAGTGTGAGTAAGTCGTCTAGTGTATATTTGGTGTGTATATGATACGTATATATATGTGTGTATATAAGCGTATATGCGAGTGTGTGTATATGATACGTAAATTATGTTGTGTATATAATGCGTATTATGCAGTGTTGTGTACTATGATCGTATATATATGTGTGTATTATAATGCGTATTATGCATGTGTGCTGTATATGGATACGATATATATATGTATGCGTATATAATGCGTATATGAGTGTGTGTATATGATACGCTATATATGTGTGTGTATATAATGCGTATATGAAGTTGTGTGTATAACTGTACGTATATATGTGTGTGTATTATTAATGCGTATATTGAGTGTGTGTATTATACTAATGATACTGTATATAAGCTATATGAGTTGTTGTTTGTCAGTATTATGCGGTGTAGTATTATGCAATCCATGATATGTGTGTATTGATACGGATTGATTATATATATGATTCGTATTGTGCTAGTATATATGGCGTAATGAGAGTGCTGTGTATGTGATACCGTTTGTATACGTAACTATGCATGATTATTGGTATGAGTGGTGCATATATTAAGTCATGATATATGATACGTTATATCGAGTGTGCTATAATGCGATGCTTATATATATATATCTCATAAGCTAGTATATATATAGATATAATTATATTAAGCGACTAATGTTATTACTATATATATAGATATGTATAGGTATATATATAAACAACCCGTTCTATTGTAACGGATTACATGGACAGAGAAGTACGCAGATACGCGCTCATGAGACCAGCTGTACACACCGGACACACACACGGCATACACACACATACATTACACACAGAAGCACACCACACACAGCACCCACGACGCACACACACACGATCACACACCACACACATACGTTCTTAGTGCACTATCGTACCTGTGTAGCGCAGTAGAAGTAATAAGATAGTTATTGTCACTAGATTAATTATTCATCTACGGCATTCGATGTCGTGCGTCTTCACTGCCGTCCCTTCCGCCGTCCGAAATCTACATGCGCCCAATGCACCGCGAATGACACATTCTTGTCGCGGTAGGAAACGGGGATGTTGTGGTGGAAGCAAGGAGCGGCCGTGTTGTGAGCGATGCGGCTGTTGGCAGTGATCTGAGGTGGTGGGTCGCTGGCGATGGAGCTGAATTATAGTTAAAATTATAAATCGGCGCCGATCTCAGAAGACTAATATTGATGACGACGACGATGAATGATGGCTGTGGCTGATTGATGATGATGATACAAAGAAATCATAGAGACGCGAATATGGCAGTCATGGAAAAAAAAAGAGAAGAGAAGTTATCCGATGATTGTGCGAAGCAGGTAAGAGAAATGTGTCAAGGAAATGATGTATACAGTCAATTGATACTCGATAGATCAAATTAAAAGAATAAAACATTTAGAAGTCATCTCTTCGCTTAGAGCTAGACTTTGGCCAAATATGCATGACTAATCCAAGGAACCCCGGGTTGGGGGATCCTCCACGGATGATTGGCCCTATTAGTTTATTATTAAATAATTTCTGTCAATAAATAAATCAGCTGTGACATAATTTTGGAACATTAACACATTTTTCGCCAACATTAAATATTATGTTCTCGGGTATGTTCTATAAGCATGTCCACCTAGATTATTAAGATCTGGTATTTGTGATTTCGAAGAGATATTAAGTTTTTTATTTGATAAAAAAAAGCAGGAAGATATTGATGGGGTCATAACTTATTTGTGGAATCTCCAATAATAATAAATAACATAATAATCAACGATTACATATATCTTATTGAATGGGAGATTGTGTGTGTGTTTTCCTGTCTGCTACCAGAAATATATCTACTACTCACAGTCAGCAATTCCCCTTAGTTATTAACCCGTAACATTCTCAAGAGTGTTGTTATTTTATTTAAACCTCGGATTATTAATCAAATGTTTTTAGCTATTGGAGATACTGTTAATCACGGTATCTAACATACTAAACAAACATAGGTAATTATATCTATATATACAACAAAATAGCGGTTTACAGTGATGTGAACGGAGGCTAATTTGCTATTGATATTTAAAAAGTGTTGATTTAATAAATATGTGATGAGCGATATGTGTGATTCTAACTGTTTTGAGTTTGTATCTTTAGATGTTAAGCTAAAAATCTCTTCAATGATTCTTAAATTGAAATCCTTAACAAGAAAAAGTAAACTGTCTTTTATTCTTACTTCCTCTTTTAACTAAATACTTAAGATTAGAAAACATAACAATGAAAGACGAGAGTATGGTAAGAGTAAGTTGCAGTTGTTTCCATTTGTATCAATTATACTCCTCTTGTTTAAAATCATTTTGGGGTTGTATCTTGCATTTCCCATGTTAGTCTTCATAGCCTTTCTAATTTAATACCAAGTATATTATTACATTAAAAATCTTAAATAACTTGCACCCAAGGTGTCATATATTGCTAGTAATAAATATATCGGAGAAAGAAGAAGAAGAAGAAGAAAAGAAGAAGAAAGAAGAAAGAAGAAGAGAAGAAGAAGA
Organism: Doryteuthis pealeii; assembly: GCA_023376005.1. Taxonomy (NCBI): domain Eukaryota; kingdom Metazoa; phylum Mollusca; class Cephalopoda; order Myopsida; family Loliginidae; genus Doryteuthis; species Doryteuthis pealeii. The sequence continues at coordinate 88,686,365 of CM042158.1, read as the reverse complement.
AGAAACGACTGAAAAGCATATGAATATGGACAGAGTCAGAAGTGCAGATACCGATGTAGTTGGGCACTTGGAACGGTCCCAAAAAGGATTCGAATAATGGTTGGAAAATTCTGGAAAACAGAGGAAAGGATTGATACCACCCAGAACACTACACTGGGTTGCAATCTGCCAGAATCTCAGTAAGAGTCCTGGAGACCTGAGGAGACTTGCTGTCACCCAGACTCTAGTTGAAAGACCATCAGCAAACGCTGATGTTGATAAACTCAATAAGGAGTAAATAATAATAATAAATAATATAATAATAATAAATATAAAGAAGAAGAAGAAAGTAAGAGTAATGAAGAAGCAAGAATGAAAGAAGAAGAAGAAGAGAGGACGATATGGTTTATCTTCACACATCTTACAGGCATATAATAAATCAATGGACACATAAAACAAAATAAATACAAAAAACGTAATGTTGTTTGTTGTAGTAATGTGCGAGAGAGTATGGATCACTAATAGGACTGAGTTATTCTTAGGTAGGGACCAATTAGTTATATATATATATACTATTATTAATTTATTATATATAACTATACCAAAAATCTTAAGTTTGTAAACCGCTTCGGTAAGAAAAAAACCTGCAAATAGAATAGTATTGATGTAAAATAATATACCGTACCAGACATTACTTCTGAGGGATGAAAAAAATAAAATATAAGAAGAAAAAAAAAGAAATATATAAAATATATAGCTCTATATTTTGTATTATTTTCGTTCCATACCGAAAAGTAAGGGGTGATACTATAAGTATCTGGAACCAAAGATATATAATCTCCTACATTTGTAATTGTTAAATTAGTTAAAAATATTATTGAAGATGATATATCATGTCATGACTGAAAAACTGCTTATGTGAGTATACTATTCAGATACAGAGATAGATAGTTATCAGCTCATATACCTATAAGTTAGAGGTCAAGTATTAAGGGAGATTAAGAACATTTGATGAGTCAGAATATGTGAATAAACACTACATAATAAGTTTCGCTTAGTGCTCATAATCAGGGCTTAAAATCAACAGACTACGGACTAAGTTATAAGCGGAATCTATATGCCCTTAGGAAACATTTATAGATAGTATTATATATCTAGACTCAATATATATGATATTTAATGTTAGAATAGCTGAGTATGTATATAATAATTTAAAAGATATGTATATATACTTTATCTATTAGTGGGTGTGAACTATAGACACGTGTTCTGAAGTGGATGGTATCACCTGGTCTCATCAGATCTGGGTGTTATAGTATACTACGAGTTTTTAGCACTGCCTCTTGGCTTGGCGTTTCCGTAAACGCGCCGAACGAATATTACGCTCTGGCCCAAGCTTCTTATTCCTCACACAATCACAGTCAGGATCGACCAAGGAATGGTATATTATAGCAGGCTAATTTATATAAATGCTATATTCTGAAGGGAATGACGATGTGTTATCTAATCAACTCTAGAGTTCTCAACATATTGTAACAAAGTGAGATTTGTCCGAGTCCGTGTGTGTGTGTGTGTTGTGTGTGTGGTAATGGTGGTAGTTGTGTTGTGTACTTTGACTGTATATATCCGAACTGAAGATGTGAGGTGGAGAGATAATAGTGAAGGACTTTGAATGATTCAGCCCCTGCATACAGGATAAAAAGAATAAGGATATAGTAGCATAATAAAATTTCGTTTACAGACCGTGGAGATTATTTGTGAGAGGCAAATGGCAACGATAGTTGAGAGATAATTGATTGCAAGATAGTCAATTTCTTGATGATATGTTTCTGCTCTGTCACAGAATAAGCACAAAGTTATTGTGAATCGATAGTTATTTATTATTGTACTTCGCTGAAGTCGATAACCCTTGTATTACACATATTGGTCGAAGTATACAGAGATAAGTGTGAGATCTATAATGATGTTTATTTATCTGTTGTGGCGTAATGTTATATCTTCGTTTTTTGTATGTATATTCGTCTCGTAAATATCTTATAACATAAGATGCTAGTCATGAGCTCTGAACATTACGTATCTCGGTAGGGTGCAGGGATTATATTGATACGAAAGTAGAATTAGGAAAACGTGTCAAGTAAAAGTTCAAGGGTGTTAATGTATTTCACGACTCTGACTTTGATTGCTCCTTCACTGGAGCTCCAAGTGAGACCAATGTCTCCTCAGATAATTCATTTTGTGCTGTCATGTGCAGACAAAACTCGAAACCAACTATATCAACCCACATTATATATAAAGGAAGAAAAAGAACAGGATATAGAAAAGGAAAGATGTTTTATGAAAAATAAAAACAAAAAATGAAGTATATAATATCTTATCTTTTGTAAATTGAAAGAGAAATGTATATATTTTTTAATTGATAACCGGATTTGGAAAAGTTAACAAATATATGGTATTATATGGTAATATATATGGTTAAGTGGCAATGGTGAAAAAGACAGGAGTCTTGGTAGTATTAAAAATGTTAGTGATAGTGATAGTATGATATAATGTCATTGGATGATATAAGCAAAGTAAAGCTAGGTTGAGCCTTGGGGAGGTATGCCTGAGGCGATAGTAAAGAAATTTGAATTGAGAAAATGTAATATATAAAAAAGAATTGTATTAAAATTAAAACTTCACATTATGTAAGTGAAGAAAGACTAATGTAAGTTACTAAGTGAAAGAAAGAAGGAGTTTTAATGTGTGAAAATGATTAATAAAATTTGAGAAAAACGTGTTGTGATGAAGTAATATAGTAAATATCATATATATATATATATGAAGGGTAGATATATATATGGTGTGTGTGTGGTGTGGTGATTATTCAAATAAGAAGTTTAAATGATCGGGTGAAGGTAGAGAGAACTGACGTTAACCATATCTCCTTACTAATTATTATATTTTTATGATTTTCGTCAACCTATTGTGTTCAAAGTTATGTCAATATTTGTGTATGAAGTTGTATGTACAGCTTAATTTATACAACGAATGTCGATCAATATTAAAAGTTAGATAATTACTGGCCACAAATAACTGTCTGAAATATTAATAGAAATGAATTTATAAATCCCTATGAAATATGTGTTAACGTATATCTCTATAGAAAATAAAAGGATTTTACATAGTATATAGACAGTGTAGTAATAATTTGCATATAATGATTTGATACATAAGAATTTTGATGGTAAGTATAATGAGATTTAACTATATGTCTATCTACAGTTTTTAATATTGATTTATATTTATCTGTAATTATCTTATATTTATTTTTTGATATGTTGATTATATGCTAGTTGTTGTATGTGGTTTGAAGTTTTAAAGTTATGATATGAAGTATTATTAAGTTGTGTGTGTGTGAATTATAATAAACTATTCGTCTGAGGCCTAAATAACATAGGATAATTAAATAGACAGTTAATATAACTAGATAGATAACGTAGTCTTAGAACATCTAATATAGACAAGAAAGGGTGGGAGGTTATAATGACCATTAGTAGGTATAAGGGTATCAAGAATGTTAAAAATGGTGTTTAATAAATAAGTCTATTTCTTGTGAAATTAGAATGTTATATGCGTGATCTTCGTCATGGTATAGTGTTCTGCTAGAATGATAAGTCAATAAGAGAGCTTATTATTCATTAATACTGATTCTATAGAGAAAGGTACATTACGGAAATATGACATAAAAAATATAATGTTTAGAAGAATAAGTAGATCTCAGTAGATTTATTTATTGATGAGAATACATAAATTAGATAAGATATAATAATTTAAATTGTAATAGAATAATGATAAATCAAATTGAAAATAAGAGCTTAATATTAATTGTGATAAGTTCAGTTAATAACTTATTTATTTCGTTAGTCTTTACTAATTTAATATAATAATAAATATTTTATTGGACTAGTAGATAGTATTTATAATGATCGTTCATGTGCGCTAGAGAAGGCTGTCAAACTATAATGGACAAGTGATATAACCTGAAATGACTATGGAAGTAAAATAGATAAATTTATTGACTATAATATGTTAAGTATGTCAAAATATGAATACTACACAAGAAGAATAGAATTGAAATATTATATACTATAGAAAAAGAAGATACAGAGACGGAGATGTGATGGAAGGATGTTTATTTGTAGCTGTAAGAGTAGATGATTAATAAATCGAGATATAATGAGAAGAGGAAGACGAGAGGGGAATTGAGATTATGTACTATATGGAGACAATGGAGATTGGAGAGATGTGAAAGAAGAAGGTTAGAATGGACTAGGAGAGAGAGTAGGGGAGATGTGAATAAAGAAAACCGAGTGGTGAGAAAGAAAAATAAATAAAAATAAAGGGGCAAATAGAAAGAGGATGAATCAAGAATATCGAGATAATACGCACTTTATATAGTATGGGTGGGAACATGAGGTATAGGTGGACTGATGATCTTTAATCGTCTATGTCACATCCTCTTACTATGGGTTTATATCTTATTGCCCAGAATTAGGAGAAATGAGCATACGAATGTTAAATAACGGTTTCATATCTATAATTGTAGTTTACTAAGTTTTTAGTTAATTTTGCTACCTGCGTTATATGAATATATATAAATATTCATTAATCTGATACGAAATAACTTTTAAACAGGTCTATTTGAACCAATGAGAAACAGGACACTTAGCAGCTTTTCTACCACGTCCGGGTCCAGAGTGAAGAGTCTGAGGAGTACAGTAATGATGAATGGCAGAGAAAGTTAATCAACACTTCCGAGAATCTCAGAACTGATCGAGCATTACCATTCAACTGCAGTATAAGTGTTGTCAATATAGAGCCAGGTGCTTCCATCGGGTAAGTGTATGATTGGTTGGAGGATTAGTCTCGCAGGATCACATAGTGACCGGTACTTGGAATGATATGAGGAATAGTCAGATGCCATTCCTGGAAATGTCCCCATTACTTTGCCAATCTTATGTCATATGCCTAATAGCATATGGGGATGTGAGGTTTGTTGGATTCATACGGCATGGGATTTGCGGTTTAGGGGTTATTTTTATGCCCGGGGGAAAAAAAATAGAAGAGGGAGTTTTTTTAGGGTGGTATATAAAATGGGTTGGTTATTTTTATTTGTCTGTGGGTTGAAGGTATCTCCCCAAATGTTTTAAAAAAATAAAAAAACCCGCCTAAATAATTTTTAAACTATCTTACCCAACTAATTTTTTAAATGCTACTTGTACCTATTAGAATCCTAAACATACGTATTACGTCTTGAAGAGCTGTTTTCAGTGGAGCCTGGTATAGTAATTAGTGGCAATCTGAAGGATGGTGCTACTACCATACTCCTCAGGATGACCAAACTAGAATCTCAATACCTGGATGGCAATTGATACGTCATACCAGAGCACCGTGGGCGAGAGTTGTATTGGCAAAAATATGCTACCAGCCGCCGACACTTTTCTGAGAAGGAAGGGTTACTATTTCCTCTGGGTGCAGAAGTGAATCCTGGATAAATAGGCAATGAAGGGGCTACTACTCATATCTCCCCAGAGAACCAGAAACTAAGAATCTCATACTAGATGCAGTTTAACGTCGGAACCCAGAAAGAGGACACCCATGCGAGATAGGTTAGGAATAATATACTAACCTAGCCCACCGATCCTGTTGATAAGTGACGAGGGTAGTACCCCGATTTGTACTTGAATGCTGTCAGTGTATTCTGACCCCGCGGTAGGATAGGGCGGAATGATGAAGATTGGTTGTGCTTTGACTCGGCTATCAGAAACACTTCTGTGTACAGTAGGAAGAGAAGATATGTGATCTGTGAAAAGAATGATCCTTTAAAACTCTGCCGTGGATTTGCGTCCCTTTATTCTTCAATTGCTCCTGGTGTTTGTTCTAATATTATCTTAGAATATATATGTAGTGTGAGTGTGTGGTAGTATAAGTAAGTGTTGCGTGTGGCTGATTATAATAACCAGTTAGATGAGTATTAGTCTTTTGTCTTAGTTGCGGGACAAAAAGGCAACAGTGCCTAAGTAACAGTAGGCAGTAGCAAAACCAAAAACTAAAATCAATAATCTTTGATTAGGGTTAAGCTAACAAACAGGACGTTGGAAAATCTATTGTCACCGCATGTGTTCAGGGATAAAAGCTTTGCTTGTTGCTGCGCAGCAGTTATAGATATCTACAGTGAAAGTCATGGCAAACGAGACAAGTAGTAAGTGTGTGAAAGTACCGCGGGTGATAATGAACACATAAGTAATGTCATATGCTGAATCTTTGAGGATGTAGTTTAATAATTTGTATTATCGATGGTTGTATGTATTGGAGTTTCGGATTCCCAGCCGACATGGGTGACGAGGGGATTGATAAATGAGCATCCGCTAGAACAAATAACGATTCACACATGCAATATTCATGCAGTCATCTGTTTTCTCTTCGTTAGTGCTCAGCCACGTTTATATCTGGATGTACTGTCTATTATTGGAAGAAAGTTGATATATCTTCAGGAAGAATGACTTACCTCTAAAGATATTTGAAATTAGATCTTGCAAAAACGACCAATACACGAAGGATATAATAGTAACTTATAGAAAGTAACCGAGAGATGACTTTAAAAAATAAGACACAATTTTAGCTCAAATTTTTATTTAGAAAGGCTTGAATATTCTATTTAGATATTTCGGGATGTTGACTTCACTCTTTATTATTAGTACTAGCAAAATATGATACCGCCCCTTCACGAGGATGCAAGTATCTATATGAGTATTTAATATAATAAAATGATTCATATTAAATATTAAGAAAGGTTAATAAACTGAATGAAATGCGAGGATAAAAAGATGTCTTGAACAGAGGCGGGTATGGATTAAGAAAAAGGTAAGAACATACTTTTGAAAACTAACTCTATCGCGGATCGATTTTCCCTTACTCCCGTCGCTAAATTGCATTGGTAAAATTTCCTAATTTTAAACTCTTTAGTTAAAATAGGAAGTTAAAGAATAAATATTATCAGTCATTTCTTCTTGTTAAGGGATTTCTTTTTAAGATTTATCACTGAGATTTTTGCTCATAGTTCCATAAGATAAAACCAAACAAATATAGAAATGGCAATAGATACTAAGCAGATATATATTGTAGTTAAAATCAAATTGTCTAATATCATTATGCACATTTTAGCCTTTCCATTATTCACACTGTAAGCCACTAATTTTGTTATGTATAGTATGATAAAGTAAAAATTGAGCCATGTTATTATAGTTATTGTATGATATGGTCAATCTAAATAATTAATAATGGTAAAACCAATTTTATTAATAATTGTAGGTTTAAAAAATAAAATCATGGAGAATGTTGATGTCAATTAACAAAGGCGATTGTGAGTCTTGAGTAGATGAAGATAGTTTACGGTGATACAGACAGATCAATACCCACCGAAGTCAATGCGAATGATGTATAATGAAAGAGATATACACACAACATTCAGGCTCGGTTGTTAGCCCTCCAGGCTTTCAATTCAGTTCCTCATCTTCCCGTATCACGCAAACGACTTGTCTTATCTAGGTACCTAACCAGAATCAACAGAAAAAGAAGAGAGTATAATCACGTAAAAATCCGCGGAATTAGACAGAAAAACCCCTGTATTCACTTCTGAAACCTCGGTAGTGCAGACTCAAACATCAATCCGGCCAGTCACCCGTCGTCATGCAATTTATAAGATAGTATGAATAAAGGAAGACCAGAACGGTGAATATAGATCAAGCTATCAATTGTTACCAACCCAAGACCCTACTGGAACGAGATGTTGAACTTTGCCAAACATTGTCGTTTTGCTTTTGGAAGTGCTTGGATTTTTCGATAACTTTATCTAAATTTAGCGCATCAGTACATTTAACATTACAAATTAATATAAAATAGAGTAGTTAAAACGATTCATCTAGAATTTTTAGAGAATGAGGGTTATTAGATTTGTATTATTTACAGTTTTGGACTTTTCTTCATCTTTAGTGATTATAGTACCAAAACGTTTCAGCCGATGTGCGCATATTTCATGTCTGAGGAAATAATTAAGAGTTCCAATACACGCTCGGAAACTTGGAAAGAGCAGCCACAAACGGTATGTAACTTAAATACCAAACGCGAATAGTAACACAAAGTCACTGCAGGAATGACAGGAAGAGTTGAATAAGGTAAGACTCCCACAATGGTCATTCAAATCAGGAGCAGTCGAAGCAGCCAATCAAATCACCCAAATTCGGATGAATGGAGGTCATCTTTGATTTGCTATATAATACCAGCGTGTCTTGGACCAACTGGCGTTAAGTATGTGTACTTTAACTGGCGTAAGTGATATTGCGGAAACAACAGTAGAGCTGTACTAGACTGTCCAATATGTGGCGGAAATCGGAACGCGTGTCTTGTCGAATCAACCTATCAGAACTGAACCGATGGTATATAAAGACGTGAGAATGACAGTTGCAAAAGTGACAATCACGGGCTATAGGTTAGCAGGTTCATCTGACCACAGGCGATAATTTAAAATAGAATAAACTAGTAACAGCTTAGTATCCAGGTCATTTGGTAACGCGAAATGAAAAATGAAGACCTCAACCCCAATGAAGATTAGGAATAACAGGAGAGTATAAATGGTAATCGAAAGGATCCAGTTGAAGAGAACGTCCGTGTACGACGAATAAGGGTTCGGCAGGATAGGTTGAGGGCTAGAAACGACGAGAAAATTAGGATTGGGAGTTACCATCGGGCCGAACGTTATGCAGATATAAGACAAGAGTAAAGCTAGAACGCAACAAAGTCCGGAACGAATCTAATAATAACAGTGTTAATCTTTTTAGCTATTTATGTTATAAGACGCACTATTTTTTCAGCCCAAAAGTTTAAGGATGGCTATATACACGCAGATGTATATAAGAGAATTGAGCAATTGGTTCCCCAGAAGGGTGTCAGACAAATGATGTGGGACGGAGAGTGAGAAATAGACTGTAAATCCGAAAACATTAATCGGTATAGCCTAAACGAATGTGTAAATTTACGGCACGCGTGTACAGAGAAATGCATTTGTTTATCATTTCCTTTCTTAAGTATAAGGATTATTTATTTGCGAGCCGACATACTTTTGCACTTGCCGTGGCGTTTGCTCTTAAAAGAAAGAAAGATAGTGAAATAGGATCATAATTAAGAGCGCGAGATTAGTCTAGTAGTGAGAATTCAGAGTTGTTCTTAAGTCCTAAAGACGTTGAGATAATGAGCAAGAACTAAAACAAATAAGAGAGAGGATAGCCTATGCTGCGGTGTTTCGGTCCTGTTTCGATAGACTTTCATCAGGCTTTGTTGTTTATGGAAAAAATAATTATTAATGTAACCTGAAACCTGATGCCGTGATGCAGGTCCTATCAAAACAGACCGAAACACTGCCTTCGGGCTATAAACATCATTCGTTAATGAAACTTGTGTTTTTCAATTTTTACAACCTACACAACACCCACACAACACACATACATATATAATAATATATATTATATAATATATATATATTATATATATACGAGAATGAATAGAGAATGAATGAGAAAAGTATTGGCATATAAAAGGTGCTCATGTAAAATAGCAGAGCGAAATTACAATTAATAATATATTATAGTTTGGATATTAATAATCTCGTTACTATTAGTTTCATGCTTATGCGATCTTCAGACGAGAGTCAAATGGTTGAGATTTCAAAACCGTGTTTTTTTTTTTTTTAGCGTTTGTTAAACGTGAAGCGTGTTCACGCGATGGAATGTTATTAGGCTAAAGTTGTATTAAAAAAAATATAACAAACATGCTTGGTCTTTATGCATGCGTGTATGATGATTTTTTTTAAATAAAAGGAGGGGCGAAAATTAAGGGATTAAATTAGGATCAGGTGTAAATGGCATATAAAATTTGTTCAATGCTGCATTTCGAACGAGTTCGCTCTCTTGTTCAAGTAAGTTTGCTGTTTGTTTTTGTAGGCATGCACTAATTTTTTTCTTCGATGCAGAGAACGCATTTGCGCTGGCCGCCTTTTGGTACGCTTGTGCCTTTTTTTTATTTATAATTACCCATTTATTATAGGTTGTTTGCGCGTTGTTCTTTAATGTGCCATAAATATTTTGAATAAGGTGCACTGGTTTGCATATTTTCTGTTGTTAAGCTTAATATGGTTATAGCACTATTTTTTTCCAATTGTTTTCAGGTTTCCCATATAAAGTTTTTTCCTCGTTGTATTTACATTGTCCTTGATTGTGCTTTATATACTTATGTTATTGGCTAAACAATTGCTACTTAAAGAGCATTTAATTTTAATGAATCAGTTGCATTATCAATCTGTTGCTGTCATTAACCATTTAAGGATTTTTAAATTGTGTTTATCATTAATCTTTTTAATATTGTTCAACAACAATAACTGATTTTAGGTTTTCTTATTGAGAGTTGTTCAATGTAGGCGATTGTCTAGTGTTTTTTTCCTAATTGGAAAAATATTTCCCACATTCTGTTTTAACGGTTCTGCTGTAAGAGGGGTTAAACCAAATGATGTTTCTCTTTCTTGAATTTTTTATTATTTTCATTGTTGTTATTATCTTTGTATTCTACTTTGGAGTATAATTTCACCGTTTCTTAGGGCGTTTTTCATATATCGTTTTTGATTATTAAATATATCGGCATTGATGGAATTCGTGGGATCTAATGTTCTATAGCTTATGAATGTGCTTTGGTAATGGTGGGAGGGATGTTGATTTTTACTGTTAATTACATTGGTATTGTTTTCTTTCCTATACCGTTTGCCCCGTGCCATTGTTTAAATCGAAAGTTAAATCAAGGAAATAACTGTTTTCAAATTGACTTTTATGTGTAATTTTAATTGTAGTTTTTGAAATTTGAATTATTTTTTCCTTGCCAATCTATTTTACGGCTATTATTATCATTCAGAATATAGTAAAGCGTCATCACGATAAATCCCGAAATTTCTTTATTGAACCATTTTTCGAAAGTAGGAAATTCCTACAGATTTCACAAGTTTTAGCGCCAGAAACCTTCCACTAGACATCAAATAAATTGTTGGTGCTTTTCTTACCAAATAGAGTTATATAAGATATAAAAGCTGTTGACAATGTTTGATATTCTATCATCATATCATTTATTTGAATATAAAGCTTGAGCCAAATTTAAGCTTTGTTAAGTAGGTCTTCCGTAATAGATGGTAAAATTGGTTTTAACGATTTTTCAGTATTGATTTTATCAGTTAATTTTATAATGTATCAGTTATATTATTTCAAAACTTTTGATTTTAAATTGAACCCCCACATGCAAAAAAGTTTTTTAAAGTTCCAGGTAAAGTTTAGAGTAAAACACAGAAAAAGAAAAGAACAAAAACAAATCTGATTATTATTGGTCCTCATCTTCATTGTTATCTGTACAACGTTCTGCCAAATGTGCCTCCGCCCTGCCTCCGGATAATACAAATCATACTAATCACAAGACTCATCTAAAAGAATTCAGAGAAATAAAAAACCAATCGATTCCAATATTTTTATCGCAGTTTTATTTAATCTTAGGGTAAAAGTGGCAAGGACAAGTACTCAGCCCCCCTTTATTTTCAGAACCCTAGCGGAGTTAATTGGAAAATATTTATGCGAATTGTAAAAAAGATAGCACCTGAAAATGGCATAATAAATGTCTGAAGGCGAGAAAGAAGATTTTATTCTCGCCTTAAGGCAGCTCGACTTGAGTGATGTTTGCTGATAGGAATGTTTGACGATTAAAATATAAATGTATCTTCTCAGAGCGAGTCAAGAAGAATACACTCACGTTATGATATTTCGTAAGGGTCAAGAGATTCGTTGCACAGTGTTCAATTGTAAAGAACGTGCTTGTTTGGTTTTTTCCCTGCTGGGTTCCGCCGTGGCTGGGGCGTTAGAATTACGACTGCAACCTCTGCAGAGGGGTAGGTTCCCCAATGGGGCCACCCTGTTGTCGTGGGTGGCGAAACGCAGGTGCGATGAGCAGTCCATGACTTGCTAATTTCACTTAGTAGGCTTTTCTGTGGGCTAGACGGGGCGGTCGGAGAGCCCCCTTCGATCAATCGCTGGCCACGTCAAGCCCTACACTAAATGATTGCCGCAACCTATTTCCCTTATGCAAATCCAAATCCTTCTTATCATATGGGTCTAGAAGGCTGTGGCCTGAGGGTCTACATGTCCTGGGAATGAGTTAAACTCTATCTGATGGTGAGGTGTCCAGTTCTGGAAGGGTTTGGGGTATGTGGGGCACCCTTCATCTCGGCCATTATCTCTGTCCACTCTGACCGAATCGGTAGTACGTTGGGCATCTATGGTTGTATTAGAAAATAAACATGAGTTATAAAGAAAATTGTATAATGCATTAAGAATGAATTCATTTCACAACTTTGTCGGCATTAAATGACCACCGAGGTTGATAGCCGTAAAACAAACTCAAACAAACTAAACCAACCTCTGGGTTCATTCATCGACTCTGACATCCAGGTGTAAAACGAAAAAACGAATTTGCATGATACTAAGGGCGTGTCAAAAGTTTTGCATATTTGGTAACGTGATGCACAATTTGGTAGCTCCGGAATGCTTTTGTTCAAGGTGATGTGAGCACACTTGGACTGTGAAGATGCTGAAATTCGCCACCAAAATTCGCGATTTGTGTCTATGGGCCTGGGCAACGGCTTCTGAATCAACAGTTTTAGGCCTTCCAACCATGTTCTATTGTCCTGGGTAAGGGGATGACATTAAACTATCAGATGGTGGGGTTCCAGTTCTGGAGTTGGGGAATGTGGACTATCCCCTTCATCACATTGCTTCCCTGGTCACTCTGACCCGGAGAGTAGTTAACATGTTAGATCCATCTAATGGTTTAAATATGAAAAATTGTGTTAATTAAAGAATAATTGAGTATCCATTAAGAATGAATTTATTTCAAAAACTTTGTCGGCATGTATGACTCACTGAGGTGTATATGCCGTAAACAACCAAACCAAATCTAATCAATATTGCACTTTCTTGGGCCCATTTAGTTAATGTATAAATATTCTATATCTCGAATGCATTTGTGCCGACGTCGGGAAGGTGAGGTGCGACACTGGACTGAGATGGTGAGCACTCCTGATCTGCCCTGAATCTACTTATCGGAATGGCGTCATGGCTTGGAGCACGGCTTCAGAATCACAGTTTTAGGCATCTAACCATGCCTCATGTGATGAGGTTCTTGCACACAAGCGAGCCTTTGTCTTGAGCCATTTCGTTACTCGCGTTTATAGCTCCGGTGCTTTGCCGAGGCCTGGTGAAGACTCACTAGTGGTCTTTGATATGTGAGATCCTGATACTCTCCGAGTGCTTCTGACAGAGAGAAGCTTTCATGTTTAAATGGTAATTGAAATTTGGGTAATTTTTTTCACCTTATGTTGGCTAAATTCCTGCAAATAAGGCATTAGAGGTAACTCTTCATTTGAACACGCCGGTCAGACATTTTTAAAAGTCTCCGTGCGAAATAAACAAATCTTAGAAACTTTTTCGAAAACAATACAAGTGCATGCTTTACACACACAAATATCATAAAATGTGTTCTTAATGAACTTAAGTTTATTTCGATAATGCCACGCAGCATTTTATGCTAGGAATTTAGCCAACTGTAAAGGTGAAAATTACGAGAAATGTGTCTACCACATAAGCCTTTCTATTTTCTTAAAGTGCGGTAATTTTTGTTTTCCTGAAGCTAAAGTCCGCTCTTCTGTCGTTGAAAACAAGTTTTAGTCGACCTTTGCAGATTGCAAATTGGGTACAGATGGGATAGTTAAATTCATTTTAAAATATTATCGACATGGAACGCATGAACAAATAAATGAACAGTAAATCCCAGTAATGTGGCCATTCGTGTTTAGCAGAAAAATCTCCTTCAAGCCGCAAGCGGTAAGAAACACAAAGCTATTACGGAGCGGTCCGAATATTTGAAATTTGTGTGTTCTGGCTGTCAACCCGAGCCCCGCTCAAAAAAAAAGCCATTTGTAATCACAGGCTGTGACACCACGAGTGAATAAATTAAAACAGCCTATTTTTTTCAGGCTCTCTAACCTCCTCGTCTACAAATGCAGAGTCGCCTGCGAAATTTACTTAAGCACCCGTCTTTAGTAAAGATCCTCTTTCTATTTTTTATTACCATTCTCCCGAACCCATCCCTGAAATATCCCCTGTGTGGCGCAGACCCACTCGCACCCTACCAGCGTGTTTTCCCTATTGTTCTACAGGTGCAAAAATAACATGTCATTGAAATGCAGGTGGTGGGAGGACCTGCCACAATAGGCATGGGTAAACGCTAATCAAAGCGAATTCTTACGCCTATTACCCCAGTAAATTCAATTCGCTTCGTAAGGTATTTAATTTATTCAAGCTTGATAAGATTCAAAACCACCGCCTGAATTTTTTTATATCCATAATCTATTTATCGTTTTAAAATATATATCTGTTAGGTTATATTTAACTAAAATAAATTAGTTTGTTTGGTTTGGTTTGGTTTTTACGTGCATATCAACCTCAGTGGGTCATTTAATGCCGATTAAAGTTTGAAATAAATCAATTCTTAATGGATAATACAATCTTTTAAAAATACATTTTTCTTATTTAACCCATAGATGGGACTAACAGGTACTACCAACTCCGTCAGAGTGGACGCAGGGAGCAGATGGTGATGAAGGGGTGCTCCACATTCCCCAAATCCAAAACTGGAACGCTCACTACCTAGATGAGTTTAACGTCATTCCATGACATGTAGACCCGCAGCCAAGCCTTCTGCACCCATATGAAAAAAAGGTTGGGGCTTGCCATAAGGGCAATAGGGTTGGGAAAATCATATAGTTTGCTAGGGCTGACGTGACCAGCCGATTGATCGGGAGGGGGCCTCTCCGACTCGCCCCGTCTAGCCCAAGATAGGGCCAATAAGTGGAAGTATTGCATGTCATGAAGCTGCTCATTCCACCTGGGCTTATATTACATCACAGTGCATGCACGGCCAACAGGTGGCCCCATTGGGGAGTCTTCCCTCTGCGAGGGCAGTCGGTGCTTCTAACGCCCCAGCGACTGGGAGTGCTTGTAATGGCTAATATTTTGAGAAACAGAGCTTTAAGATAACATTTAAAACCCATAACTGGCCGGTTCAGCTCTTTCTCAAGGGCTAATTGGACTCGGAAGTGTTTGGATGCTCATGGTGACTATATTGAAATTATATTAATGGGGGCCGCGTGGTTCTCAATGGTTAGAGTCTTGGGAAATGACTCGTCGACCGAGTTTCAATTCCTGACGAAGCTGTTTTGCATTCAAGTCACTAATACCTTGGCGAAAGGTATTTTTCTTCAGCTTTGGGTAAATTAGCAGGGTAGACTGCTCTTTCACAATGTGCTAGGTACCAGTTAGGAGAATGAGAAACTCTGATATTCAAAACTGTTAAACTCCGCTTAAAAAATTGACCTTGTGTCGCAATTCTGCTCGTGCGGGGTTGGTAATTATAAAAAAGTAAAAAGTCGACGGGCGCGGCTAAGTCGTATCAACCAGTCAGCGAGGGAGTATATCCCCTTTTCACTAGCGCTAGACAAGAGATTTGTTTTAGCATCTGTGGTGGAAGCGGCCACACCTATCCATCAGCTCTTACTTTCGCACAGATCCCTGTGTAGCTCATACGCTGAGTTGGCGGGACCGGTATCTGACTAGAACCTTGTGGTTTCTGCCGAGACGCTCTACCGACTGAGCTAACCGGCCCCTCCGAACCTTCGTAACTTCCACAATAAACGACGGTACATAAATAAATAAAAAGTGCAGCAACATTTTCCACTTATCAAAAGTGTATATCTTTTTCCCTCTCCGCAGGTAAAATTTACTTATGTCAGTTTTTAACAATTTCATTTTAGAGTAGTTTACGACTATTTTATAATTATTGAAGCGTGCTATGGTTAACACGGTTATCGTTAAGCTAATGGAATCGGCGATCGAATTGAAATCCTCGAAAGATAGAGTTTCACTTCGACTATATCTCTTGGAAAGAGAATCCATTTACGTGCAGAAAACCCAAGCGGTCTGGCGCTCAACACAAACATAGGACTGAGGAGGCGCTTGGCGGAGAGGAGAGTAGCCTCCACATGCAAGGAGAACAGAAGGAAGGAGAAAAATACAGCAGCCCCAGCAAGCATCACAGGTTGTGTGCAGTCAGTGCACCAAGACTGCATTCATTGGATTGGCCTGCTCAGCACATGCGCTGATGCAGATAATTTAATTTAAAGAAAAAATTTTTTTGACACTACACCACATCCTTAGTGCACAGTAGGGGTGGCCAAAAGTGTTAAAGTGATCTTGGGAATAAACCAATTTCAGTCTAGTTTGTAACTAGTGTAGATTGTATTGCACTTATCACCATTACAATTTCCCAGGGAGATAACATAGTAAAAGTGTACATCGGGACACCAAGAGATTGTCCTCAATGATTTTTTTTCATTTCTCCTGGTTTAATTGGTAACCAGACGCTGTTACGATTGTTTTCAAAAAAAAACCTTTGATGTCTGTCACTATAGTTGATGCTGGTTGGATGTTCGATATGTCAACCCTGTTGGGTTATTTTATGCTGAAAACGTTTTGTTTTCATTCATTCTGTCTTAGCTCTATCAATTAAAAAAAATTGTAAACTCAATTTTTTAACACATTTTCAAGCTCACTTTTTTATCTAAAACATAAATGGGGCTCTAACAGCCTACTCCACTCCAGATCAAAGAGGACCTGGAGTATGGTGATGAAAGGGGTACTCCACTAACTCCTTAGAGCCTCCAGAATTGGAACCTCACTAAATAGATGCAGTTTAACGCCTATTACACAAGACCTTTAAGCCACTCTTTCTCTATATATAATAAAACGGGATGGGGGGTTTGTCATAGTACAGATAGGTTTGGTTTGTTTTGTTTTCGGCATATCAACCTCAGTGGGTCATTAATGCCGATAAAAGTTTTGAAATAATCAATTCTTTTAATGGATTAATAGAATTTTTTTTATTAAATATCATTTTTCTATTTACCCATAGAAGGACCTAAAGGTACTACCACTCGGTCAGATGGACCAGGGAGCAATGGTGAAATGAAGGGTGGCTTCCACATCCAAACCTCCAAAACTGGAACCGTCACCCAAGTTAGAGTTTTAACGTCATTCCCAGTGCATGTAGACCGTATCACCGCTTCTAGCACCCATATTGATAAAAGGGGTTGGGGCTTGCCCTATAAGGGGCATATAGGGTTTTGGGACACATCATATAGGTGCTAGGGCTTGGCCGTGACCAACCGATAAAATCGGGGGCTCTCTGAACGATCGCTATGCATAAGTAAGGTCCTAAGTAGGAGTGTTGTGTTGCATGTTTGGACTGCTCAGCACCAAGATTCCATCTTAAGCATCACGGTTCCGCAACCTACGGTAACAGGTTGGTCCATGGGGAGGGGGTTTACCATCTGCTGAGGTGGATCGTGTATTCTACAGCCTCAGCCGACAGAGGCTCATACTGTAAGACGTTTGCAAATATGGAGAAGATTTTCCCTTGGTTTATTTACAAAGGTTGTTTCGTAATTCCCGACCCCATCCGCCACTGGCATGAATGCGATACAAGGTCAATTTTTTGGTTATTTATGAGAAATGTACGTCCCGGTCTCCTGCCTCAATTGCTAACCCGGTGATATAAAATAACGACCTTAGCCCAGTCATTCAAAACTATCCATCTTCATATCTATCTATCTATCCTCAATTTGTTTATATTTCTATATTACTTTATATAAGATTTTTTTATTCATGTTTTGTTTAACTGTTCCTTGTTTTTACTTTAAAATAAACAGAGAATTACGACAAAAAAGAAGCGACCCCCCCCCAATCACATTTACTTGTCGAAAATATCTATCTATCTCCATTTGTTCATATCTATCTATATTATTTTGTTTGTTTATCTTCTACTCTCAGTCTATTCAACTATGTATCCATCTTCATATAAACAGAATTACGACAAAGTTACGATAATAAACAAGAATTACGACGAGCTGGGGTCGTTTATTTTGATAGTCCGGGTAGCAATTTTGAGGCAGGAGACCGGGGACCACTTCCCCAATGAATACCCAATTTTTTAAGAAGGGACATTGCTGGTGTTAACTTTTCTTCTCCTAGTTGCTTATCATAGGCCCAAGAACCACGTCTTCTCTACTATTTCCCATAGCTGAAGGGTGGAGAACAGAGGAAATCACTTTTTTCTGGCATTAGCCTGCACTAGAATGTTTTCTAAATTCCTTTTACAAGACTTTTTTTATGCTTTTCTACAGGTTCGCTCAGTCGTTAGAGCGTTCGTCTAGAGCCACAAGTTTCTAGTTTCGATACCGGCCTTCGCCATCAGGGTATGATAGCAAGGGATCTGAAGTGGTAAAGTAAGGAGCGATGGTATGTGTAGCGCTCTTTCTCCAGACGCAAAAACAATCTCCTGGTCCTAAGCCTAGTGAAAAAGGGATAGGCTCCCTCGTTGTCTGGCTGATACCAACTTTAGGAAGCACCTCGACGACTTTACTTTACCTTGGGAAAAGATTCCTTTCTTTTTCCTTAAAACGGGAGGAAAATGAGAGACTATGGGAGGTTATAATATTCAAACCGAGTTAAGGCCCTCCCTTATATATATATAGACCTAAAACAATATCCTGCTTAGCACTGTGAAAATGGGATAGACTCCCTCCTCGCTGATTAGCTGATACCGATTTTAGGCTACCCTGAAGCTTACAGCATCTCTACGCTCATCGAAAAGGTTTGATATGCCGTAAACAAAAAACAAACTTTCAGATTTTCTGGGAGCCTTTTCGAACACCGAACATTCTTTTCGAACCTCTGGAACCTCTTTTCGAACTATGGAACTTCTTTTCGAACACGGAACTTTTTTCGAACTCTGGAACCTTCTTGTCGTAATCGGTAGCCATCACGGAACTCCATTGGGCAAATAGCGTATTAGATATAGGCGCTGATTAATAAGTTCTCATGCAGTTATCTCTGGTCCTGCAGGATTCAATCTTGGGTTCATAGGGTGACAGTAACATAAGATCAACAATTAAGCACAGCTTAACACTTTTGTACCCCAGCTATGGGAGGGCGGAATGAGAGTAAGACACCCCGTGGACTGAATAAAGGGGTTATGGTTCAACTCCGTGAAGGCTCCCGATTACGACAAGAAGGTTCCGAGCTCGAGACGGCTTTCGAGTCCGACAGAAATTTACCTGCAGAAGACGGAGGAACACAATCGCCGAAACGTTGTACAAGATAACATAGATGAAGATAATGTCTGAATAATAGTCTGAATAATTACAAATAATGCAATTATCAAGCCTTATCTCCGACAAACAGAGAATTAGTAAAACTCAAGCAAAAAAAGGCGGGTACAACGTTGCATTGCAGAATTCTATAAATTATTTTTTCTTTCTATTTCTGAGGCGTAGAAATGGGGGAGGGGTTTGAATCAGCAGACGTGGTCTATCATTGACAGAGGAAAACGACTGTAAGCCCATTAGAATGAAATTAAGACCATCGACATTTTTGGGAGTTTCCGCGGGCTTTCTTTCACATTAGAGGCCGATTTGGTTTTGCGCTTAAGATAAATAAACATTGACCCTGAATATACAGAAAACGTTGTTTATTGAAGGCAAATCGCACCAAGGGGGAATAGTTAAAATTCTCCAAGTGTGAATTAATAAGGCTACAGCTTCATTCTGTCACTGTGTGATGGGTCAGTGATTATCTATGGTCTCAAAGCCTGGAAGAAAGTAAACAAAGCAACAACGAAAGAAGGGGACGAAAAAGAACATTAATAAGAGACCAGAGAGAGAGAGAGAGAGAGAGAGAGAGAGAGAGAGAGAGAGAGAGAGAGAGATGAGAGCAGAATTAAATTAAATGGCTTTTTTGCTGAAGGAGTTTTTGTCTTCTTCCTACTGTGGTCAGAGGTCCTTTGGTGTCATGCGTAGAGATCTGTATCTATTTATTGACGAAACAGTTTGGTTTATTATCTTGTCTGACAACGAAAACAGTCTTAATATATAGCTACAAATATGAGTACCGTTAATTATTTGGGCTCTATTTTTCCAGATTTTTTTTAGACTTAAATGTTTAGGTAGAGTGCGTATTATACCCCCAGAACTACATACCGTATTTGACAGGCATAAGAGCATCTCCATGTTCAGCATGTCCAGATTCATGAAAAGGGTTTTTTGTGTATTAAGCATACTAGCGAATATATGCTACCCTCCGGATGCAAGTATTTGAATAGTTTTAATGTACTAAATATGCGTACTTAAATTGAAAGGCTAATGAAACTAAATAAGAATGCGATAAAAAGATTTGTAACAAGGGGGATTAATGAAAAATGAACAACTGAAACTTACTCTTACAATACTCCTTCTTTCATTGTTTTTTCCAATTTAGTTTTAGTTAAAAGAGGAAGTAAAGAATAAATGACTTATTTTTTCTTGTTAATGATTTAATGTACGATTCATTGAAGAGATTTTGCTTATATTCATTAAATAAAACCAAACAGTTAGAAATCAATAATACTAAGCACATATTTATTAAACATCACATTTTTAATATCATAGCAAATTAGCCTTCCCGTTCACACAGTACCGCTATTTCTGTTGTAATATCATATAATTGCATTTATCAGTATGTAGATAAGTCAACAGTGGCTCGCCTCTGGAACATTGATATAATTAACGGCGTCGAGTCCAGGGGGCTATCCCCCCAGGCTACACCTGCCCTCGATTTAAAGGGGCCAGGACTGGTTTTTGCCCAGTGCCTGAGCCCCCCCCCTTAGGGGGCAATGCCGACTGGTGATCGACGCAATTTTTTCCACGAACCGCCACCACCATGGAGTCTCGGCTTGTGGGTGCTCCCATAATAGGGGCTTGTGCCTGACCGTAACAAGTGGGTACGTGGTGAAAATATCATGTAGATAAGGTCACATATTCAATGTAACTCATTTTATCAATAATTGAGGTTTAAATAAAAATGCAGTCATGGAGAATTGAATGTCAATAACTTAGGGGAATTGTGACTTGAGTATGTAATATAGTTTTCGGTTACAGACAGAAAAACACAATCTCCATTATGGATAAGAGATATTGTTGAAACAGTCTAGCTGTCATTTCACAAGCGAAACTAAGCATAAAAGAAGGATGTATGGAGTTTAGGGTAGGTTTAAAAGTATGAGTGTCAAGCTGGGTTAGTGAGCATCATAGAGAAGATTAAGCCTAGACCCGGAAGTCTCAAACTTCACCTAATGTATAAGACGCAGGGATTAGCCAAAATTTTAGAAAAAAAGTACATCTTATATGCATCAAATTAAGTAGGAGCGGTGTGTATGGTTAAAGTCATGGTAAATGGACTCGTGCCCCGAGTTTCAAATCCTGGATGTGTAATTGATTTCACTTAGGTAATACTACCCTTGGGGAAGGTAGAATCTACTCTCCCTCCAGCTATGGAATAATAGCTGGGAAGACTGGGGCTCTTAACCTTGGTTAGGCAACCGGTCTACGAGAAAGGAACTCTGAATTCCAACCTGGTTGAACTCACGCTTAAGAAATTGACCTTGTGTCACATCCTGTCGTGCGGAGGGTTGGTAAATATATATCTGGCCATCAAATTAACTCTTTCCTTACCACATGCCAGTCACACCAGCCATCATCATCATCACATGTCTCACCCAACAGGCGGATATCCATGATAATCTCTCGCCACAATCCTATCATTCATGACCCCGAGAGGTCCTCCTCACAGCATGCGCAGTGGTCACACATTCTCATCTATGTTTATCTTTTTTGGATTGCCCGCACTAGCAGTCATGTGCTGGTTTCCACAGAAGGCTCGCTATGGTTCATCCTTATTCTCAGTAGTTGTCCCGCATGTCTTGTTCGTCTTACTCGGATGGTTTGTGTAACAGGGGGAGTTGGTCGAGATAGCTGCTTTCTTGTGGGATGTTTGCTTCCACGATTGTATTTTGCTTAATGTTATAAAGATCCATTTCATTTCACTCCGTTTGGTTTATTACTATTTGTATTCTTTGATTGGTGTAACAAATATACAGTTCAAAATATCAACTCAAAAATTTAGTATATCAAGTTGATATAAAGGATTTCAGAATACCGGAATTAATTTTCAAGAAGTTAAAAACCAAGAATTGCTTTATCCTTACCAGTAAGCCATTTCTATTGTCTGTTGAATGCAACGTATTTTTAATTTATTTATTTATTTTCCTTTTAATTGTTTGTTTTTGTTGTATTTGAATATCATGATTGAAATTGAGTTAAATTGGCTCAAAATGTAAATAGTGTATATTAACCGCGCGGAGATATCGACTCCATAAACGCCAGTAATGTCTAATATCACTTTAAGTTATATAAGTAAATAAAGAGATAAATTTACTCCTAAGTAGTTTAGGAAACAGAATCGCGGCTCCTTTTTTTTTTTCTTTTCTTTTTTTTCTTCTTCTTTCTATTTTTCTATTTTTTTTCATTTTTTTTTTCTTTTTTTTTCATCATTTTTTTTTTCAGTTTTTTTTTTTTTTTTTTCGTAGAAATTTCGGTCAATCCCTTTGGGCAGAAGGAGTTAAATGGCGTAATGCTGTCTTAGTGTCGGCTCTAGCAACGAGGTTGGCGCCGCTGACTCCTGAGCGCCTGCACACAGCATCAAAGCTGAGGTCATCAAAGAGGACCTACGTTAAGGAGCAAACGCCCCAATCTCGGGAAGGAAACAAAGGAATACACACAGTGACTGCAACAGACCAGCACTGATTTGAACTTCACCAAAACAGCAGTTGGCATTTCAAGGTGAACTAGTAGTGCTAGGAATCAAAAATAAATACACAAGACGCTCAATATGGCGTCTTTTATGAAGAATTCGGTGCCGTTATAGTATGTGGCCAGCCTTTTGATTCTGGTTATGTGTGTTTATACTCGTTTGAATGTGTCCTACCTAGTAAGAGTATTTTTAGATACTAAGATAGAAAAGCAATTTATTGAAATTTTTTTTGAAAGATTTTAACGTATTTTACTGTAAAAGAATGGTTTCGTCGGAGGTCGTTCTCTAACATTAAGAAACAAGCAAGTGAAAAAAGGTAATTACACGATTTAATATTATTATATATATAATATTATATAT
Source organism: Doryteuthis pealeii (assembly GCA_023376005.1). NCBI lineage: Eukaryota > Metazoa > Mollusca > Cephalopoda > Myopsida > Loliginidae > Doryteuthis > Doryteuthis pealeii. Next base: position 88,663,113 of record CM042158.1, on the reverse strand, counting down.
ATATATTATATATATATATATATAAGATGAACAAGAATAAAGATTCGGTGCGTTATAGTATGTGGCCTACTTTTTGGTCTGTTTATAGTATAAATGGCATCACTCGGTTTGAATGTGTCTAATCTCAGTAGAGTATATTGTATAGTTAAGTAGTAGGCAATTTAATTGAAACTATTATTTTTCACATTTCAAGGGAAATTGCAATTCAGTCATAAGCTTGTATATAGTAATTAAGAATAATTAATAAATAATTTATCCATAGATGAAACAGAGATTATTTAATAATAAGATATTCCTAAAAATTCTGAAATAGGGTTTGGATTTGGGTAGGGTATCTAAATTATTATTATACCCTATATATTATGGTAGGATACAACATAGAAGAGACATGATTTCGTTTGGCACATTCAAAAGGTAGGCCCATACTATAGATAGTCTGACCATTGTATGTTTTGCTATATCAGAGTGCATCAAGAATGTCTGTTTAGGACAAGGGTCCCATTGATCGAAACTCTTAGAAGGATGGAGCTTGAGGATTTAAAAATACAGGTTGTTGGTTGGTTTGGTTGGTTGGTTGGTTGGTTGGCTGGATTTTACGGCATGGACCTTGGGTTACTTTATGCCGAAGAGACATTTTGTTTGTTTTTTCAATCTGGTTTTCGCTATTCAATATTTTAACTCAATTTTTTTAAAAACTTTGGATTATTTTTGTATAAAAATGTGCTGAAAACTTATGACTTAAACTTATAGACTAACTTATAGACCCTTATAGATTCCATCAGCCAATCAACATGCTCGAAATAAGTGGTTAAGTTAACTACTTAATCGCCGATCTTGAAGCCACTCAGTTGCTGTATTCGACACGGATGAACGGATCTGTGACCAAGGACCTGACAACCAGAAGGATTCAACCACCACTAAGGGAAACTAAGAACAACCAAGGATTCTTCAGTAAGGAACCAAAGGATTTCCACTGCAGACTAAAATGCACAAAAATCGTAACAAAGCACATTTTTTAAAACCTCATATTTTTATCTATCTAAATAATAGATGGGGGCCTAACGGTATTCATCACTACGATCAGAGGTGGAGACTGGAGTAAAACTCCAGGAATGTAAACTCCCACAAGATACAGTTTAACGTCATACCCAGAACGAACCCTTAGTCAACCGCCTTCTCGTCATATAATATGACGGGTTTCCATATAGGGCATTAGGTGTTAGGGCTTTTGACGTGACAAGCCGATTGTATTAAGAGGGCTCTCCGACCGACTGTCTCGCCTAGGTAAAGGCCAAAGAGAACAGTGTTGCATATCATGGATGGTTCAGCACCAGATTTCATCACTGATTGCCGCCAACGGTCAACAGGTGTCCTCACTGTGAGAGAGTATTAATCTTTTGCAGAGGTTTTTTGTATTTCTACAGACGCCAGATGTCATCATTTGTAACCATTGGAACATTTAGAACCGAAACCGTTATTTAATCAGGATCTGGTTGAAAAGTCGGACCATAGACCTTTAGGCACCCTTTTTCGATCTCGTTTCATCAGCATTTTTTCATTAACACGTCAAAATCCGGTTGTTTGTTAACAGATGATTTTTTTAGTTGTTTTTTTTTAAATTATAAATTATAACCCTAACACCTAACCCTAACCTAACTCCTAACAAACAACCGAATTTTGATTGTGTAAATAAAAAAAGTATCTGATGAAACGAGATCGAAACCCAAGGGTGCCTAAAGATCATATGGTCCGATAAAGTCAAATAAAAATGTAATCATACATATATATGGGTAATTGGTGTATATGTACATATGCATGATGTATTGTGAAACTAGAAAAACACAATAATCAACTTACAAAGCATATAATATATATATATATATATATATATATATATTATAACTAATATATATATGGTGTTACCTACTTCAAATCCCTATCGGCGTAGAAAAAAAAAAGGTAGCAAATTTAATATTTGGAATTATTTCGAACTATTGTCGCTCATCATAGTATTTTATCTACAAACGTTCGGACGTATGTACCCTCCGGCCTTCTTCAGGTATTTCTTCCGGACTCGGAACCTTCTCTAGGACACGGGAAGATGAGGACAATAGTCCCGAATAATCCAAATAATACAATTTCAGTTCCATATAGCCTTATTATCTAACTGAAAAAAAAATGGAACTTGAATAATTTTTGTATTATTTGGATTATTCGGACTATTGTCCCTCATCTTCCGTGTCCTAAGAGAAGGTTCCGAGCCGGCAAGAAATTGAAGAGGCCGGAGGGTACAATCGTCCGAAACGTTGTGTAGATAAAATAATGATGAGGACAATAGTTCGAATATCCAAATTAATTTGCTACCTTTTTTTTTCATACGTAGGGATTTTTAAGTAGGTTAACCACCATATATATATATATCATATAATAATATATATAATATATATATATATATGCTTTGTAGTTGATTATTTGGTTTCGTAGTTTCATCAATACATCCATGAATGTACATATACACCAATTACCATTATATATGTATAGATTACATTTTTATTGACTTTTCGGACCATATGACTTTAGGCACCCCTTTTTCGATCTCGTTTCATCAGGACATTTTTTTATTTACACATCAAATTCGGTTGTTTTTGTTAGGAGTTAGGGTTAGGGGTTAGGTGTTAGGGGTTAATTTATAAATTTAAAAAAAAAACTAAAAAAATCATCTGTTAACAACACAACCGGATTTGACGGTGTTAATGAAAAAATGTCCTGATGAAACGAGATCGAAAAGGGGTGCCTAAAGGTCATATGGTCCGACTTTTCAACAAGTATCCTGATTAAATAACGGGTTTCGGTTCTAAATTTCCAAATGGTACAAATGATGACATCTGGGTCTGTAGAATACAAAACCTCTGCAAAAGATTAATACTCTCTCCAGTGAGGACACCTGTTGACCGTTGGCGGCAATCTGTGATGAAATCCTGGTGGCTGAACCATCCATGATATGCAACACTCTAACTTTGGCCTTTACCTAGGCGAGACAGTCGGTCGGAGAGGCCCTCTCTAATCATCGGCTGGTCACGTCAAGCCTAACACCTATAATGCCCTATATGGAAACCCTCATATTATATGTACGAGAAGGCGGTGACTGAAGGGCTTCGTTTCTTGGTTATGAAGTTAAACTGTATCTTGTGGGGAGTTTACAGTCCTGGAGTTTTTACTCCCAGGTCCACTCTGACTCGTAGTGATAATACCTGTTAGGCCCCATCTATTATTTAGATAGATAAAATATGAGGTTTAAAAAATGTGCTTTTGTTACGATTTTTGTCGCCATTTTTAGTCTGCAGTGGAAATCCTTTGGGTTCCTTACTGAAGAATCCTTGGTTGTTACTTAGTTTCCCTTAGTGTTTGGTTGAATCCTTTGGTTGTGCAGCGTCCTTGGTCACAGATCCGTTCATCCGTGTCGAATACCAGCAACTGAGTGGCTTTCAAGATCGGCGATTAAGTAGTTAACTAACCACTTATTCGAGCATGTTGATTGGCTGATTGAATCTATAAGGGTCTATAAGTTTAAGTCTATAAGTTTAAGTCTATAAGTTTCAGCACATTTTATATACAAAAATAATCCAACAGTTTTAAAAAAACATTGAGTTAAAATATTGAATACGAAACCAGATTGAAAAGCAAACAAAATGTCTTCGGCATAAAGTAACCCAAGGTTTGCCATGCCGAAAATCCAGCCAACCACCAACCAACCAACCAACCAACCAACCAACCTGTATTTTCTAAATCCTCAAGCTCCATCCTTCTAAGAGTTCGATTCAATGGACCCTTGTCCTAAACAGACATTCTTGATGCACTCTGATATAGCAAAACATACAATGGTCGGTACTATTATAGTATGTGGCCTACCTTTGAATGTGGCCAACGAAATCATGTCTCTCTTATAGTATGTATCCTACCATAAATATTATAGGGTTATAATAATAATTGATAACCCTAACCCAAATCCAAACCCTATTTCAGAATTTTAGAATATCTTATTATTAAATAGATCTCTGTTTTCATCTATGGATAAATTATTTTTTAATTATTCTTAATTACTATATACAGCTTATGACTGAATTGCATTTCTTGAAATGTGAAAAAATAATTAGTTTCAATAAATTGCCTACTACTTATATCTATAAATATACTCTTACTGAGATAGGAACACATTCAAACCGAGTATGCCATATACTATAACAGAACCAAAAAGGTAGGCCACATACTATAACGGCACCGAATCTTCATCTTGTTCACTTATATATATATATATATATATATATATATATATATATATATATATATATATATAAATCGGGTAATTTACCTTTTTTCACTGCTTGTTTTCTTATTGTTAGAGAAACCGACCTCCGACGAAAACCATTTCTTTTAAGTAACAATTACGTTAAATCTTTCAAAAAAATTTCAATAAATTGCCTTCTACTTATATCTATAAATATACTCTTACTTAGGTAGGACACATTCAAACCGAGTATAACACTATAACAGAATCAAAAAGGTAGGCACTACTATACAACGGCACCGAATCTTCATATAAAGACGCCATATTGAGCGTCTTGTGTAATTTATTTTTGATTCCTAGCACTACTAGGTCACCTTGAAATGCCAACTGCTGTTTTGGTGAAGTCAAATCAGTGCTGGTCTTGTTGCAGTCACTGTGTGTCATTCCTTGTTTCCTTCCGATATTGGGGCGTTTGCTCTTAACGTAGGTCCTCTTGTGATGACCTCAGCTTTGATGCTAGTGTGCAGGCGCTCAGGAGTCAGTCGGCGCCGAACCTCGTTGCTAAGAGCCAGACACTAAGACAGCATTACGCCATTTAACTCCTTTCTGCCCAAAGGGATTGACCGAAATTTCTACGAAAAAAAAAAAAAAAAAAATGAAAAAAAAAAAATGAAAAAAAAATGAAAAAAAATGAAAAAAAAATAGAAAAATAGAAAGAAAGAAAAAGAAAAAAAGAAAGAAAAAAAAAGGAGCCGCGATTCTGTTTCACTAAACTACTTAGGAGTAAATTTATCTCTTTATTTACTTATATAACTTAAAGTGATATTAGACATTACTGGCGTTATGGAGTCGTATCTCGCACCGGTTAATATAACACTATTTACATTTTGAGCCAATTAACTCAATTTCACATTCATGATATCAAAATACAACAAAAACAAACAAATTAAGGAATAAAAAATAATGAATAAATACTTGGCATTTCAACAGACAATAGAAATGGCTTACTGGTAAGATAAAAGCAATTCTTGGTTTTTAACTTCTGAAACATTAATTCCGGTTTATTCTCTGAATCTTTATATCAACTTTATAATACTAATATTTTTGAGTTGATATTTTGAACTGTATATTTGTTACAACCAATCAAAGAATACTAAATGAGTAATAACCAAACGGAGGTTGGAAATGAAATGGAATCTTTATAAATTAGCAAAATACAATCGTGGAAGCAACATCCCACAAGAAAGCAGCTATTCGACCAACTGCCCCTGTTACACAAACCATCCGAGTAAGACGAACAAGGATGCCGACACTACTGGAGAAGTAAGGATGAACTCATAAGCGACGCTTTCTGTGGAAACCAGCACATGGACATGCTAGTGCGGGCAATCAAAAAAGATATACATAGATGAGATAATGTGTGGACACTGCATGCTGTGAGGAGGACTCTCGGGGTCAATGAATGATAGGGATGGTTGGCGAGAGATTATCAATGGATATCCGCCTGTTGGTGAGACATGATGATGATGATGATGGTGGTGAGGCATGTGGTAAGGAAAGTTAATTTGATGGCAGATATATATTTACCAACCCCTCCGCACGAGCAGGATGTGACACAAGGTCAATTTCTTAAGCGGAGTTCAACAGGTTGGAATTCAGAGTTTTCCTTCTTCTAGACCGGTTGCCTAACCAAGGTTAAAGAGCCCAGTCTTCCCAGCTATTTATCCATAGCTGGAGGGAGAGTAGGATTCATACCTTCCCCAAGGGTATTAGCGCTAAGTGAAATGCAATACCACATCCAGGATTTGAACTCGGGCGACGAGTCATTTACATGACTTTAACCATTACACCACGCGCTTCCTACTTAATTTGATGGCATATAAGATGTACTTTTTTTTCTAAAATTTTGGCTAAATTGCCCTGCGTCTTATACATTAGGTGAAGTTTGAGACTTCCCGTTGGTCTAGGCTAATCTTCTCTATGATGCTCACTAACCCAGCTTACACTCAGTACTTTACCTACCTAAACTCCATACATCCTTCTTTTATTGCTATGTTTCTGCTTGTGAATGCACAGCTAGACTGTTTTCAACAATATCTCTTATCATAATGGAGATTGTGTGTTTTTTCTGTCTGTAACGAAACTATATTACTACTCAAGTCACTTCCTTAGTTATTGACATCACATTCTCCATGACTGCATTTTTATTTAAACCTCAATTATTGATAAAATTGTTGTTACATTAATACTGTTGACCTTATCTACATGATATTTCCACGTACCCCACTTGTACGGGTCAGGCACAAGGCCCTATTTATGTGGGACCACCCAAACCGAGACTCATGGGGTGGCGGGTGAAAAAATTGCGTCGACCCGTCGGCATTCCCCCTCAAGGGGGGGGGCCTCAGGCACTGGGCAATAAACCCAGTCCTGCCCCTTTAAATCGAGGGGGCAGGTGTTGCCTGGGGGGATAGCCCCTGGGATCGACGCCGTTAATTATATCAATGGTCCAGAGGCCGAAGCCACTGTTGACCTTATCTACATACTGATAACATGCAATTATATTGATATATACAACAAAATAGCGGTTTACTGTGTGAACGGGAAGGCTAATTTGCATATTGATATTAAAAATGTGATTTTAATAAATATGTGCTTAGTATTATTGATTTCTAACTGTTTGGTTTTATTTTAATGAATATAAGCAAAAATCTCTTCAATGAATCGTAATTAAATCCATTAACAAGAAAAAAATAAGTCATTTTATTCTTTACTTCCTCTTTTAACTAAATACTTAAATTGAAAAATAACAATGAAAGAAAGAGAGTGATGAAGAGTAAGTTTCAGTTGTTCTATTTTTCGATTATATCCCCCTTTGTTACAAATCTTTTAATCTGCATTCTTATTTAGTTTCATTAGCCTTTCTAATTTAATACGATATTTTATTACATTAAACTTAAATACTTGCATCCGAGGGTGCATATATTTGCTAGTATGCTTAAATACACTAAAAACCCTTTTCTTGAATCTGACATGCTGAAATGGAGATGCGTCTTATATGCCGTCAAATACGGTATGTAGTTCTGGTGTATATATAATACGCACTCCTACTAAACATTTAAGCTAAAAAAAATCTGGAAAAATAGAGCAAATAATTACGGTACTCAATTTGTTAGCTATATATTAAGACTGTTTCGTTGTCAGGACAAGGATATATAAACAAACTGTTCTCAATAATAGATACAGAGTTCTACGCATGACACCAAAGTGACCTCTGACACAGGTAGGGAAGAAGAAAAACTCCTTCAGCCAAAAGGCATTATTTTAATTTCTCTCTCTCTCTCTCTCTCTCTCTCTCTTCTCTCTCTCTCTCTCTCTCTCTCTCTCTCTGTCTCTTATTAATGTTCTTTTTCTCCCCTTCTTTTCGTTGTTGCTTTGTTTCTTTTTTCCAGGCTTTGATGACCCATATGAAATCACTGACCATCACACATGACAGAATGAAGCTGTAGCCCTTATTAATCACACTTGGAGAATTTTAACTATTCCCCCTTGTGTGCGTGCCTTTCAATAAACAACGTTCTTTTGTATATTTCAGGGTCAATGTTATTTATCTTAGCCAAAACCAAACTCGGCTCTAATGTGAAAGAAAGCCCGCGGAAACCTCCAAAAATGTCGATGGTCTTTAATATTTCATTCTAATGGCTTACAGTCAGTTTTCCTTCTGTCAATGATAGACCACGTGCTGCTGATCTAAACCCTCCCCATTTTCTACGGCCTCAGAATAGAAAGAAAAAATAATTTATAGAATTCTGCAATGCAACGTTTGTACCCGCCTTTTTTTTTGGCTGATGTTTTACTAATTCTCTGATTTGTGGAGATAAGGCTTGATAATTTGCATTATTTGTATTATTCAGACTATTATTCAGACTATTATCTTCATCTTTATTGTTATCTGTACAACGTTTCGGTCGATGTGTCCTCCGGTCTTCTGCAGGTAAATTTCTTGTCGGACTCGAAAGCCGTCTCGAGCTCGGGAACCTTCTTGTCGTAATCGGGAGCCTTCACGGAAGTTTGAACCTAACCCTTTATTCAGTCCACGGGTGTGTCTTACTCTCATTCCGCCTCCCATAGCTGGGGTACAAGTGTTAAGCTGTGTTAATTGTTATTCTATGTTACTGTCACCCTTGACCAAGATTGAATCTGCAGACCAGAGATAACTGTCACTTAGAACTGTATTAAGTCAGCGCCTATATCTAATACGCTATTTGCCCAATTGGAGTTCCGTGATGGCTACCGATTACGACAAGAAGGTTCCAGAGTTCGAAAAGAAGGTTCCGGTGTTCGAAAAGAAGGTTCCATAGTTCGAAAAGAAGGTTCCAGAGTTCGAAAAGAAGGTTCCGGTGTTCGAAAAGGCTCCCAAGAAATATCTGAAGTTTGTTGTTTTGTTTTACGGCATATCAAACCTTTTCGGATGAGCGATAGAGATGCTGTAAGTCTTCAGGGTAGCCTAAAATCGGTATCAGCTAATCAGCGAGGGAGGGAGTCTATCCATTTTCACTAGTGCTAAGCCAAGGATATTGTTTTAGGTTATATATATATAAGGGAGGGCTTACTCGGTTTGAATATTATAACTCCATAGTCTCTCATTTTCCTCCCGTTTTAAGGAAAAAAGAAGGAATCTTTTCCAAGGTAAAGTAAAGTCGTCGAGGTGGCCTAAAGTTGGTATCAGCCAGACAACGAGGGAGCCTATCCCTTTTTTCACTAGTGCTAGACCAGGGAGATTGTTTTTGCGTCTGAGATAAGAGCGCTACACATACCATCGGCTCCTTACTTTACCACTCAGATCCCTGTGCTACTCATACGCTGAGTTGGCGAAGGCCGGTATCGAACTAGGAAACTTGTGGCTTCTAGCCGAACGCTCTAACGACTGAGCTAACCTGTAGAAAAGCATAAAAAAAGTCTTGTAAAAGGAATTTAGAAACATTCTAGTGCAGCTAATGCCCTAGAAAAAGAGTGATTTCCTCTGTTCTCCACCCTTCAGCTATGGGTAAATAGTAGAGAAGACTGGGTTCTTGGGCCTTGATAAAGCAACTAGGAGAAGGAAAAGTTAACACCAGCAATGTCCCTCTTAAAAATTGGGTAATTTATGGGGAAGTGCGTCCCGGTCTCCTGCCTCAAAAATTGCTACCCGGTGACTATCAAAATAACGACCCCAGCTCGTCGTAATTCTTGTTTATTTATCGTAATTTGTCGTAATTCTTGTTTAGATATGAAGATGGATACATAGTTTGGAATAGACTGAGATAGATAGATAAACAAACAAAATAATATAGATAGATATGAACAAATGGAGATAGATAGATATTTTCGACAAGTAAATGTATTGGGGGGGGGGGGTCGCTTCTTTTTTTGTCGTAATTCTTGTTTTTTTAAAGTAAAAACAAGACATTAAACAACATGAATAAAAAAAAATCTTAGTATTTAAAGTAATATAGATAATATAAAACAATTGAGATAGATAGATAGATATGAAGATGGATAGTTTTGAATAGACTGGGCTAGGTCGTTATTTTAATAGTCACCGGGTAGCAATTTTTGAGGCAGGAGACCGGGACGTACTTCCTCATAAATAACCAAAAATTGACCTTGTATCGCATTCTGCCAGTGGCGGATGGGGTCGGGGAATTACGAAACAACCTTTGTAAATAACAAGGGAAAATCTTCTCCATATTTTGCAAACGTCTTACAGCTATTGAGCCGCTCTGTCGGCTGAGGCTGTAGAATACACCGACTGCACCTCAGCAGATGGGTAAAATCCCCCTCCCCCATGGGACCACCTGTTGACCGTAGGTGGCGAACCGTGATGCTTAAGGATGGAATCTTGGTGGCTGAGCAGTCCATAACATGCAACACAACACTCCACTTAGGACCTTACTTATGCTAGACGATCGTTCAGAGAGCCCCTCCGATTTATCGGTTGGTCACGCCAAGCCCTAGCACCTATATGATTGTCCCAACCCTATTGCCCTTATGGCAAGCCCCAACCCCCTTTTATCATATGGGTGCTAGAAGGCGGTGACTGAGGGTCTACATGTCCTGGGAATGACGTTAAACTCTAACTGATGGTGAGGTTCCAGTTTTGGAGGTTTGGGGAATGTGGAGCACCCCTTCATCACCATTGCTCCCTGGTCCACTCTGACCCGGAGTGGTAGTACCTGTTAGGGTCCCTTCTATGGGTTAAATAGAAAAATGTATTTATAAAAAAATTGTATTATCCATTAAGAATTGATTTATTTCAAAACTTTATCGGCATTAAATGACCCACTGAGGTTGATATGCCGTAAAACAAAACAAACCAAACCTATTGTACTATGACAAACCCCCATCCCGTTTTATTATATATAGAGAAGGCAGTGGCTAAAGGTCTTAGTGTAATAGGGCGTTAAACTGCATCTATTAGTGAGGTTCCAATTCTGGAGCTCTAGGGAGTGTGGAGTACCCCTTCATCACCATTACTCCCAGGTCCTCTTTGATCTGGAGTGGTAGAGGCTGTTAGAGCCCCATTTATGTTTTAGATAAAAAAGTGAGCTTTGAAAATGTGTTTAAAAAATTGAGTTACAATTTTTTTTAAATTGAATAGCTAAGAAGAATGAATGAAACAAAACGTTTTCAGCATAAAATAACCCAACAAGGGTTGACATATCGTAACATCCAACCAGCCATCAACTACTGAGTGACAGACATCAAGTTTTTTTTTGAACCAATCGTAACAGCGTCTGAGTTACAATTACAACCAGGAGAAATGAAAAAAAATCATTGAGTGACAATCTTTGGTGTCCCGATTGTACACTTTTACTAGTTATCTCCCTTGGGAAATTGTAATGGTGATAAGTGCAAATACAGATCCTACACTAGTTACAAACTAGACTGGAAATTGGTTTATTCCCTAAGATCACTTTAACACTTGTTGGCACCCCTCTGTGCACTAAGGATGATGGTGTAGTGTCAAAAAAAATTTTTTCTTTAAATTAAATTATCTGCATCAGCGCATGTGGCTGAGCAGGCCAATCCATGAATGGCAGTCTTTGGTGCACTGACTGCACACAACCTGTGATGCTTGCTGGGGCTGCTGTTTTTTCTCCTTCCTTCTGTCTCTCTTTGCTGTGGAGGCTACTCTCCTCTCCGCCAAGCGCCTCCTCGTGCCTTGTTTGGTGTTGAGGCGCCAGACCGCTTGGTTTTCTGCACCGTAATGGATTCTTGTCTTTCCAAAGAGCATTAGTGCGAAGTGAAACTCTATCTTGTCGAGGATTTCAATTCGGATCGCCGATTCCATTAGCTTTAACGATAACCGTTAAACCTAGCACGCTTCAATAATTATAAATAGTCGTAAAACTACTCTAAAATGAAATTTGTAATTAATATCTTTGACCATAAGTAAATTTTACCTGCGGAGAGGGAAAAAGATATAACACTTCTGATAAAAGTGAAAATTGTTTGCTGCACTTTTATTTTTTATGTTACCCGTCGTTTATTGTGGAAGTTACGAAGGTCGGAGGGGCCGGGTTAGCTCAGTCGGTAGAGCGTTCGGCTAGAAACCACAAGGTTCCTAGTTCGATACCGGTCCCCGCCAACTCAGCGTATGAGTAGCACAGGGATCTGTGCGGTAAAGTAAGGAGCTGATGGTAGGTGTGGCGCTCCACCACAGATGCTAAAACAATCTCCTTGGTCTAGCGCTAGTGAAAAGGGGATATACTCCCTCGCTGACTGGCTGATACCGACTTTAGGCCGCCCCGTCGACTTTTTACTTTTTTTATATTTACCAACCCCTCCGCACGAGCAGAATGCGACACAAGGTCAATTTTTTAAGCGGAGTTTAACAGGTTTGAATTCAGAGTTTCTCTTCTCCTAGACTGGTTACCTAGCCATTGTTAAAGAGGCCAGTCTACCCTGCTATTTACCCAAAGCTGAAAGAAAAATACCTTTCCCAAGGGTATTAGTGACATGTGAAATGCAAACAGCTTCGTCCAGGAATTGAACTCGGGTCGACGAGTCCATTTCCCACGACTCTAACCATTAGACCACGCGCCTCCATAATATAATTTTTCAATATAGTCACCCATGAGATCCAAACACTTCCGGTCAATTACCCTTGAGAAAGAGCTGAACCCGCCAGTTATGGGTTAAATGTTATCTAAAGCTCTGTTTCTCAAAATATTAGCCATTACAAGCACTGCCCAGTCGGCTGGGGCGTTAGAATGCACCGACTGCACCTCTGCAGAGGGGTAAGACTCCCCCAATGGGGCCACCTGTTGGCCGTGGATGGCGACCTGTGATGCTTAAGTATAGAGCCCAGGTGGATGAGCAGTTCATGACATGCAATACTCCACTTTGGCCCTATCTTGGGCTAGACGGGCGGTCGGAGAGGCCCCCTCCGATCAATCGGCTGGTCACGTCAAGCCCTAGCAACTATATGATTTTCCCAACCCTATTGCCCTTATGGCAAGCCCCAACCCCTTTTTATCATATGGGTGCTAGAAGGCGGTGGCTGCGGGTCTACATGTCATGGGAATGACGTTAAACTCTATCTGGTAGTGAGGTTCCAGTTTTGGAGGTTTGGGGAATGTGGAGCACCCCTTCATCACCATTGCTCCCTGGTCCACTCTGACCCGGAGTGGTAGTACCTGTTAGGGTCCCATCTATGGGTTAAATAGAAAAATGTATTTTTAAAAGAATTGTATTATCCATTAAGAATTGATTTATTTCAAAACTTTATCGGCATTAAATGACCCACTGAGGTTGATATGCCGTAAAACAAACCAAACCAAACCAAACTAATTTATTTTATTAAATATAACCTAAAGATATATATTTTAAAACGATAAATAATTTATGGATATAAAAAAATTCAGGCGGTGGTTTTAATCTTATTCAATGGCTTGAATAAAATTAAAATCACCTTACGAGCGATTGAATTGACTGGGGGTAATAGGGTTAAAGTAATTCGCTTTGATAGCGGTTTACCCATGCCTATTGTGGCAGGTCCTCCCACACCTGCATTTCAATGACATGTTATTTTGCACCTGTAGAACAGATAGGGAAAACACGCTGGGTAGGGGTGCGAGTGGGTCTGGCCCACAGGTGGATATTTCAAGGGATGGGTCGGGAGAAGTAAAAAAATAAGAAGAGGTCTTTACTAAAGACGGGGTTGCTTAACGTAATTTTTCGCAGGCGACTCTGCATCTTGTAGACGAGGAGGTTAGAGAGGCCGTGAAAATCAGGCTGTTTTAATTGGTATTCACTCGTTGGGTGTCCACAGCTGTGATTACAATCGGGGCTTTTTTTTTGGAGCGGGGGGTTGACAGCAGAACACACAATTTCAAATATTCGGACGCTTCCTAATAAGCTTTGTGTTTCTTACCTGCTTGCTGGCTTGAAGGAGATTTTTCTGCTAAACACGAATGGCCACATTACTTGGGATTACTGTTCATTTATTTTGTTCATGCGTTCATGTCGATTTTTTTAATGAATTTAATCTATCCCATCTGTCCCATATTTTGCAATCTGCAAAGGTCGACTAAAACTTGTTTTCAACGACAGAGAGCGGGACTTGCTTCAGGAAACAAAACATTACCGCATTTAAGAAATAGAAAGGCTTATTGAGTAGACACATTTCTTCGGTAATTTTCACCTTTAGTTGGCTAAATTCCTAGCATAAAATTGTGCGTGCGCATTATCTGAAATGAACTTAATTGTTATTAAGAACACATTTTATGATATTTTTGTGTTAAAGCATGCAGTTGTATTGTTTTCGAAAAAGTTTCTAAGATTTGTTTATTTCGCACGGAGACTTTTAAAATGTCTACCGGCTTGTTTCAAAGTGAAAGGAGGTTACTCTAATTGCCTTATTTGCTAGGAATTTAGCCAACATAAGGTGAAAATTACCCAAATTTCAATGTAACCTTTAAACATGAAAAAGCTTCTTCTGCTCAGAAGCACTCGGAGAGTATCAGGGGATCTCAGCATATCAATCCACTGTGGTTCTTCATCCGGCCTCGGCAAAAGCACCCGGAGCTATAAACGCAGTAACGAAATGGCTCAAGAAAGCTCGCTTGTGTTGCAAGAACCTCATCAATTAGGCATGGTTAGATTGGCCTAAAACTGTGATTCTGAGGCCGTGCTCCAAGCCATTGACGCAATTCCGATAAGTAGATCTCAGGGAGTATCAGGAGTGCTCACCATCTCAGTCCAGTGTCGCACCTCACCTTCCCGACGTCGGCAAATGCATTCGGAGATATAGATATTTATACATTAACTAAATGGCCCAAGAAAGTTCAATATGATTAGATTTGGTTTGGTTTGTTTTACGGCATATCAACCTCAGTGGGTCATTTAATGCCGACAAAGTTTTGAAATAAATTCATTCTTAATGGATACTCAATTTTTTTATTAACACATTTTTCTATTTAACCCATAGATGGGTCTAACAGGTACTACTACTCCGGGTCAGAGTGGACCAGGGAGCAATGGTGATGAAGGGGTAGTCCACATTCCCCAAACCTCCAGAACTGGAACCCCACCATCTGATAGTTTAATGTCATACCCAGGACATAGAACATGGTTGGATAGGCCTAAAACTGTTGATTCAGAAGCCGTGCTCCAGGCCATAGACACAAATCGGCGAATTTTGGGGGCGAATTCAGCATCTCACAGTCCAGTGTGTCACATCACCTTGACAAAAGCATCCGGAGCTACCAAATTGTGCATCACGTTACCAAATATTGCAAAACTTTTGACACGCCCTAGTATCATGCAAATTTCGGGTTTTTCGTTTTACACCTGGTGTCAGAGGTCGATGAATGAACCCAGAGGGTTTGGTTTAGTTTGGTTTGGTTTGTTTTACGGCATATCAACCTCGGTGGGTCATTTAATGCCGACAAAGTTGTGAAATGAATTCATTCTTAATGCATTATACAATTTTCTTTATAAACTCATGTTTTTCTATACAACCCATAGATGGGACCCTAACAGGTACTACCGATTCGGATCAGAGTGGACCAGAGAGTAATGGCGATGAAGGGGTGCCCCACATACCCCAAACCTCCAGAACTGGAACCTCACCATCAGATAGAGTTTAACGTCATTCCCAGGACATGTAGACCCTCAGCCACAGCCTTCTAGCACCCATATGATAAGAAGGATTTGGGATTGCCATAAGGGAAATAGGGTTTGGGCAATCATTTAGGTGCTAGGGCTTGACGTGGCCAGCTGATTGATCGAAGGGGGCCTCTCCGACCGCCCGTCTAGCCCAAGAAAAGCCTAAAGTGGAATATTGCAAGTCATGGACTGCTCATCCACCTGGGTTCGCCACCCACGACCAACAGGTGGCCCCATTGGGGAACCTTACCCCTCTGCAGAGGTGCAGTCGGTATATTCTAACGCCCCAGCCGACGGCGGGAACCCAGCAGGGGAAATAAACCAAACAAGCACGTTCTTTACAATTGGAACACTGTTGCAACGGAATCTCTTTGACCTTACGAAATATCAATAACGTGAGTGTATTCTTCTTGACTCGCTCTGAGAAGATACATTTTAGTATTTTATCGTCAAGACATTCCTATCAAGCAAACATCACTCAGTCGAGCTGCTTAAGGCGAGAGATAAAAATCTTTCTTTCTCGCCTGTCAGACATTTATTATGCCATTTTCAGGGTTGCTATCTTTTACAATTCGCATAAATATTTCCAATTAACTCCGCTAGGGGTTCTGAAAATAAAGGGGGGGGGGGCTGAGTCTTGTCCTTGCACTTTTACCCCTAAGATTAAATTAAAACTGCAGATAAATATTGGAATCGATTTGTTTTTTATTTCTCTGAATTTTTTAGATGAGTCTTGGTGATTAGTATGATTTGTATTATTCCGGAGGCAGGGCCGGAGGGCACATTGGCAGAAACGTTGTACAGATAACAATGAAGATGAGGACAATAATAATCAGATTTGTTTTTGTTCTTTTTCTTTTTCTGTGTTTTACTCTAACTTTACCTGGAACTTTTAAAAAACTTTTTTGGGGTGGGGGTTCAATTTAAAATCAAAAAGTTTTGAAATAATATAACTGATACATTATAAAATTAACTGATAAATCAATACTGAAAAAATCGTTAAAACCAATTTTACCCATCTATTACGGAAGACCTACTTAACAAAGCTTTAAATTTGGCTCAACTTTATATCAATATAAATGATGATGATATTAGAATTATCAAACATTGTCAACAGTCTTTTATATCTTATGATAACTCTATTTGGGGTAAGAAAAGCACCAACAATTTATTTGATGTTAGTATGGGAAGTTTTTCTGGCGCTAAAACTTGTGAAATTGTAGGAATATTCCTACTTTCGAAAATGGTTCAATAAAGAAAATTTCGGGATTTATCGTGATGACGGTTTACTATATTTGAATGATAATAATAGCCGTAAAATAGATTGTGCAAGGAAAAAATTAATTCAAATTTTCAAAAACTACAATTTAAAATTACACATAAAGTCTAATTTGAAAACAGTTAATTTCCTTGGTGTAACTTTCGATTTAAACAATGGCACGTGGCAACGGTATAGGAAAGAAAACAATATACCAATGTATATTAACATAAAATCAGACCATCCTCCCACCATTACAAAGCACATTCATAAGTCTATAGAACATAGACTCGCCACTAATTCCATCAATGCCGATATATTTAATAAATCAAAAACGATATATGAAAACGCCCTAAGAAACGGTGAATTATACTCCAAAGTAGAATACAAAGATAATAACAACAATGAAAATATAAAAAATCAAGAAAGAGAAACATCATTTGGTTTAACCCCTCTTACAGCAGAACCGTTAAAACAAATGTGGGGAAGATATTTTTCCAATTAAGGAAAAAACTTAGACAAATCGCCTACATTGAACAAACTCTTCAATAAGAACAACCTTAAAATCAGTTATTGTTGTATGAACAATATTAAAAACATAATTGATAAACACAATTTTAAAATCTTAAATGGTAATGACAGCAACCAGATTGATAGATGCAACTGATTCCATAAAATTAAATGCTCTTTAAGTAGCAATTGTTTAGCCAATAACATAATATATAAAGCCACAATCAAGGACAATGTAAATAACAACGAGGAAAAAACTTATATTGGTGCAACTGAAAACAATTGGAAAAATAGGTGCTATAACCATAATTTAAGCTTTAACAACAGAAAATATGCAAACAGTGCTACCTTATTCAAATATTTATGGCACATTAAAGATACAACGCGCAAAACACCTATGATAAAATGGGTAATTATAAATAAAAAAGGCACAAGCGTACAAAGGCGGCCAGCGCAAATGCGTTCTCTGCATCGAAGAAAAAATTGTGCATCCTACAAAATACAAACACAAACTTATTGAACAAGAGAAGCGAACTCGTTTCGAAATGCAGACATTTGAACAAATTTTTATTATGCCATTTACCACCTGATCCTAATTAATCCCTTAATTTTCGCCCTCCTTTTATTTAAAAAAAATCATCAGTACACCGCATGCATTAAGACCTAAGCATGTTTGTTTATTTATTTTTTTTAAATACAACTTTAGCACTATAACATTCCATCGCGTGAACACGCTTCACGTTTATACAAACGCTAAAAAAAAAAAAAAACACTGTTTTGTAAAATCTCAACCATTTGACTCTCGTCTGAAGATCGCATAAGCATGAAACTAATAGTAACGAGATATTAATATCCATAATATAATATATTATTAATTGTAATTCTGCTCTGCTATTTTAGCATTGAGCACCTTTATATGCCAATACTTTTCTCATTCATTCTCTATTCATTCTCGGTTATATATATATATATATATATATATATATATATATATATATATATGTATGTGTGTGTGTGTGTGTGTGTGTATGTTGTAAAAATTGAAAATACACAAGTTTCATTAACGAATGATGTTTATTAAGCCGAAGCTGCAGTGTTTCGGTCTGTTTTGATAGACCTTCATCACGGCTTTCAGGTTTTCAGGTTTACATTAATAATTTATTTTTTCCATAAAACAACAAAA
>CM042158.1:88637223-88639723 GCA_023376005.1 Doryteuthis pealeii | reverse complement strand
TTCCAGTTAAAATGAACCACCGTTAGCTTCAGGAAACTAACCAGTGACAGGCAATGTTTAGTGCACCTTTTCTAGTACCGTCCCATTAGTTTGGGTGAGTAGTGCTCTCCTAAATAGGGCTGCTCGGACACAGGAGTCTTCACCTGGGTCAGTCTCTATCCCTTTCTTTGTTTAATAGCATATCAACCTTCATGAGTTATTTAATGCTAAAACCGTCCTTATAGAAGAACAGTAGTGGTACTATTTAACCTATAGCTGGGGAAAAGGGGTTTCATGCCTTTCCGAAGCATATTGGTTCAATATTATTTGTGTTATTCGGACTATTGTCCTCATCTTCATTGTTATCTGTAGAACGTTTCGGCCGATATGCCCTCCGCCCTTCTTCAGGTATTTCTTGTTGGACTCCTTGTCGGAACCTTCTCAGACTCGGGAACCTTCTTTTCGAACTCGGGAAAATCGCATGCATCAGGTGACGTTGATATCCGAATCAACGTCACCTGATGAATACATGCTATTTTGAATGTATGAAACCTAAGGTTGTGACTGTTCTATTGTCATCAAATAAATAGATATGTAATACCTTTGTATATTTATTATATTATATTATATAATAGCTCTATTCTTTATATCGAGCACTCTCCTAATACTACTGCAATTTGGCGCCCCATTCCAGTGAAAGCTGAAGCGGTGACAATCACAGGCTATATATATATATATATATATATATATATATATATATATATATATACAGGAAATGGTCAACTTAAGGGATACCCTCCGTCGTAACAATTATCCTAAGAGCATAACATCATGGTTAGCGGAATGAGAACAGGATACCCCCGTCAACTGAATATAGGGTTGGGTTCAAAGTTCCGTGATGGCTCCGATTACGACAAGAAGGTTCCCGAGTTCGAAAAAGAAGGTTCCCGAAAAGTCCGAGAAGGTTCCGACAAGGAGTCGACAAGAAATACCTGAAGGAGGCCGGAGAGGCACATTGCGAAACATTGTACAGATAACAATGAAGATGAGACAATAGTCCGAATAAACAATAATACGAAAACAAAAATGAATGAAGGGAGAAAAACGTATTCGGCATAAATAACCAGAGAGATATGCCAATAAAATCAACCAACAACCAACAAACCAACGCGACCACAGTTATGCTTGAGATCTTTTTGATTTAGCACGTCCTGGTACGACACATATTTGTTTGAATGAGTCCCCCGGGAAAATTTATGGGTCCAACTAAAGCCATCTAACTCCTACCCTTGAACCTATCCTGTGTAATTCGTTTCTTAGATAACTATTGAAATGGTGAGGGAAGAAAAACGAAAAGCAGCTGGAACGCGAATGGATACGATTTACTTGCGTCTTTTAAGATTTTGTGCGTTAAAGGGACGCAGTGACGCATACCTATCAGGCATCTTTGCAACCAAACATCAATCAGGGATGCCATCCTGAAAAATAAATTCTTTCTTGAGTGATTTGTTAAATGTGTTTCTGTAGGTCGTTTCTTGCAGATGTTTGTGAGCATTTAAGGTAAATTTTGTAAGCAAAGTTTTTTTTTTCTTCTCTCTTTTTTTTTTTTTTAGCTCGTTCTGTTTGTTTAGTTAGTCCCGTTTAAAGTAATTTGGGGAAAGAGAAAAAAAAAAGACTTTGGTACTAAATTACTTTAAATGCTCAAAACATCTGCAGAAACGACCTACAGAACACATTTACAAATCACTCAGAAAGATTTTATTTTTCAGGTGTGGCATCCCTGATTGATGTTGGTTGCAAAAGAGCTGATAGGTATGCGTGCCTGCGTCCCTAACGCACAAAAATCTAAAAGAACGCAGTAAATGTATCCATGCGTTCCAGTGCTTTTCGTTTTTACCTCCCTCACCATTTCAATAGTTTCTAAGAACGAATTACACAGGATAGGTTACAGGTAGGAGTTTAGAATGGCTTTAGTTGGGACCCATAATTTTTCCCGGGGACTCATTCAAAACAAATAGTGCGTACCAAGGCGTGAAATCAAAAAAGATCTCAGCATAACTGTGGTCGGTTGGTTTGTTGGTTGGTTGGTTGATTTTATGGCATATCTCTTGGTTATTTTATGCCGAATACATACGTTTTTCTTTCATTCATTTTTGTTGGTATTATTTTGTATTATTCGGACTATTGTCCTCATCTTCATTGTTATCTGTACAATGTTTTCGGCCAATGTGCCTCCGGCCTCCTTCAGGTATTTCTTGTCGGACTCTTGTCGGAACTTCTCGGACTCGGGAACCTTCTTTTCGAACTCGGGAACCTTCTTGTCGTAATCGGGAGCCATCACCGGAACTTTGAAACCCACCCTATATTCAGTTGACGGGGTATCTGTTTCATTCCGCTAACCATGATGTTATGCTCTTAGATAATTGTTTACGACGGAGGGTATCCCTTAAGTTGACCATTTCCTGTATATATATATATATATATATATATATATATATATATATATAATAATATAGCTGTG